>CATQJL010000326.1:13738887-14161788 GCA_958299035.1 Cylicocyclus nassatus | reverse complement strand
TGTCTTCAGATGCCAAACGTCAACCTTGCAGAGATTAGAAAGAAGACCCTTAAGTTTAAAGAAAAATTTTTCGGGACCTTTCAGCAAACCTCTGCAGAAGCTATAACATGCTTCCCTTACGCTCAGCAGATTTTTCGAGCCGTTTTGTAACACTCTTCGCACCTTCGACCTGTCGGCACAGGAGCAGACAGGAATATTTATTAGAGAACTAGCTGGCTTACCCGGCTCCGCCGTATGTTCCGAATAGAAAATTCCACTTCTTAACCGATCCGGACCAAACTTGGCACACATACCCTTCGGGCCCCCGGCGGGTGTCACAGTCCACTTTTCGTTATCGATCGATGTCGATTTTATCGATTTTTTGCAAAATTTGAGCTACGGGGCTGGGAGTTGGCAGAGGGGTGTAATCGAGCATGCTGATTACGAATACAATATTAGTTTTCGAAACCGTGCATTACTTTTATCGTTATCGATTTTTTTGCAAAATTTGAGCTAGGGGGCTAAAATTTGGCAGAGGGGTGTAATCGAGCATGCTGATCACCCCCACGGGGGTGATCAGCATGCTCGATTACCCCCCCTGTGCCAAATCCCACCCCCGTAGCTCAAACTTTGCAAAAAAAATCGATAAAATCGATAAAAGTAATGCACGATTTCAAAAACTAATATTGTATTCGGAATCCCCATGCTCACTTACCCCCCTGTGCCAACTCCCAGCCCCGTAGCTCAAATTTTGCAAAAAATCGATAAAATCGATATCGATCGATACGAAAAGTAGCCTATGACACCCGCCGGGGCCCGAAGTGTATGTGTGCCAAGTTTGGTCCCGATCGGTTCAGAAATGGAATTTTCTATTCGGAACATACGTACACACAGACAGACAGACATACAGACAGACAGACAGACATACAAACAGACATTTAGCTTTATATATAAGATAACAAAACAGTAAAAATAAGAGAGGCGAATGAGTGAACAAGTGAACTGACTAGGGCTATGAGTGAGCGCCTTTCATAGCGCTCAGTTCCCGCACACTCTGAGGTTGCGATCGCCTACGCAAGGCAGATCACTATGAGGAACAACTGATCATTTACAATTCACTAACACAACGCCTCCCCCAGTAGGGTAGTTTACACCAGGGCTCGGCATGAGGTGGCTTTTTCAATTTTCGAAAAACGAAGTCGCTGTAGACTTTGGCATGAAAATGGGACATCACCTATGACGCGATCATGAATAGCTCAAAACGAATAACGGAAAATAGTGGAACAAAACATAAAAGCAACATCGAACAGACGAAAAAGAAACTAAAGATGTTCGCAATCTCCGAATTGGCGGTAGCTGTGTCCGGTGTCGCGCTTGGAGCAGGCTTGCCGCCACCATACAAAATATTTGGAGGCCTGTTACTAGGCGAGGAAGAACGGGTTTGGAGAGCTTCAAATACTCAGCTGTAGGGTTTTTGATGTAGAACAAGGTTATGACAAATATGTGAGAAAGTTATGTGAAGAAAAGGAAATATATGACCTTTTCCTTTCACAGCCACCTCAGGTGGCTGTCCAGGTGGCTGGAAAGCCACCTAACTCAGAAAAAAGTCTGCCACGCCTTCAGTTCACATAATTTTTTCATAATTTTTCTCACATAGTCCTAACTCCCTGTTGCCCATCTACACACCAATTTTGGTGTCATTTCATTTTTTCCTTCGCTGTGAACAAGACTTTTGTTTATTTCGAGGCAGGTTTGAATTCACGCGCTTAACCGGCGAACAGGTTGAAACAGGAAATTTTTGGTTTTTGCTGATCGAGAAGGCAGAAATGACAATTTGCGTCTTCTCTAGAAGATGAGTGACAAAAGGCAGAAGGCGATTGTATGTGGGGGGGGGGGAGGGGGAGGGTTGGGGCTTGCGCTCCAACGAAATCCCCCTTGCTTTTTATTCCAATACGATATCCAGCCCCGTAAGCCACCTGTGCCGAGCCCTGTTTACACAAAACTAGCCCACGACAAAAGCATGAACTGCAAGTATGTAAGAAATCGGTCACACATAGACATCACTATCATTTTAACAACTAAAAAAACTGATAAAACAAATATACAATAACATACTATAACCGGGTTGGAACCGTTGTACAGTTCTTCTTATTCTGCTCGATCTCCAAAGCGTTGTCGATGGCGTGAAGGGCTCGTGGCTTGATGTCGACGTCGATGTCGTTGAATCCACGGGTGCTGGCACATCGCTCGCGATCGCCTGCTCAGAATTCCCGTCAGCTGCACTGCTATTCCTGTGTAGAGTGTCGTCTTCTGTCAAACATCTAAGAGTATCTTCATAGCTTCGGATTGTTGTTTGAATTGCTGTTGGACTGCAAGCTGTTCGCTGTCGCTTCGATGCTGAGGCTGATTTGCGTGCTTCTTGCATATTTCATTACCAGTCATTACTTCGTAGTTGACGCATCCAATACGTCTCATCACCGTTCCTTTCATCCAGTAAAAGTGAGGTGGCTTCCACTGCCTAACGTATACTAAGTCGCCAACTTCAAAATCTTTTCGAAGAACTTCATGCTTTTGGTTGAACTGGTCCTTCATGCGCCCTCGTCTTCTTCGTGCAAGTGGGTCCTCTGCATCTTTTGTCATAGGAAGTAACAGACTTAACCTTGTGCGTAAGTTTCTGCCTACGAACAATTCAGCTCCCATCTTGTCGTTTAAGTTCGTGTTTGGTGTTGTCCCTATACGCTTGTAACACCACATTGAAAGTCTCTTCTGTTGGCCTCGCCTTCCCCTCCAGTTTCTTGATTCCGCGTTTTAGCGCATCAACAAAACGCTTTGCCTGTCCATTCGACTGAGGGTGATACGGAGCAAACCTTATGTGGGCGATTCCACCTTCGTACACATCTTCTTGAATAAATCCGATGTAAACTGGGTACCGTTGTCGCTCATTATTGTTTGCGGTAATCCATACCTCGCAAACAAGTTCTTCAAAGCCTTCATCGTTTTCGCAGCCGAGATCTTGTTCATGTCAACCATTTCAGGCCATTTGCTGTAAGCATCTACTACGACCAAGTAGAAAACTCCTTGCATAGGTCCAGCGAAGTCGATGTGTATCCTCTGCCACGCTCAAGTCGCGGACGGCCATGCTTCTAATGGTACCTTCGTCAGTTTTCGGGCTAATTCCTGACATTTCGCGCACCTTCGTACCAAGTCTTTGCAATCCCTGTCTATATTCGGCCGATAGACGTAACTTCGAGCCAGTTTCTTCATCCTCGCATTTCCCGGATCCCTGATGGATTATGCAGTTCCTTCAGGACATTTCCTCGAGGCTCCTTCGATATCACAACCCTTTCGGCTGACATCAGACATTGCTCACGATTGACAATGTCTCTCGTCGATTTCGAAAATGTGCCAATTCTCCATTCACGTCTGGCCACTCTCCTTTCTTCACGAAGGCCAGCACTCTTTTTAGCACTGGATCTTGTTCGTGTAGAGTTGCACATCCGATACTGTCACTGGTAGTTCCCTTACACAGTTCTTCAACATACAATTCATATCGTTTCCGATGGTAGCTACAACACCGCTCATAATTCGTCAAAAAAGTTGCCGAACTGCGGCGGACTCCGCCGGAGTGCGGCAGAGTGCGCCACACTCCACTAGAGTCCGCCGGAGAGCAGCGGAGTGCGCCGCACATCACTAGAATCCGTCGGAATCCGCGTCGCATCGCCATATCTTGCTTCAGAATGGACGAATTCTGAATCCGAGGACACCATTCGATACAGCTCGGCGAGACGCATCATCTAGTGTATAGGAGTGCCACAATCTAGCAGGATATGATAGGTATACCCTAGACAGTAAGTTTTCGCTCAGTTTTGCAGTTTGTAGTTTGGTTGGATTGTTCAGTTGGCTGACAACAGTATTGCCATTGATTTGTCGCTGATGACACATAGAAAGTATACCGGAGGAGTATAGTAGCGAGTCACACTGATCGAATTTGTTCTAAAATCTGCTCAAGATCACAATACCGCTCACAGAATGTGCAATCCGTGAACTTCGCGTAATTCCGGGATTTAAGCTCAAGACCGCGACATTTGGGAATCCCCACGACACTCCAGCAATCCGCGAAATAACGGATTTCACGCAAAATACGCAGCACCATAACTTCCTTCGGAATGAATATATTCTGAATCAGGAAACAGCATTGTGTTCAGATCATCAAGGCGAATCTTTTGATGTACTGTATGCCCTCGATATTCCGTTTCCAGTTTTCTCGAATTTTTCTGTGGAGGTCCCTTCGCAAGAATATAACGCAAAGTCTGTGTATTATAAAAGATTCCAGTGAGCAATGTTCGATAGCATTGCTCTTGTAGGTTATCGTGCGCTAAGTAGTAGCCGCAGACTTCTTTCCAAAAAAGGTAGAAGCGCCGGTGAATTTTGGAAAAATCACGCGTTTTTAGATTCTACTCGCCATAACTTCTTTCGGAATAAGTATAATTTAAATCCGAAAACAGCATTGTGTTCAGATCGTCAAGGCGAATCTTTTGATATACAGCATGTCCTTGATATCTCGATTTCAATACTCTTAAATCTTTCTGCGAAGGTGTAAAGCAGCGAGCATTGTCCCGAATAAATTCCGGCAAGGACCTTTCGATAGTACTTGTACTATAGATTATGATGCACTAAACAGTAGCCGCAGATTTCTCTTCAAAGGAAATAGAAGGGCTGGTGAATTGTGGAAAAATCTTGTCGTCCTAAATTCTACTCGCCATAGCCCTGGATTACGAAGCTCTTTTGCTAAGCAGATGTGATTATCGTAATGAGCAGGTCGGATAGCCTCTATGAGGAAGTTTTCCGAGATGTCCGGGTTATTTCATTTTTTCCCGTTTTAGGCTTTGGAAGCTCGCCGATGGAATTTTGACAAAGTATGCGATCTTTACATTGTGGGCAAAATGCATGGGGACGTGTTTTCTAGGCTCGTAACTCGGCGATTTCTATAGACTGGAGCTTGAGACATGCACCGTTCGATGGCACACTTCCTAATACTTTAACCTTTATAAGCAGTCAAGCAAGTTTTCTGATAGGTACGCGAGAGGTGCAGGCGAATTTACGAGCTTTCGTGATTTAGTTACAGTTACCTCACCGTATCTCTCCAAAAAGACCTTGTAATCATCAGAGACCACGATTTCCGTAAAGAGCGTGTTCGAAAACCTCTATAATCGAAGTTTATTCAGGAATATCAACATTTTGACCAAAATCCATCGGCGAGCTTCCAAAGCCTAAAACGGGAAAAAATGAAATAACCCGGACATCTCGGAAAACTTCCTCATAGAGGCTATCCGACCTGCTCATTACGATAATCACATCTGCTTAGCAAAAGAGCTTCGTAATCCAGGGCTATGGCGAGTAGAATTTAGGACGACAAGATTTTTCCACAATTCACCAGCCCTTCTATTTCCTTTGAAGAGAAATCTGCGGCTACTGTTTAGTGCATCATAATCTATAGTACAAGTACTATCGAAAGGTCCTTGCCGGAATTTATTCGGGACAATGCTCGCTGCTTTACACCTTCGCAGAAAGATTTAAGAGTATTGAAATCGAGATATCAAGGACATGCTGTATATCAAAAGATTCGCCTTGACGATCTGAACACAATGCTGTTTTCGGATTTAAATTATACTTATTCCGAAAGAAGTTATGGCGAGTAGAATCTAAAAACGCGTGATTTTTCCAAAATTCACCGGCGCTTCTACCTTTTTTGGAAAGAAGTCTGCGGCTACTACTTAGCGCACGATAACCTACAAGAGCAATGCTATCGAACATTGCTCACTGGAATCTTTTATAATACACAGACTTTGCGTTATATTCTTGCGAAGGGACCTCCACAGAAAAATTCGAGAAAACTGGAAACGGAATATCGAGGGCATACAGTACATCAAAAGATTCGCCTTGATGATCTGAACACAATGCTGTTTCCTGATTCAGAATATATTCATTCCGAAGGAAGTTATGGTGCTGCGTATTTTGCGTGAAATCCGTTATTTCGCGGATTGCTGGAGTGTCGTGGGATTCCCAAAATGTCGCGGTCTTGAGCTTAAATCCCGGAATTACGCGAAGTTCACGGATTGCACATTCTGTGAGCGGTATTGTGATCTTGAGCAGATTTTAGAACAAATTCGATCAGTGTGACTCGCTACTATACTCCTCCGGTATACTTTCTATGTGTCATCAGCGACAAATCAATGGCAATACTGTTGTCAGCCAACTGAACAATCCAACCAAACTACAAACTGCAAAACTGAGCGAAAACTTACTGTCTAGGGTATACCTATCATATCCTGCTAGATTGTGGCACTCCTATACACTAGATGATGCGTCTCGCCGAGCTGTATCGAATGGTGTCCTCGGATTCAGAATTCGTCCATTCTGAAGCAAGATATGGCGATGCGACGCGGATTCCGACGGATTCTAGTGATGTGCGGCGCACTCCGCTGCTCTCCGGCGGACTCTAGTGGAGTGTGGCGCACTCTGCCGCACTCCGGCGGAGTCCGCCGCAGTTCGGCAACTTTTTTGACGAATTATGAGCGGTGTTGTAGCTACCATCGGAAACGATATGAATTGTATGTTGAAGAACTGTGTAAGGGAACTACCAGTGACAGTATCGGATGTGCAACTCTACACGAACAAGATCCAGTGCTAAAAAGAGTGCTGGCCTTCGTGAAGAAAGGAGAGTGGCCAGACGTGAATGGAGAATTGGCACATTTTCGAAATCGACGAGAGACATTGTCAATCGTGGAGCAATGTCTGATGTCAGCCGAAAGGGTTGTGATATCGAAGGAGCCTCGAGGAAATGTCCTGAAGGAACTGCATAATCCATCAGGGATCCGGGAAATGCGAGGATGAAGAAACTGGCTCGAAGTTACGTCTATCGGCCGAATATAGACAGGGATTGCAAAGACTTGGTACGAAGGTGCGCGAAATGTCAGGAATTAGCCCGAAAACTGACGAAGGTACCATTAGAAGCATGGCCGTCCGCGACTTGAGCGTGGCAGAGGATACACATCGACTTCGCTGGACCTATGCAAGGAGTTTTCTACTTGGTCGTAGTAGATGCTTACAGCAAATGGCCTGAAATGGTTGACATGAACAAGATCTCGGCTGCGAAAACGATGAAGGCTTTGAAGAACTTGTTTGCGAGGTATGGATTACCGCAAACAATAATGAGCGACAACGGTACCCAGTTTACATCGGATTTATTCAAGAAGATGTGTACGAAGGTGGAATCGCCCACATAAGGTTTGCTCCGTATCACCCTCAGTCGAATGGACAGGCAAAGCGTTTTGTTGATGCGCTAAAACGCGGAATCAAGAAACTGGAGGGGAAGGCGAGGCCAACAGAAGAGACTTTCAATGTGGTGTTACAAGCGTATAGGACAACACCAAACACGAACTTAAACGACAAGATGGGAGCTGAATTGTTCGTAGGCAGAAACTTACGCACAAGGTTAAGTCTGTTACTTCCTATGACAAAAGATGCAGAGGACCCACTTGCACGAAGAAGACGAGGGCGCATGAAGGACCAGTTCAACCAAAAGCATGAAGTTCTTCGAAAAGATTTTGAAGTTGGCGACTTAGTATACGTTAGGCAGTGGAAGCCACCTCACTTTTACTGGATGAAAGGAACGGTGATGAGACGTATTGGATGCGTCAACTACGAAGTAATGACTGGTAATGAAATATGCAAGAAGCACGCAAATCAGCCTCAGCATCGAAGCGACAGCGAACAGCTTGCAGTCCAACAGCAATTCAAACAACAATCCGAAGCTATGAAGATACTCTTAGATGTTTGACAGAAGACGACACTCTACACAGGAATAGCAGTGCAGCTGACGGGAATTCTGAGCAGGCGATCGCGAGCGATGTGCCAGCACCCGTGGATTCAACGACATCGACGTCGACATCAAGCCACGAGCCCTTCACGCCATCGACAACGCTTTGGAGATCGAGCAGAATAAGAAGAACTGTACAACGGTTCCAACCCGGTTATAGTATGTTATTGTATATTTGTTTTATCAGTTTTTTTAGTTGTTAAAATGATAGTGATGTCTATGTGTGACCGATTTCTTACATACTTGCAGTTCATGCTTTTGTCGTGGGCTAGTTTTGTGTAAACAGGGCTCGGCACAGGTGGCTTACGGGGCTGGATATCGTATTGGAATAAAAAGCAAGGGGGATTTCGTTGGAGCGCAAGCCCCAACCCTCCCCCTCCCCCCCCCCCACATACAATCGCCTTCTGCCTTTTGTCACTCATCTTCTAGAGAAGACGCAAATTGTCATTTCTGCCTTCTCGATCAGCAAAAACCAAAAATTTCCTGTTTCAACCTGTTCGCCGGTTAAGCGCGTGAATTCAAACCTGCCTCGAAATAAACAAAAGTCTTGTTCACAGCGAAGAAAAAATGAAATGACACCAAAATTGGTGTGTAGATGGGCAACAGGGAGTTAGGACTATGTGAGAAAAATTATGAAAAAATTATGTGAACTGAAGGCGTGGCAGACTTTTTTCTGAGTTAGGTGGCTTTCCAGCCACCTGGACAGCCACCTGAGGTGGCTGTGAAAGGAAAAGGTCATATATTTCCTTTTCTTCACATAACTTTCTCACATATTTGTCATAACCTTGTTCTACATCAAAAACCCTACAGCTGAGTATTTGAAGCTCTCCAAACCCGTTCTTCCTCGCCTAGTAACAGGCCTCCAAATATTTTGTATGGTGGCGGCAAGCCTGCTCCAAGCGCGACACCGGACACAGCTACCGCCAATTCGGAGATTGCGAACATCTTTAGTTTCTTTTTCGTCTGTTCGATGTTGCTTTTATGTTTTGTTCCACTATTTTCCGTTATTCGTTTTGAGCTATTCATGATCGCGTCATAGGTGATGTCCCATTTTCATGCCAAAGTCTACAGCGACTTCGTTTTTCGAAAATTGAAAAAGCCACCTCATGCCGAGCCCTGGTGTAAACTACCCTACTGGGGGAGGCGTTGTGTTAGTGAATTGTAAATGATCAGTTGTTCCTCATAGTGATCTGCCTTGCGTAGGCGATCGCAACCTCAGAGTGTGCGGGAACTGAGCGCTATGAAAGGCGCTCACTCATAGCCCTAGTCAGTTCACTTGTTCACTCATTCGCCTCTCTTATTTTTACTGTTTTGTTATCTTATATATAAAGCTAAATGTCTGTTTGTATGTCTGTCTGTCTGTCTGTATGTCTGTCTGTCTGTGTGTACGTATGTTCCGAATAGAAAATTCCATTTCTGAACCGATCGGGACCAAACTTGGCACACATACACTTCGGGCCCCGGCGGGTGTCATAGGCTACTTTTCGTATCGATCGATATCGATTTTATCGATTTTTTGCAAAATTTGAGCTACGGGGCTGGGAGTTGGCACAGGGGGGTAAGTGAGCATGGGGATTCCGAATACAATATTAGTTTTTGAAATCGTGCATTACTTTTATCGATTTTATCGATTTTTTTTGCAAAGTTTGAGCTACGGGGGTGGGATTTGGCACAGGGGGGTAATCGAGCATGCTGATCACCCCCGTGGGGGTGATCAGCATGCTCGATTACACCCCTCTGCCAAATTTTAGCCCCCTAGCTCAAATTTTGCAAAAAATCGATAACGATAAAAGTAATGCACGGTTTCGAAAACTAATATTGTATTCGTAATCAGCATGCTCGATTACACCCCTCTGCCAACTCCCAGCCCCGTAGCTCAAATTTTGCAAAAAATCGATAAAATCGACATCGATCGATAACGAAAAGTGGACTGTGACACCCGCCGGGGCCCGAAGGGTATGTGTGCCAAGTTTGGTCCGGATCGGTTAAGAAGTGGAATTTTCTATTCGGAACATACGGCGGAGCCGGGTAAGCCAGCTAGTTCTCTAATAAATATTCCTGTCTGCTCCTGTGCCGACAGGTCGAAGGTGCGAAGAGTGTTACAAAACGGCTCGAAAAATCTGCTGAGCGTAAGGGAAGCATGTTATAGCTTCTGCAGAGGTTTGCTGAAAGGTCCCGAAAAATTTTTCTTTAAACTTAAGGGTCTTCTTTCTAATCTCTGCAAGGTTGACGTTTGGCATCTGAAGACAGTTCCAAGAAAGGACTACAGAGAGATGATCAGAAAAAGCAGAAGGGATGGTTTTTGGTTATAATTAAATCATCGGTTTTATAGGTTAGTTACACAAAAATTCAATGTTTGGAGCCACACAACTTAGGTACGCGAACGACAAACATCGCCATAGCAAATTCTTGCTTTGCCGACTTTTAAGCAATGACATCAAGAAGTCTGTAGAAGGAAGGAAGAAGCACAAACAGTGGCATTACAAGCATAAGAGACTATTAGTTTGTTTTGTATGTTGTCAAGCTTGTTGATTGAAGCTTACCAATGGGAAACGGGGAAATTCGAAGAGAAAAAAGATGTCGGAAATGGATTTCTTGTCTCCTCTGATTTTTTCGTCTGATGCCAACAATCTTTTTCGGAATCCTGCTAACTCGGGGATGACTCATACCAATTTGCCGAGCAGATTTAGGGCTTTCAGAAGCGTATTTATTTTATTCTAAATAAGGTAATTTCTGATAAAAAAGAAAAAATGGGATGGAACTTATTGCACAACCTAATATTATCCGCACCGCTTCTGTCGTATAAAGAAAGCTCATGTTTATGCTGCTGTTCATGTTCATAGCGCTTCAAAGGTAGTTCTTTTTGATATGTCTTCTATCTTGTCTCGTTAAAGGCAGCGTCCGGGCAAGATCCATCCACCCAGGTTAGCATATAGTTATAGAGAGGGGCCCATGAGTATCCGATCTGCGTTGGTCCGAATCTTTGAAGTGGCCTCCAAAAGGAGATACGGGCCTGCGATACGTATCACAAACTGCCCCTTCGTATCACAAATCACCGCTGAGGACGAGTGCTTACGCAGGTGTGCGGTTGCATTGCAGTTGCATTGCAGTTGCACTGCACACTGCAATGCAACTGCATCCGTGCGGTTGCCGCTTTTCCCGCTGGAATGCGATGGGGACGAGCAATCCGAAACTCGTCCGCTTCTTGAAGAGAGGGTCCCCAAGAATCGGGTTTTTTGGGGGTGTTGAACAATTTGGACTTTACAACTGTATTCAGGGCCACGGGAAGGCCCCAGAATGGCAGAAACATGAGAGGCGAAATTTTGCCCGGACGCTGCCTTTAAGGAATCTACAAAATTCACTTTTATAGGGTTCAACTCCAGAGGTGCAGATTACATGAAGACGGCAATCTCATAGCTTTATTGGGCCACCTAAAGAATTTCTGGATTGTCAAATTCGAGTGTCGCGCAAGAGATAAAGATTTGGAGGTTTTGCAACCTTACAATAAATTCAAATATGTCTGCGACAAAGCATGCACAGTTGTCTGAATTGTTTGAAAAGACCGATTCTGGATTAACTTAGAGCACTCTAACCTCAACAATCTTATCCGGTATCAGGACAGATTGCACGTGGGTATGGAAGCAAGAAAATGGCAATTCGCTGCTACAAAAACGGAAAGTCACGAGTCACAATAGTGAAAACAAGGCCCGCGATGTTGTGCGCAACATGGTCCCTGCACGCTGCGCGTAGATGTGTGACTGCACTACGCGGCGCTGGCCTCGTTAAACGCACTGTACCTTCATTCTTATAGCACCGGAAGTTTTAAACATGCAATCATTGAAATGACTGCAGTTTCTGGTGAAAGCTGTATCTGCGTCTTCTACGCTCGCGGAGGCTTCTTTCAAAACAGACATACAGTTTCCACTTCCTAGTTCACTCCATCTATGCGTACGAATTTTTACTCTTATTGAGCGAAATGGAGAAGGAGACTGTATGTCGCCGAAAGCGGTAGTCTCACGGATCTACAACAGACGACGCAGTGGACATATCATAGACACTTCAGAGGCGGTATTCAATCTCCCGTACATCCTCTCATGCATGTTCGGGAACATACTGTGGAGAGCAGCACGCCAGCAGTGCGAGCGGGCGCATATTGAAAACACCTGCTGGCGTAAAGTCCGCATATAACACATGAAAACCCGTCGTTTTTCATCGTCTTTCTTTTCTTTTCTCCCAATCCTCGAACACAGTTTTTGCATTTATATGCACATTTAGTGATCATATCAGAAAAATGATTAAGGGATTAGAGTCGCTTTTCTTTAAGAGTGCTAGAAACGGTTAATTCGTTTTAAATATCAGTAATTCGTTGAATATTTTGTATTTTAGGACAATTCATAGCAGTGGGATAAGTTTGAAATGCAGACATGTTCTTTAAGAACTCTTATATTTGGCTCAATGAGTACAGTTCATATCAAATGGTATGAAATGGAAGGATGGGTTGAACCACATTAATTATCAGAAACTCCCATTACAATCATACTGTCTGGATCTCATCTGAGGGGTTCAGGAGTCCGATCTGGCAAGCTTGGTCATGTCGGGCACGGCAGGCCTAATCTCGACAGATCGGGCTCTGCTGCCCGTTCAGGCCCTGCTAACCAACTTCACAGAAATAACTTTTTGGACGCTCTCGGCTATCCGGGCCGTGTATATCAATGGAGTGCGTCCGAACAGCGAGCGTGAGACTAATAAATAATGCCTCAGATTTTTGCTAGCTGTTCGCGCGGGGTGGAGCCTATCGGCACATAAGGGTGTCCCGAAATGTCTTTCGCCAGCTGTAGGATTAAGGTAGGAAATTTGAAGAGGGTTTGAAGCCGTTAAAGGCAGTGTCCGGGCAAAAACTCGATTTTTGGAAAATCCACCTACCGGAGGTTATCTGCAACGCTGAATCCGAAAACCCACATTAGAAGGCGCAAAAAAGGCGAGAATATTCGTTTTTCAAATCCGCACAATTTGAAGTTCGACGGTCCCCACCAAGGCAGAGACGCAGAGTCGCTGCGGGACCCTACATTCTAACTGTGGCCGCATGCGTACTTTGCCGCATAGCAGGAATTCGGACCGCTCGGAGGACCCCACCCCAAGGCGTAAGTTCCCCACTTTCCGGTCGTTTTTCTTGCTTTAGGTCGAGCGTTATGACGACGCACTTGCGCGATGTTGTGTTTGAGGTGGGCCACTCTCGCATGACACTGAAATCCCAAAACCCCCATCTTGCCCGGACACTGCCCTCAAAGGCAGTGGATCAGCAGAATGGACCCTTCTCGGATTTGGGTGGATTTAGGGAGTAGACCCCCCAAATACACTGTAGCCCAAACCCCATCTGCCAATTCATGTGCTAAGTCCCGAAAAATGCGCTTTGAAACTCCACAGTCCATTTTTCGGGACTTAGCACATGAATTGGCAGATGGGGTTTGGGCTACGTGTATTTGGGGATCTACTACCCAAATCCACCCAAATCCGAAAAGGGTACATTCTGCTGATCGATTGCCTCACATTGACGACAATACGACCCACCGGTGGGTCGTAAGTTTTCGAAGCTCTAACTTTGCCAGTTTACGGTAGAACTCCATGGAATTCTAGCATATGGTTGGAGATACCTAGACGATGCTGCGATCGCCATAGTCCGGCTTCAGATTACTGTATGTTAGAATCACGGTAGGTATATCGTAGGCAGCGCAAGAGGGCATAATCTCACTCAGGGACGTGTAGAATGATGTGATTTCATCCTGTTATTTATGTGCACATGCTTAAAGACGGACATTTTTTTTATCATAGCTTATTTTGGATCATGACAGGTCATTTTGCTCCACAACACGAAGAATTGAGCTATGGCAGTTTAGCATGATGATATCCTAGATCACCAAAGATTACTTTTTGACCTTGAATTGCTCATGCAGCGTTGCCTCGGTTTGCGTATGATATTTTGCATGCACAGCAGATGCAGATAACACTTTGAAGATGACTTCTGGTCTGCCTCAGACAACACAGATATAATTCATTTAGTGAAAGCAAATCCATCATAAGAAGTGATTCAGGTATGAAAAATTCCAAGTTTCGGTTGCATACAGTGAGCAAATGAGCTTCAATTACACACATGAGCACAAAAAGACATGACATAAGGCAAAGGCAGTGGCGTACCGAGGGGGGGCGGGGGGGGGGGGGCGCCCCCCCCCCCCCCGAGAACGGGTCGCGGAATTTTTGAAAGTTACTTATATGGGTTATAAAATTGTGCAAATGACTTGTCTGCACTTGTAAATAATTAAAATAATTTTTAAAATTTTTTAAAAATTCATTTTAGCCTTATAAAAAAATTTTTTCGGGGGCGTGGCGTCAGCCACGCCCCCTTTTTCCGACTTTTAGGGGTTGAGGACCCGCAAAAATTTTGAGAAGCCCCCCAAAAATTTTTTCGGAGTGCGTGGCTAACGCCACGCACCTTCATTAGAAAAATTTTTTTGTCGCCCCCCCCCCCCCCCCCGAGCCGAAATCCTGGGTACGCCACTGGGCAAAGGTGATAAATCAGTTCAGAGTGGAGCACTTATGTTTACTGAAACAGTCTACGCAAAAATGTTTCAAATAACGACTGCACCTCGTATTGACTTTTCGAGCATTTTTATCAGCAAAGCGTGATCATTCCTTCTTGCTAACTTTGCAGCAAGCAACGCATCTTTTCCTTATAGCAGATTTGGGGCCATGAATCTCTTCTAGGGTGTATCTAGGAGCAGAGGTTGTTTCTCTGAGATCTAATAGCGACTCTATCACTTCTATTTCGTCAGATGGACTTTCCTCACGTAGTCGCTGTACAACCTCCAAGCATTTACGAGTGTTGTCTGGGTGAAAATGTGAAAGAATAGATGAATGTACCACTTGCTTGTTTTTTTCACGAAAGGTTGTACGAGGCCATTTGGTCGCTTGTATCAACGAATAATTTCGATTTCTTGTAATCTCGAATAATCAGCGACTTTCCTTGCTCATCCTTCCTTTTTGTCATCGTGAAAGGTTGATAACATGAGAACATCTCTCTTGTAGCGCCACTTCAGTACAGTGATTCCTAGATCGTGCTGTGCTACAGATTCGCCTCTCTTCAATCTCCTTTCCACTACTGCTTTCGGTAGACCTTTCCGATTTCTTCTGATGGTGCCAAGGAGATGGTTTTTCTCTTCAAAAACTTTTCAACCAGGGATACCCTAGTGTACCAGTTGTCCGTGTATAAATGTCGTCCTCTATCGAGTAAATCTCTCTCAGCTTCATGACTATATGTTCAACCAGGCTTTCCTTTCTAGACTGGTCTCTTCCAGCGTAAACCATTATTTTGTAGGTGAATCCGCCTTTGGAACACATTGAACATCTTAATCCCGTAGCGGTGGCGCTTGTTGGGTATGTATTGTCGAAAGAGTAGCCTTCCACAGAAACGGAACTATCGATTCGTCAATGCAAATTTTCTTTTGTGGTCTAAAAATCCGTTAGCACGTGGCATTGAATAAATTTATAAGAGCCGAAATCTTGTATGGCCTGTCGGTCCCATCGTAGTAGCGTTGTCAACGAGAAAGATATCCAAGTTTTTCAAACCTAACTCGTGTCATGACTTGGGTCCCGATTGGATTCCCACCAAAAACACGCCTAGTGCTCCAGTAACCTCTTAAAGCGGGTAAACATACAATTCCCATCTGAAGACATAAGTCTACGAACTTCTTTAATTCTTCTGCCTCTGGTGTCCACGCGAGTTCTTTGGCTAATCCGTACCTATTTGTTTCAACAACGATAAGGTCAATGACCTCCGTAGTAAAGAAGAGATTGAAAAAATCGATAGGAGATGAACAGGAGTCTAATATGGCATGATCAATACCGCGACCATCATCGAAATACCATCCATCATGTGTAGTGATAGTATCTGACATGAATCATTGGTATCCAATTCGTCGGTGGATTCCTCATCTTCAATCTTTTCGTCTTCTTCAATTTGCGTATCCTCTTGAGTGATTTCGTCCGCGGTGAGAGCAGCTTCCTCGTCACTTTCGATCAGGAGACGCTCGAAACTGTCGCTATTTCATCTTCGCCAACATCATCTACTCTCATCTACGAGGAACTTGAATTGTAAAAAAAACATCGCGACTGACTTTTGGACGTACCGGATCAACGCTCATGTCGATAAGGCGTGTTGTATATGCACTAAGTTACGATGGATGCTCCTACGCACTCGCTCAGACTATGATGTTACTGTAGAAAACGTTTGGGGACCCTGCGCTGCAGGCACAGCACCAGTTTTTACACACACCCCTTTGTTCAGGGAAATAGTTTCTTTCTTGCGGCAATCTGCTTCGTTTTTATATTTCCGCAATTTCGACTCACTACCGAATGAAAGAGAACACTTCTGCAATCAGCATACCAACGTATCCTACGAGAGGGGTTTTTTTTCACAAAATTCGCGACCTTTTATCACTTATCGTATGACTATTGCAAGCCCATGCTAAGGCCTTAGCGAGTGAAGTAAGTGTCATTTCCATAATCAGCACCTTCGATAACCCCAAAGCACAAGTTTTCATAGAAATTCGTGATCTTTTGTCACACACCGTATGACTACCGTAACCCTATGCTAAGGCCTTAGCCAGTAAAGTAAGTGCCATTTTCGTAAACAGCACTTTCGTTAACCCCAAAACACAAATTTTCGCAAAAATTCGTGATCTCTTGTCGCCTACCGTATGACTGCCGTAACCTTATACTGAGGTCCTAGCAAGTAAAATGAGTGCCATTTTCGTAACCAGCACATCCGATAACCCCCTTGAGGAAGTTCCGGATTCATGTACTGGACCTTTCCAAAAAGACTGTCATTTCGGACAATCCCACGGGTGGGTCGTAAGTTTGGCAAAGCAAAAAAGGCTCCTGTCCGAATTGGCAATAATCGAAAAATCGGCCTTGTCGTCAATGTGTTAGGTGCACATTTCGTCCCGGAAAGAAAACACAAGCCAGAAACTTCTATGCTAGCTAATAAGCGTCGCTGATTTTGAATATAAAATTTGATCACAGCCATGCTTACTTCATAAGTTATCTCAGGAAAACCGCTGCACGTGCTCTTCCAGTGGAAAATGTCATTACAACGCTATAAAACCTCGAAAAAAAAGTTTTTCCAGATCGGAAAAGAATGAGTGTTCTGAATTACTGCAAAGAATAGATGTCTCCATTCTTATAATTACGTTAAATTCGGTTCAATAATACTAGCCAGATCAATTCATAACGCGCGCACTTCCTTGCGCACTTATATTTAGAACTCTACAATCGAACAGTACGAATTGATTTATCAAGATAAGGCTGCAAAATTTCCTGGCAGCTGCTTTGCACTTCATAACATAAATATGAAATCTGGCTATCACTTTTCAAAGCAGTAATGATGGCTTTGTACGATATCATTCTAGAGATCAATGTAAAATAAAAATACTAGAACAAGACTAGTTGAAACTGAGAGTAATTGAGAAAAGAACATGATTCTGAGCAACAGCAGACAGAAATTTGAAGCGAATAATGTTATGAAAACTCAGATGAGGTCTAGCACAGTGCGAACAACCCGAACTGTAAGATTTCGTTACCCTATAAGTAATTGAAATTACTTCATTAGGATGAAGACAGGTCATAAAACAGACCGAAAAGCATATACTATGAAAAAGATGGAAAAGCATACAAGTACGAATTTCCCCACTATCACACATGTTGCAATCGTATTGGCATCGACACATGTACTTCTACATAGCTATTAATTAGGAAACATCTGGATAGGAACTATGACTGAGTGAAAAAGTGGAGCTTCACCATTTTCTTGGGACCTGGGCTTTTGTATCGCGCTCAGCAAGGTAAGATCGTCGATAAGATCATAACAATGAGTAAAACGGATTATGTCAAAAGCGATACTCGTACTATAAGTACGAATTTGAGGCTATGTCGCGATAGTCTGGATTTCTGCTGAGAGGACAGCAAACCGTAATACATGGTCTCCAAGATAAAAAACTGCTACGAAAAGCTCCATTTATGAACATATATATAAGGAATTTAGCCGACGGTCCTGCGATAGCCAACCACACAAAGATGAAAGTGGCCTAAATGACCAATTAATACTTTGTGAATAAGACCTTTAGCATCCAAATCGAGAATATGATGCAATGAAAGTATACTCCTAAATAAACTTACCAGCGAAAGATCGGCATCGCTCTGTGGAGGAACAAAGTACTCGAACACCTTGAGACAAAGTAAAGGCAGCCATGAGAGAACGAAAGCAACCAGCAAAAACATTGTGAGCACGAAATTGGGATCAGTTTCGATCACCATACGCTGGCTATCCTCGAGCTGTAAATAGTTTCATAAGCCGAATATCTCGGAAAATTATCACCGGAAACATTGCAATTTCCTCACTGAAATTCGCTCAACAGAGTTGCGTGAAGTTTTGGAAACCAACATCCACACAGTCTACTCAAAGATGCCGTCCACCCTAAGTCTTCATATATACCCGACGATAGGTCGCTATAATTGACGATAAGACGCTACCAGCAGCAACGCCTTTTGTGCATATGACGTCGGGTGACGCTGCTGCTCCTAGCTAGCCAACGCGATACAGGCCCGCTATAGCTAGCGATGCTGCACTGCTTTTCGCTGCTAGCTGCTGCTGCTTGCTGCTACGCGATATGAAGCTCACTTTTTGCGCGCTTTTCTCAGCTGCTCCATGCTGCTATCAGCTGATTTTGCTCGGATTTGCCTCTTCTTACCGTTTTTTTTTTGTGTTTTCAGAGCATTTGTCGCTATTCTGAATTATGACAGGCAAATGCAGAGATGTATAAAGAAATCTAATCGAGCGCACGTGCATGAAACTTTGAAGAACTAGAGTAAGATTACAGATAGAGGCAATTATTTATTAAAGTGAGATGTCGCCGGCCCGCCTTCTTATATGAACGGCAGTCAGTTTAACTGCTGCCTCAAGTGCACTAAGGGTCATGCTGGACCTTCAGCTTAACATTTGTCAAACTATTCTAATTTCTTCAGTAAGTGCAGAATTTAGTTTGCCGCTGTATGCTCACACAAAGAAAACTTTATAATAAGAGCGGTATGATATCTCTGATAAATAATAACTATCAGCTATGCGATCTATTCAGCTCATTTTTCTACTAATCTGGTCTAGATAAACTAGGACGGGTAATATCTTGCCCTTGCACCCATGCGCAGCACTACGAGCAGCTAGAAGCAGCGGAGACAGCAAAGATTTACCCGCTATACGTCTTGTCAAGTATATACGAAGCCTAAGTTGGGCGTCTTGAGCTTTTGACTGCTTGCAATAGTAGGACCCCTTATGAAGTCAACGCCCAAGTCGCGGCGCAAAGTGTCACTAAGCGAGAAAATCGTTCCGGAATAGCGGAGAGAGCAGGAGACCCCTAGGCGGCAACTCCAGTAATGCCCAACCATCCGTGCTCGTCCATCCACTACCCTTTCGAGAATAAAAGCAACCCCGCGAATTCTTTAGAACGCGGCGTCCACTGTGGACTATACTTGGGGAAATTCGAAATTTTCTTCGAATATTCGAATATCGAATATATTCGAAAATTGAAAATTTCGAATATTCGAATATCGAATAATATTCGAAAATTGAAATTCTCGAATATTCGACTATCGAATATTATTCGAAATTTGAAAATTTCGAATATTCGACTTTCGAATATTATTCGAAAATCGAAATTCTCGAATATTTGACTATCGAATATTATTCGAAAATGAAAATTTCGAATCGAATAATATTCGAATATCGAATATCGTTCGTTATTCGAATTTCGATTATTATTCGGTCCTCGAATGTTATTCGATTTTCGAATATCATTCGATTTTCGAATACTGACCGAATAATTTACGTCATTGAGACTGCCTATGAAAGGCCAAAACACTAAGAATAAATTGTTTCATGTAAGTGCTAAGAATGGACGCATTCTTATGGTACAATTTACGATGGAAAAACGGTTTAGTCGTGACGTGAAGAGACTTAGGAACCTAAAAGCTACTCCTGTGACGGTTGTGAAGAGATTTTTCGTATTTCAAAGAAGATTATACATCCTCACTGAGAGTTGCGATTGGATATACAGCGGTCCCGACAGTATGTAGATCTGTAGGCTGACATCAACTTAGAGTATGGGGCGATTTATCAATCGCTTTTCACTGTTGTGAAATTACCGTAAGACTGAAGCAGGTTTCAAAACATCAAGACCATTTCACCAAGAAAAAGAATCAAAAGTGCTGAAAGTCTTGCTTTAGATTTCTAAAGACACTCACTTTATGTAAAATTTGCACTCATCCGTTATGCTTTTTTCAAAACTTACGCCAAGTATCCTGTGTCCCCCAGAAAACTTCCCATGTGCACCAGCGTGCGTACGTGGTGCGACGCTGCATTTCGCTCTTTTTGACACGTTTCTCCTAAGATTTCAACGGAACTGCCCGAGCTTAACACGTTCAAAATAGCGAAAGGCAGCGACATAACGTGGTACCCTAAGGGAAATTTGCTGAGGAACAAACGATACACCGTAAAAAGTGTTTTGTAGCGCCTTCCAGAGATGTGATTGCCATTTGAAAAGCTTGAAAGCTCGTGCGTAGTAAAATCAGCATACGTAATAACACTGCTGCACAGATTTTAGACCTTTTTTGGGGACAATTTTTTTGGATGTCTTATTTTGCAGTCGGTCTATAAGCTGGAGTTTCCTACTGTGATAACACACAATAAAAAAAACATGGGTGATTCGCTTTCTGCTGTATTTATAAGCTGAAGCCATCCCTACTGGATGTTACCCAGAAATTGGCAAAAGACAGAGGTATTAGCGATCAAACGGTGTGTAGATACTTTTAAACATCCCGTATACGCTATGCATATCGAATTCTCGAATATTCGGTACTTATCGAATTTTCGAATAGTCAATTCTTATCGAATTTCCGAATATTCGGTGCTCAACGAATATTCGAATATTTGATGGACATCGAATGATCGAATGAATGACTTTCGAATATTCGACTATCGAATAATATTCGAAATTTAAGATTTTCGAATATTCGACTTTCGAATAATATTCGAAAACTGAAAATTACGAATATTCGACTCTCGAATTTTATTCGAAATTTCAGATTTTCGAATATTCGACATTTCGAATCATTCGCGTTCGAATGATTTATTCGAATGATCGAATAATTATTCGATTCGGTCCCAAGTATACTGTGGACGTTAACGCACACAAGCAAGAAGGGTAAGAAAAGTTGTATTTCTGTGAGGGCGCGTACGCCGGCTGTTCGTGCACGTTGGCGGCACGGGTTTATTCTCTTTGTGTAGACTCCTACAAAACGGATGCCAAGAACTCCGCTAGACTCTTGCCTAAGAGGCTCTGGCATGCTTAGCAATGATAGCTTCCGGATATGTAAACTGACTGAGCTGAGCACGTGACAGCTTTTTTTGAATGTGATGAGCAGCAGGGTCTAAAAATCCAATGAAACCTCAACATGGGAAACGCAAACGGCCCTTCTGCACCGGTCGCCATAGCAGCCTCATCAGTGCGCGCCTCTGACTGGTCAGCATTGCGGCAGCAATTGCTTAAAGGCAGCGGACAGGCAAAATGGACCCCTGTCAGATTTTGGTAGTTTCGGGTAGTGGATCCCCCAAGTACACCGTAGCCTCAACCCCAAATTTCAATTCATGCGCTAAGTCCTGAAAAAAGCGCTTCAAAACTCCACCAGCCCCGCCCACTTGCATTGAGTGGGCGTTATTGGTGGAAGTTTGAAGCGCTTTTTTCAGGACTTAGCGCATCAATTGGAAGTTGGGGTTGGGGCTACGGTGTACTTGGGGGGTCCACTACCCGAAACTACCAAAATCTGACAGGGGTCCATTTTGCCTGTCCACTGCCTTTAAGAGAGAGCCCGATAAGGACAAAGTGCAAAAGGCACCTGAAGTGGCTCAGGAAACGAAGTCACGAATTTTCTTCCCCTCACATAATTTCAAACTTATTACATATCTGCATTCACATCCGAACCTACGAACTAGTTTGTGAACCTGCCCAAACCCCCTCCTCATGCTTAGTTACAGCCCCTAAAAATTTTTTCAATGGCGGCGGCAACCTGCTCCTAGCGCGCGGTGGTGCGCACCGAACACAGTATGCCGCCAATTCGGAGAATGCGATCAATCGCCGTGTTGTTCTTGTAATTTGTTCTTTCTTCTTTGTCATTCATGTTTGGCTCTCCATGTAGCTCAGAAGTCACCTAACTCTAAAAAAAAGCTTGCGCATACAATTCACAGGATTTTTTTTTATAATTTTTCATACAAAGTTCCAACTCCCCATTGCGCATCTAGATATATTGGGTCGTTCCATAAGTTCATAGCGTTTTTACTTTTGTCGTCGTTTTCTGGTGAAGCGGTAAGTTTACCGCAAAATGTGTGTACCCTCCGAAAGACCCAATTCTACTCTACGAGAACTGCGTTTTATTTTCAAAGTAAACCTTAAGACTTTTGTTTTGTGACTGCTCAAAGCAGAGTTTTTTGTGTAGCAAGAAATGGCGCTTTCGGCATCTCCATCTTCAGCGCTATATACGGAAATTACGAGAGGAAAATTTCTATTCGAAATTGTTATGAGTGATGAAGAATACTGTTTACCGGACTTTGATGCACGTAAAGCAAGAATCCCTATTAAGAGAGACGCTACAGTGAATGATAGAGCGCACTCTTACGGTATGTGTAGATGTTTTGCGTTTGGCCGAACGAGGAAGTTTTCTGAGCCAAAATTTTTCGGGGAAGCGTAAAATCGCCGGTCACCGATTGGATTAAAACTTTTGCACCACCTAGACAAAGCTGTCCATCGCTCAAGGCTTGATAGGACAGGACGAGAGCATTCTGTTACGAAACGACGCGTAAAACTCAAGCTGCAGCAGTCGAAGACAGCAACTTTTGAGACTTCGTTCAAACAGTTCTTAGCATATTGGCTGGACACCATTGTGTCAGCACATCAGCGTTGCTTGCTACTTGCTACTCCGACTACACATACAGAGAAATATTTGTGGGATATGGACGAAATGCGTACGAAAAGTACAGGTGCCGAAATGGCCATTTTCTGCCGCTCAAAAAACCTTACTTTGAGAAATCATGGACCAGAGATCATCAGGATTGCTTCAAAAACAACAAGCAGGTTTTGTAGAGAAAACTTGGCTGTTTCGATTAATACCAGATAATTTGCCGTAAACCAACTGCTTCACCAGAAAACGACGACGAAAATGAAAACGCTACGAACTTATGGAACGACCTAATATTTAGCGCCTATGGTGTCTACATTTCCTCTTCTGTAAACTAGCCTTCTGTTTGAAACGGAGCACATTTTTGCGTTTGGAGAGCATATTGGAGCGGGAAATTGTTGTTTGCAGAGGATGGGATCGGCACAGTGGTTAGCACTTCGAACGTCTCCAGAACAGAAGGTGGAATGAATAAAAGAATGTGTATGTGTGTATGTGTTATATATGTGTATATGTGTATACAGTAACCGCCAAAAAGTTGCGGACAAATTGCCCTCCATTTTTCAGCGTTCATTTACGGATGGAAAACCAGGATGAAAAAATGATTGGATTGCATGAGGTGATAGAGCTCTTCAAGAGCTACAACTCAAACATTGGCTTTCTGGAAAACATGTATTAGGTTGGCACATAAGTTTTGCAACTTTTCCCGTAACTTTTTTCCTACTTTATGTAGCAATCTCATTTTGTGGCATCTTGTAGATCGTGATGTAAGCTGCAAGTCTGCGCAAACCGTTTGATTTTTGATAACGTAGTACAAAAAATCTAAGCATTTTTTGAAAACTGCTTAAAATCGAGGTTTCACGATTTTTTGGCAAACATGAAGCCCTACGAAACCTGATTCAAATATATGAAAAACCAATTATAGGCGGCATGTAGCTGGAAGTTGGCACATAGGAATCAGTGAAAAAGAAGTGAAATTTGAACACAAATTAAGGTGGGGCGCCTATGAGAAGTTGAACAAGTCAAATGCGTCAAGTTTTGAAGGCAATTTGTCAATAGCTAAGATGCGAAAAGTCGGAAATCGATAACTTTGCACTATAGGGTAATCCTATGCAGTAAACACGAATATCATATTCATTTGTCGCTAGATTGAAATTCATCTTTTGCTCTCACGAACGAGGCCTTTCCATGCGAAACGGATCTCATTTTTGTGATCAGCATGTCAAATAAGCCTTATAGGCCAAGTTTCAGCAAAATGTGATGCATTCTAAAAATTTTCCCATAGTACCGTAAATCTACCGTAATTCTCACACAAGATGGTAAAATTCGGCAAAAATGTGTGCATTAGAAGCTTACATCATATTCCTTATATTGCCAAAAAATGAATGCGCTACGTTCAAATAGACAAAAGTTATATAAAAAGTTGCATTACTTATGTGCCAACCTAATATTCTAAAAATTTTAAAAATCTTTTTCTAGGAAAAGTCCAAAAAAGGTCGCGTCGCATTTTGGCGGACAATAATTCTTCGAACGCGAGATTTCATGTCTTTTTTTAGAGCAAAACAGAAGTTTTCCGAACAGATAAGCATGCTATAATCGTAGAGCTCATCGAGGACAACAATCAGGTAGTGGTTAATACCATAAAAACGCAAGTTTAAATTTTGTTCTGCTTTTCAAAAAAATAACTTCTATTTTTTTCTTTCAAAACAAATTTCTACACATGGAAACCTATTCAAGACATCCCAAGAAAGCTATTCGGATAAAGCAGATGCTCTTTACCCGTCTCCGTGCATCGAACGTGTGCTGATGAGTTTCTTGGCTGAAAAAGACTCTTGACAATGCGTGCACATGACCCCACCTGCACCACACCACTGACTTGCACCGCTTCACAGGCTTGTAGCTCGGCCGGCAGTCATTATACGAGCCTGTGCTTAGGCTCATTCGAAAGGGCGTGACTTCCTCGACACGATGGTATGCAAATAAGTTCAGTTGAGCGATCCCAGAGATTTGGCAGATGGGTAGGAGAGGGCAGCCTTAAAGGTGGTTGGAGTGAAGGCTCTTATGAACACCAGAACAGTCTTAGAGCTTCGAAATGGATCTATTACAAAGAAATTGACAGTTTTGAACGTCCAGGATGAAATTGGTAGCGAGAGGAGCTCTCTTCAACTTCAGCTGAAAAACGCTTAGCCTACAGCTGAAGCTGCCCTCTTCCACCCCAACCGCCAAATCTCTGGGATCGCTCAAACTGAACTTATTTGCATAACATCATGTCAAGGAAATCACACTCTTTCGAACGAGCCTAAGCACAGGCTTGTAGACTGATTGCCGGCCGAGCTACAAGCCTGTGAAGCGGTGCAAGTCAGTGGTGTGGTGCAAGCGGGGTCATGTGCACGCATTGTCAAGAGTCATGGCATGGAGACGGGTAAAGAGCATCTACTTTATCCGAACAGCTTTGTTGGGATGTCTTGAACAGGTTTCCATGTGAAGAAATTTGTTTTGAAAGAAAAAAATAGAAGTTATTTCTTTGAAAAGGCAAAACAAAATTCAAACTTGCGTTTTTTTGGAAGTAACCCCTTTCTGGTTGTTGTCCTCGATGAGCTCTACGATATAGTATGCTTACCTGTTCGGAAAACTTCTGTTTTGCTCTAAAAAAAGACATAAAAGGAAATTTTCGCGTTCGAAGAATTATAGGCCGAGAAATTGCGACGCGACCATTTTTGGACTTTTCCTAGAAAGATTTTCAAAATTTTTAGAATACATGTTTTCCATAAAGCGCAATGTTTGAGTTGTAGCTCTTGAAGGGCTCTATCACCTCATGCAATCCAATCATTTTTTCATCCTGGTTTTCCATCAGAAAATGAACGCTGAAAATGGAGGACAACTTGTCCGCAACTTTTTGGCGGTCACTGTATGTATATATATGTATACATGTGTGTATATGTGTATATGTGTATACACGCGTGTATATGTGTGTATATGTGTATACACGTGTGTATATGTGTATATATGTGTGTATATATGTGTATATGTGTATATGTGAATATGTGTATATGTGTATATGCGTATATGTGTGTATATATGTGCATATGTGTATATGTATATGTGTATATGTGTATATGTGTGTATATGTGTATACATGTGTGCATATTATACTTTGGACCGAATCGAATAAATATTCGAGTATTCGAATAAAGTATTCGAATAAATTTTATTCGAAACTCGATTATTCGAAAATTTCAAAATCTCGAATATATTCGCTATTCGCTTATTCGAAAATTGTCAATTTCGAATTTATTCGATTATTCGGTTATTCGAAAAATTTGGTTTTCGAAAATATTCAAACATTCGAATATTTATTTTCAGAAGTTATTCGATTATTCGACAATTTCGTATAATCAAATAACTACATGACAAGGTCACAATTTTGACTGCTATACCAGCAACCATCGTTTGTTGTCCAAGTTGCCCACTGCATGGAGTCCTTCCCTGTGCTAATTCGATCAAAATTTGTTTGAATATTCGACATAATCCATGCAAAAATTCGTTTATTCGGATTTTTTTTCTCAAATATATTCGAGTATTCGGATTTTTTTCAATTTGAATATATTCGATATTCGATCATTCGACAATTTTTCTATTTCGAAAATATTCGATATTCGATTACTCGACATTTTTGTTCTTCGAAAATATTCGATATTCGAACATTCGACATTTTTTGTTTTTGAAAATATTCGAAGTGCGATTATTCGATATTTTTGATTTTCGAATATATTCGGTTATTCGATTATTCGAAAAAATTCTCGAATATTCTAAAGTATAGCGCATATGTGTGTATATGTGTATATGTGTATCCTTCTTATATAAAAAGCTGAATATGTGTATGTCTGCCTGTATGTCTGCTCAGACAATCGCCGTGTGTATATGTGTATACATATGTGTATATTGTGTATATATGTGTATACATGTGTGTATATGTGTGTATGTGTGTGTATGTGTGTATATGTGTATACACGTGTGTATATGTGTGTATATCTTATATATAAAGCTGAATGTCTGTTTGTCTGTCTGTATGTATGTCTGTCTGTCTGTGTGTATCGATTTTTTGCAAAGTTTGAGCTACGGGGCTGGGAGTTAGTACAGGGGGGTAATCGAGCATGCTGATTACGAACAAAACAATGACAGGGCCGGGCGGAGCCGGGTAAGCCATCTAGTGTGTGTATATGTGTGTATATGTGTATACATGTGCGTATATGTGTATAAATGTGTGTATATGTGTGTATATGTGTATACACGTGTGTATATGTGTATATATGTGTGTATATGTGTGTATATGTGTATACATGTGTGTATATGTGCGTATATGTGTATAGACGTGTGTATATGTGTGTATATGTGTGTATATGTGTATATGTGTATATATGTGTGTATATGTGTGTATATGTGTATACACGTGTGTATATGTGTATATATGTGTGTATATGTGTGTATATGTGTGTAAATGTGTATATGTGTATATGTGTGTATATGTGTGTATATGTGTACACACGTGTGTATATGTGTGTATATGTGTATATGTGTACATGTGTATATGTGTATACATGTGTGTATATGTGTATACATGGATGTATATGTGTATACATGTGTGTATATGTGTGTATATGTGTACACACGTGTGTATATGTGTGTATATGTGTATATGTGTATATGTGTATATGTGTATACACGTGTGTATATGTGTGTATATGTGTATACACGTGTGTATATGTGTGTATATGTGTATACATGGATGTATATGTGTATACATGTGTATATATGTGTGTATATGTGTACACACGTGTGTATATGTGTGTATATGTGTACAGTCGAGTAGATTTCCTGCTTAATATAGTGTCCCTGCAGACGCGACAACGCCGAGGCGTCAATAAATGCCTTGCGAGTCCCCGAACTAGTGTTTTCCAGTGTTTTCTTTGCTTATTCTATGCTTTTTAGGTGATTCGTCGCTGATAAAGAAGAAAAGGGTAAGTTAGAGAGTAGTTTCTGTTTTCTGAGAAGTTCTATCATCGCATATTCACAGATATCCACATGGAAGCATTTTGCGTCAGCTTCTTGTCTATTTTTCTGTCAATTCATGTCTCTTTCTTCGTGTGAGGTACTTCTTTGAATGCTAGTGGGTTTTTACGATTGACTTATTATCTTTATCACATAAAGTAACTGATTAAAATGCTATTTCTTATGGATGAAAGCCGAAATTGCTGCAAGGCAAGCCAACTAGCGTTCAAAGAAACGCCTCACAATAAGGAGGAGGTTTGAAAGAAGAAGAGACAGAAGAAAAGGAAATGACAGAAAAAATAGACAAGAAGCTGACGCGAAATGCTTCCACATGAATATCTGTGAATATGCGATGACAGAACTTCTCAGAAAACAGAAACTACTCTTTAACTCACCCTTTTTCTCTTTATCAGCAACGAATCAACTAAAAAGCATGAAATAAGCAAAGAAAACAATGGAAAACACTAGTTCGGGGACTCGCAAGGCATTTATTGACGCCTCAGCGTTGTCGCGTCTGCAGGGACACTATATTAAGCAGGAAATCTACTCGACTGTATATGTGTATATGTGTATACACGTGTGTATATGCGTGTATATGTGTGTATATATGTGTATATGTGTGTATATATGTGTGTATGTGTATATGTGTATATGTGTATCCTTCTTAAATAAAAAGCTGAATATGTGTATGTCTGCCTGTATGTCTGCTCAGACAATCGCCAGGGGCAGGCGGGCACCGGAAAAATAGATTGCTGATCTCTCGCACTCCGCTCGCGGATTTTTTGTAAAGCAATCAGGATTTTTCGGAAGACCGCTTGCTGAGTCAGCGGATTTTTGAGAGACCGCCTGTTGAATTTTTTTTCGCTCTTGTCTTTTGCAGATATATTGCTGAATCTCTGAGGAATCGAGAACTCAGCAAGCGGCCTTCCGAAAAGTCCTGATTGCTTTCCAAAAAATCCGCGAGCGGGGTGCGAGAGATCAGCAATCTATTTTTCCGGTGCCCGCCTACCCCCGGCAATTGTCTGAGTGTATGTACGTATGTGCAGAATAGAAAATTCCATTTCTGAACCGATCCGGACCAAACTTGGCACACATACACTTCGGGCCCCGGCGGGTGTCGTGGGCTTCTTTTCGTTATCGGTCGATATCGATTTTATCGATTTTTTTGCAAGATTTGAGCTACAGGGCTGGGAGTTGGCACAGGGGGTAATCGAGCATGCTGATTACGAATACAATATTAGTTTTTAGTATTACCTATTACTTTTATCGATTTCATCGATTTTTTCATAATTTAAGCTGAAGGGCTGGGAGTCGGCACGGGGGGTAAGTGGGCATGCTGATTTCGAAAACAACACAAATAACGGGAAATGAAGTGTAGAAGTGGGCACAGGAAAGGCTGTACAGGGATAGGGATGGGACCTTTATTACGGTGTTCTGAGAAGGCCGAGCGGAGGTGGGTAAGCAAGGTAGTATGTGTATATGTGTATATTGTATATGTGCATATGTGTATATGTGTATATGTGTATATGTGTATATGTGTGTATGTGTGTATGTGTGTATGTGTGTATGTGTGTGTGTGTGTGTGTGTGTGGGTGTGAAAAAGATGAGTTGGCCAGCTTCTAATAGGTCTCATATGAAGTTCAGCAAATTACCTTGCATGATCAGAAGGCATTTTGAAAATTAAGTCCACCCTCCCGAGACTCGGGTTTTGCATGAAGCAATTGGCAAATCTTTCACCTACACCCTAAGCTGATACATGCATTTTTCGGTGCTCTATTCCGGACCCAGCAAAAACGATGTCCCCTTTGCTTTTCACCTCCAACTGATATTCAGCCTACCCCGTAAGCAACCTGTGCCCAGTCCAGTTTTGAGCCCTTTCTGACTCATTAGGTACATGCCATTCTCGATTTACTTTGCTGTTGGTCAAACCACTGAATCGACCAATAAGGAAATACATGAAGTAGTCAACGGGATCCGGCGAATGTCAAAATGCGCGATTATGCCGGATAAGTGTTTCATAACATTTTAAAAGTATTTAAATCTCAGGAGATATATTACTCTATTTATAGGTGTATATGCCGCAGGGGATTTCTTTTAAATCGACCAGCCCAAACAGGCCAGAAGACTTCGCGACCAAAGGCCCAATACCGTGCTACGTACTGCCTTAGAGAATCATGCGGCATAAGAAGCGCTTTCCGGAACATAGTGAAGCGGCAGAGCGGCTCGCTTGAAAATTTGAAAAAATGCGGCTTATACATCTGAAATTAGGGTAGATAGTTGCATGGGTCGCCCAATCTAGCTACCTTGAAATCAATTCAGACAGCAATTTTGAAGGTCAAAACCCATAAAATTGCGGTTGAAAACAAATTTGTACATGTTTCGGTTTTTTCAGCAAAAGCCACCAAACTGAACAAGTGGTAACCTCAGACAGATAGTAAGCCGATGCACTTTATCTTGTACTTTCTGAAGACTCGCATAGCGCTAAATTGGAATTCTAGTCGGTGACAGCAAAATCGCGCCTCTCGTCTCTTAAAGGCAGTGTCCGGGCAAAAAGTCGATTTTGAGGTCTTGTGCTTACCCGGGCCTATTCGCTATGCTGACCTCGAAAATCCATACTGGAAAGCGTGAAAGCGGCGAAAAAGGGCTTCAACGCAGGAGGGAAATCAGAAGTGGACGGGGTCTTCCCCAATGTGAATTTCGCGGTCCCAGCTTCTGAAGCGATTTTCTCAATTCCGCTAGCGCCCTGAGATTCCACAGGCCAGCTGCAAATGCATGACTTGAAATCGGGACGAAAAGATCGATCCGGAAGCTTAGAGCGTGAATCCGCAGTGGAGAAGCCCCGCCCACTTCTGATTTCCCTCCTGCGTTAGGGCCCTTTTTCACCGTTCTCGCGCTTTCTAATGTGGATTTTCGGATTCAGCATAGTGAATAGGACCGGGTAAGCACAAAATCTCAACATCGGCTTTTTGGCCGGACACTGCCTTTAACTGGAACAAATATGGTGTGACCCACGATTGACATTTGTTTTTGCATGAAGACGGCTGTTTTGCATTATAAATTGTTAAATGGACTGTATGGAGTGCTTTAACGCAAAGCGTATGTGAGGAATTACTCCCGTTTGAGTGGTTTAGGAAAAAACCGAAGCAAAATGTGTTGCAGGCGAATGCGATTCAGCTAGAGATGTCCTAATGACATATGGTCTGGAACCCCCTTGTGCAGTGCCTAGCATGGAAGTTGGCTTCCACAAAATATCTTGATTTTCTGAATTTCCTATGCAAGTTAAATTATCTTGCCTATTTTTAAACAAAACGTGCCTGTTCTGGGTTCCGCATCGCTCTAATAATTTTGTATCCAGTGTTGAAAACTGTTGCGATAGTTGGCAGAAATACGAGAACAATAAGTGTCATACTGTATGCAGAAGTCGCGGACCAATCCAACACGCACAACTGAGCCTCTTCAAGAAAGACAACCTAAAAAAGTGATATTCAACCAAATGATTACCTAAATTATGGCTTATTACAGCTTCACAACTTCGAAAACTAACACTGAAATGCATCTGGACCTGTATAGGCGATTCATAGCACGCAAAGACTGCGGACGTATCGGCGTCTCTCTGATTGAGCGCTCTTTCTCCTAACAGGGAAGGATACTTGGTGACCCCGGCCACTTATAATGATTTGTATATCAAAAAATGCGCCTTTTAATGCTGGTACGAATACTGTTTTCCATACCTGCGAAACGAGAACCTGGATGGAGTTATAATTTTTTTCAAGAATGAATTGCCCTACTGCGAAGGGTGAAAATCATTAATAAAAATTTTTCTTTTCTCCTCAAATGCTGCATATGATTTAGATAGGTATGAATACAACATTACACCTCTCAAGTTTCTCCTCAATGGCTTCAAATGGTAAAATAGATCAAATTGGGTGTTTTTAACTACCTAAAAGTACGCAAATTTTTTACGAAAAAAGTTCATAACTGCCTTCATATGATCGTTTCGCAGATATGGAACACAGATTTAGAATCAGCGTTTCGAGGTGCACCTTATGGTATACATCGCATTCCAAATGGCCGGGGTCACCTAGTATCCTTTCCTTGTTAGCATCCTATCTCTCCCATGCACGAACTATCTTGGTCGGACCCAGCGGCGCCCACCCTTTGCGTGTCATGAATCGTCTATACCTTCAACTTACTTGCATCTGCGCCACTACTATTGGACAGCATAGTAGGAGGGATGTCAACCAACTGAATATAATCCAGCACTTACATCGTGTAAGAGACTGGTCTGCATATCGCGAAGGCTTCATCATGGCCGAATATCTTGAAATTTGATTGGATAACAGAACAAAGAGTGCGTACTTTTCATTATTTGTAAAATGATACTATTCCATAACAGAGATTTGAGCACCGGAGTTCTCATTCGAGTTGCTGATTACTCAAGTGAACTCCATTGGATACGGTCTTCTGTGTGAGTTTAAGAAAAGTAATATCTACTGCCCAACGAAGGCAGCATGATAGATTCGTAAAACTCGAACTGTACTAATCATGACAGGAAATGTATGGAGAGTGCACAGTTTGAAAAAGTAGGCACCATTCCCACATTATTTATAGGCAAGCCTATTTCACTGCTAAATGGCTGCGTTATTGCTCGTAGGCGTACAGTCTATCCATTCAGATTTCGCCAGCCAGTCGACTCGACGCCTTTGCTTCTGACTTATTATGACTTATTGTATAAATATCTTTGCTCGCAGTTCATTTCCACATGCCTTTGACTCATATACCATAAAAGCGTATCCCTGTCCCGTTGGAATGAAGCCTTCGTATGCAGGCCGCCCAACAGCTCCTGCTTTTTCCAGACAGCCAATACAAGATGCCAACTATACTACTTCCTGCGTGAACGATCCAGGCTAAGGCGCGGTGGATGTTTTGAATTATTCCGCAGCAATTTTCTGGCCCCTTTCATTGATCAAAGATTTTGAGTGTACCACTAGGAAGACGATTACTTACAATCACTGTCGACTATCTCGTTATTAAGGATGAAGAAAGTGGCGCAGCTGATTTTTATTGCGATCGCAATCCATTCCTGTCTGCCGGCACAGAATGCCGTGGTTCTGCATTTACAAGTTTAGAAAATTCTCTGTCGTATCTGAATGTTCTGAGTCCAACTTATGCCACCTGACCTTTTGTCACCGAACGCAGACCGCTGATGGGTGAGTTGTTTTCACTAAAGCTTAGCTCATCCAAATATCCGAAAATGAAAGACTGCCGTCGATGGGGTGTATCCCATTACTTGTGAGTTTTGACACATTGACGGCCGCTTGACACACCATGTGTGTCAAGAAATGACTACCACGTGGGACCGCTTGACACACAAGGCCTGTCAAGGTTTGAATTTTAGTAAAATGACGACTATTCTGGGAGAAACTCACTTCAGGAGTTCTCTCTTGCGCTTGAGCTAGAAATGCCTTCATCTGTTTTGTCAGTCTTACAGAGCTGCTATAGGTACACTGCAGTGGCGTACCCAGGATTTCCATTCGGGGGGGGGGGGAGACGAAAAAATTTTTCTGATGAAGTCGGAACCTAGAAAAAACTTTGGTTTCACCCCCCCCCCCCCCCCGAAATTTTCTAAGGCTAAACTGAATTTTAAAAATTTGAAAAATTATTTTAATTAGTTACAAGTATAAACAAGTTACTTGCACATTTTTATAACTCATGCAAGTAACTTAAAAGAATTTCGCGACCCATTCTCGGGGGGGAGGGGGGGGGGGAACGCTCCTCAAAAATTTCGATGTTTCTAACTGCAAGCTTTGTTCACTACAACAACTAGTAGCTCATTTTCCCTGGAATTCCGCAATCTTTGTAAAGGCCTCACTTTAGGAATATGGATTCTCGATGCGGGTTACTGTAACGCTGCGTCGCGGCAATTTTCAATTGACATCCACAAGTGATGCCCCCCCCCCCCGACTATACACCAAGCAGACAACTCGGACTGTGCCGAGTGGCCAGTCACCACAACTACAGGACGAGACATTCCTGAAGCTATAAAACCAGGCTTTTTTTTTACAGAAACATACGTTTGCGTTGCAACAGTGACTCGCACCGTATTTCTTGGAATCTTCTCGCGCAGACGTTGGCTCTCGGAGAGACTTCACAGTCTAGTAAAGACAAAACAACCAACATGGAGAGCTTGTGCCAGCCGTATGCATTGCGCTAATCACCATGTTAGTTTGACCACTTCCAACATGTCCGATGCTCAACAAACCCTGATCATTCCTATATTTGGATCAACGAGGGACATATCGCGTGAGGGGCTTATTGACAAGCGCGTACAGTGCAACTGTTTACAGCTATTCTTTATCTTGCCACACATCGCATTACTTGTGGATCAAGAGTGGCGTTATTGGAACCACATACATACTGCCTTTGTTGGGCCAACCTTTGCCTGTTATGAATTCTTTTCGTGGAGCTACGAGATGCTTGCTCCAAGCGATATATCCATAGTAAAATCAATGTCTTCTTCCGAGTCACGACTGTAACCCTATGAAAATGCGTTATCATAACCTACGAATATGATATTTATGATCAGCATGTGAAATTATGATTGTCAGCAGATTTGATTTCTACCGTTGTCGCATGCCCCACCCCCCCCCCCCCCCCCATAGTTGAGCTATACCAAGTGGAGAGGAGATCACGTAAAGCTTCTTAAATCAGCATCTCGAATGACCCCTCTCCCTTCTGCACAAGTTCAGACAAAACGAATTTGAGTTTGTATATTGTGGACCATATCCAAAGAAAACATAATCGAGATTACCTGTCAATGCAAATCCATGCAAATGTGTAGACAGTGGAACAAAATAGAGCTATTTGTAGATACGCACTACCCTTGCACACAAGGGAATTGTCACCCATAAATCGCCAAGTGGGGTCCAACGTACTATACAAGCTGAGCGGAACAATGAACAATGCTGCCAGTAGATCCGCGACAGACAGTGATATCTGAACATTCGCCATCTAATATTGTAGCTTATTTTACCACACTAATTATTAAAGTGCAAAAGAAACGTGCTAGAAAGATAAAGCCATCAATTTGATTTCATAAAATCTGCTAGTTGCCTGTGCGCATAGCACGCGTATCGCAAACGGGCTCGGCCCGCCGCGGACATCTGCTATAAACCATGCATTTCATGCATATAATATTTTATAGCAAAAAGTTTCTTCTATTTATTCTCCTCGTCCACACTGACCAAAAACGCAGATTCTTAAAATTTGTTGGGACTTTGCTTTTAGGGGCCATTTGGCACGCTATGCACGAATATTTTATTGACTTCGCGCGACGCGGTAACGTTATTCTAGAGGGTCACTGTGGGTATGAGATAGCCAAAGCTTCGAATCCCGCAAAACTTCGTCTGCGGAGGCCATAGCATGCTGAAAGCATTACGGCAATCATATCGGTGCCTCCAAGAGCAAACTTTTCATCCGTAGGATTGGCTTCAGATATGATCTCATACTAAACTGTATGACTAAACACTGAATTAGGGCTCTCATTTCTCGCTTATAGAAGCCGTAAGTTCGACCTTCTCATGGCTCATAAGATGGCATATGCTCATTGCGGCTTGGATTTCGGAGCGCTTTTGCCTACTTGGATATCTAATACAAGAGGAGGAAGTAGGAACAAGGCCCAGCAGGAGGCATATGAGAAATTGAGAAACGATGTCCTCCTTGACATCGCAGAAAATTACGAGATACTTTTTTAGTGTTTGTAGAAGCTCTTCCAATAATCTGGAACGAAGAAAGTGGATTGAAGTGAGAAAAGGCAAGAATAAATCAAAGAAAAAGTGAAATGCGAACAAGCTGTTTTTATATCATCAAGAGCCGGAACAAAGCATAGGGGACAAAACTTGGGTTGATGATCACTCATAGATAGAGCTTGAACTAACAAGGGAAGGATACCAGGTCGCAGTGACGAACCGAAATGATACGCACATCATTACATAGATGCGTCTTGATGAGGTGATTCTAAATCCATCTTTCCTATCTGCTATGAGCTTTTCTAGAAAAAGCTATGGGCGTTCAAAGATGTGAGATTGTTGGGATTTTGATGCGTGATGCGCTTTGAAAACTAGCTTAGGAGTGACCAATTGGCATAGTTTTGAGTACACTGACTACAAGAAAGGCATACATACACCGAACACATGAGTAAGCGTCTTTAAACAAGTAGTTTTTGAACATGTGGCACTGAATGTTTGCTAAATTTGGACATTCAAACTCCCATAGCTTCTTCTAGAGAAGCTCATAGCAGATAGGAAAGCTAGATTTGGAATCAGCTCATCAAAGCGCATCTAATGATATGCATATCATTTTGGTTTGCCATTGCGACCTGGCATCCTTTCCTTGTAAGAAATATATTTATGTTGAGAATTTTGGAAATTTACGTGAGAAAGGAAGAGAATTGGAAGACTCGTGACTTTGTCTGATCCCGCGCCAAATCAGGGTGCTAATTTAAAGTTGGTTTGCGAACAACTATAAATATAATTTTAAGCGGCAGCCTACAGTTCCAAAGAGTGCAAAAAATTGGAAAAAATATCATTATGTGGAAAAATTACTAGACCTACAAATAATATGACTTTGCAAGAAGTGCGGGCCACCGGTGGTCCACATCGTCCCTGGCAGCAAAAAGTGTGTGGTCCACCGGTGGTCGTCCACATCGTCGTCAATGGGTTAAAATCGAAAAACGTCCACAACTTCGCTGGTTTACATAATTCTTCAATGAATTTTTGTACCTTTCTTTAGATCATCGCCGCAGACGTACACCAAATTTGGTGGCTCATGCTTACTCGTTGTAAAAGAACCATTGTCTATTTTGTGCGTAAAGATTGTGTTTTGACGCGCTATCGCGTGCGGACAGGTTTATACACTAGTCGAATTTATAACGTATTAAATTATCTGTAACTAGTATAATTACGCCAGACGTTCCAGTTCGGGCTTGCTCTAACAAGGGAAGGATACTTGGATGCCGCGGCCATTCCTAATGATTTGTATACCAAAAAATGCGCCTTCGAATGCAGATTCTGAATCTGTGCTCGAAATCTGCGAAACGATCTTTTGAAGAAAGTTATGAACTTTTTCCCTTGGAAATTTAGCCTACTTTTGGATAGTAAAAATCACCAGATTTGATCTAGCCTACCGTTTGATGCTAGTGAAGAAAATTTTAGACGTAGTAATATTTATTTAGACTATCTGGATCATACTCAGCATTTGGAAAGGAGAGAAAGTTTTTTTATTGATGATTTTGACCCTCCGCAGGAACGCAATTTTTTTAATGAAAAAAATCGTAACTCCTTACAGATTATCGTTTCGCAGACATGAAAGACAGTTTACGAACCAGCATTTGAAAGCGCATTTTTCGGTATACAAATCATTATGAATGGCTACGGCATCCAAGTATCCTTCCCTTGTAAGAGTTATAATTGTGCTTTCCAATACTTCGTCAGGTTTCGGGTCGAAACTTTACGTGTTCCCCTTTGCCCCTCAAAAAACGACATCCAGCGTGTGAAAGCGCCACATCTGCTGAGCCCTGAGTAGGAAACTGATTATCTCGCCAAGACACAATGTGCGCAGATATTCTTTCACATGTTGTCGTGTTATGACCTCACGTATAAGCTCATTAGAAAACGCTTTTTTCCTGGAAAGTTGTCTTCGTTTGAGGCCACTTTAAGGAGCTATCTACAGTTTCAGTGAAATGTTGTTACCAACACGGGTTGACAGTATCACATAACCTTACATTTTAATTGCGTTTTTGTTTTCTTTTGTTTTTTGCGTTGTTTCGTTGTTTTGGATTTCATAGGGTCTCCCCTATGCAATAAATGGAATGATTTAAACTTAAACTCGTTCTCAACTCATTCCAAATAGTAAACAAGTCTAAATGAGTTTATACGTATAAGTCTGTTAATCATGCGATCAAGCTTGTTTAGGCAACGTGTTCGAAGCGTCAATTCGGAAGCTCTGGTAATATTATCGTGATTAGCCAGAAATTCTCTTAGACTTCGTATTTGAAACCCGGAAAAGTGCCAAACAAACCCCCCCCCCCCTCCACCTCCGGTTAAGACTGAGCGATATTATCATCTGTGACTGGATCAACTAACGGAGGCAGACAAATTTGTGGGGTGCTGTTTACCGATCTTTGTGCCAATCAATCGAAGTACCCCGCTTATCTAGTTTCAATTCCTTTATTCGTCCTATAATAATCTACATAGAACAGCACAATCTCGCATATTTGATGTTGAAGGCAGCATTCAAGCAGGTAAGACGAAAATGAGAAAAACGCAGAGTGCGATGGCGCCCATCCTGATGATGCTCTTGCCCAAGCAAAATGTACCAATCTGCTTCTGGTGCGAGAAAGCCGCATTAGAGAGCATGACGCGCACGTCTCTTGTGGGCGTCGTCCATCGATTTCAAACAGCAAGCCGGGCGAATATCGCACACGGTCAAGATATAGGGTCTCACAAGACTCTGCCTCTTAATTTTGGCGGCATATGTCCGAATTCTCATTCACGGGCTCTGGAATACCGTATTCGATATTTCCGTGCTCTAAGCTAAATTTCTTTAATAGCTAATGGGTAGGATAAGCCCGGATAAGCAAAACGATCTTTGCTCGGAATTTTTTCCGGGCTGCTAGTACATAACATAATATAGCCATGTTTTGCACACACTGCGCCAGAGATACGAGGAACGAAAAGAAATACGAGGCCCATAGTCATTCAGTTGGTCGACACGACAAGCATAGTCACTTCTTTCCGCACAAGTGCCTGCGGCACTAATTTCGAGCGATATACAATGGAGGCCACCGCTGCGGTCGTCCAGCTGCAACAGCAGCTGCAGTTCAAACAACTCTTCAGCGTTTCGATGCAAAACTATGCATCTCCACAAATCTTTTCAGAAAAAACCTTGTCCACCCTTACCTGCACCTTCTAGATTGCATGTTCTTCGCTGACGTTTCCATACTTGATGGAGCCTGGGTCAGCACAACAGTAACAAGCGATGAGCCTCAGAAGCAAAAAGCCCAGAAAAGGTGCCTGGGTTGGGATTGGATTTCGAAAAGGAATCTGCCTAGACGATCAAGCGCACAAGTTAGATTTGAAAAACGTTCTGGACGCTGATACGCAGACACCCTTCGATCATATAGATTAGATTGGGGAGGGAAGCCATGGAAATTTTTCTCCGAATAAAGAGCCGTGGCATTCGCAAATGCCGCTCCCCCGCCCCATTCGAAAAATTATTTGGAATGCTTCACAATCTTCCTGCGGTTCTATAACCCCGAGATTCTCAAAGGAGGGAGCGTAGCGCAAATGACTCATACTCGGGGGCCTCGATCCGCCATTGCTAAGACCGTGTGTACCTACATCTCCGCTGTGGTGGGGACGATCTTTACCTCAAGGGAAGCGCTTTTGGTCGAAGTGGCCGTACAGGATGAAAAGTATTTTAACCGTATTGCGACACATGTGAAACATAAAAGGTGAAATAAAATGGAGAGGGGATCGCAGCTTAAAGGAAAGCTTCATTTCCTGAAGCTCCAGAGTCAAGAATTCACGCTATCCATTCATCCCTAAGATTCCTACTATCCTTCACTACGATAAAATACTGACAGGAGCGAGAAGTTGTACAAGCCGCAATTTTCAGCTTTTGTATGACCTCCTAGCAGTGGCGTACGCAGGATTTCCGTTGGGCGAGGTGCAATAAAAAATTTTTCGCATGAAGGTGGTTAGCCACGCAATCCGAAAATTTTTTTGTGATGCTTCTCAAAATTTTTGCGGGCCCTTAATCTCGAAATTTCAAAAAAAGGGAAAAAATTTTTTTACAAGGCTAATTTGAATTTTTAAAAATTATTTCAATCATTTACAAGTAAAAACAAGTCGCTTGCACATTTTTAGCACATTTAAGTAACTTTCGAAAATTTCGCGACGCATTCTCGGGGAGGGGAGCCGCCCCTCTCCTCGGTACGCCACTGCCTCCTGGTGATTCCTGGCATCCTTTCTTCACTGGCAATTTTCTTTCGAAGTCAATGATTACGTCCCAAAGTTGTACTTTTATCTAACCTAACAGTGCTGAGCATGTTTCTGACAGGAACAAATGAATCATTGAGAGAAATTAATCAACCCCCAATTCGACTTATGGTTCATCGCAAATTCCATGGTTTCGATACGTCATTTGCTCTTATCAGAAACAAGTTAAGCATGTTAAGTTCGATAACAACTCTGGGTTTTCATTTTGAAGGAAGAATAATCACCCTAAAGAGAAGACGGTCGGCTGCCGGGGATCATTAGGGACCGTGCAGAAAGCTGAAAAATGTGACTACAACTTCTTGCTCCTGTTCAATATGTATATTGTAAAGAATAGTAGGAATATTTACTGATACAGGTGAAACTAAACAGCTAGAGCTTCAGAATTTGAAGCCTATTTTTGAGCTGCGAACCTCTCCCCAGCGAGGATGTTAATACATGCGACCTTAAAAGCAGCATCCAGGCAAATCTGGACACATGAAATCTCACGTGGACAGTAATTTTGGGAACCTATAAGGCCCGTATGCACGTACATCCGCTGGAGAGGGGAGGGGACCTGAAGGGATGCGGGCATGCCACACACCTGGGGAGTCGTACTGAGGAATCATGGAGGGAGGGGGGGGAGGTCGTTATCAAGCCATCCGCTGTTCGCATAACATGATATTGAGCATCGTTTCGTAATCAGCAAGAAAATAACCCCTGTGGTCTAAGTTTCAGCAAATTCCGAGGTTTCCAAATACAGGACCACCTAAGTGAGATGGTCGTTTTCAAACATGTTACTTTGTTTCAGAGGTAAGTTGACTACTTCTTAATACAAAGAACTACTATTTCTTTGTTTACACGAGGAATCCTACTTCAAATGACCTCCAAATTAAGGATATTAAGAGCAAGCAAAAATCTCGTTTGTTCCATTTTTGCTCAAATCACTTTAATGTAGATTACGAGGCTTAGGCTATCGAATATATACATTCTTGTCGCCTTCCCTTGCGATTCACATAGTAGCGCAGACTTAGCATGTTACCGTATCCCAATATTTTCGCACTATTTTACCAGTATTTTACATCTGCATGGGTAAGGAAAAACGATTACATCTCTCTCTTGAAGAAACATTTTCATATGAAATTTCTGCTATGTAAAGAAGAAGGTTAAGCAGTATGAACATTATAAAAAACGCAGCTATTCGATCTGTTTGAAGGTAAGTTAATGGGGTGTGGCACCACCCCTAAAAAGCTGTGCCAGCCACGCTTTTTGGGAGTGGTGCCACACTCCATTAATTATATCAAAAAAAATTTTTTTAGCAAACCTTATTTATATGAATCGATAGTAGACCTCGTAAATTTCATAGGAGTGATTTGAGCCTGATTCGTCTTCTTGGCTCTGAGTAAAATTTGGTGAAAGCACAGCCATTAAAAGCGAAAAATAGGAAAAGTAAGATTTTGGTTGGCTTCTAATTCCAAAGTTAGAAGGTCTTTTAAAGCGAGATTTCGGAAGTGGCCAAGGAAGGAGTAGTGCTTTGTCTTAAGTGCAAAAACAGCTAGCTACTTCAAATGCGAAACAAAGTAAATCATGCTGAAAAATGGCGATTTTACTTGAATGACTCAGCATTTTGAAACTTCATCGCTCAAACATTGTCTACAGGGGTTAGTTGACATGCTAATTATGGACATGTTGCCCGTATGTTTGACAGGGCTTTCAAGTAATGCTATCTTAGATATATAGTTCAAGGGGTCTTACTGAGACAGCAATAAGAGGGGGGGTGTCGTAACCATCGATCGTGTGCCACACCTCTTGCTTGATCCTGGTCATATTTCACTACTCTATGTATCTTTCTTCTTCTTTCTCTATCTTGCTTATACAGGCTTTCATGCACTTATACCTGCGCATAACGGATACCAGATTACTTCTATACAAGATTAGTTTTTTGCCATTTTATGTGATCCCCTGGGGATCACCTCTCATTTTCAAAGTGATTCATCTTCCTGAGAAGTCAATGAAAACGCTGCAAAATTGTACTGAGGATATTGCGGTATTGCTAAGCATGTTTTCGACAGGAGAAATGGAATCTGAAGATTGTTGATTTTTGACAAACCCTAGCTCGCGAGCCAGGGATTACCGAAGATTTCAATATCCTGCGATTTCATTTATTTCTACTATAAACATGTTTAGCAGTGCCGCAGTATACACATGGCACAATTTGACAGCGTCATTGAGTTTCCAGGAAGATAAATGGCATTGAAATTGAGAGGTGATCCCTGCGGATCCCCTGGGGATTCCCAGGGGATCACACAAAAGAGTGAAATTCTAATCAATTACGCCAGTAACTTGACATCAATTATGCGCAGGTATTAGGGTATGAGAACCTTCATAAGCAAGAGAGATAAGAAAGAAGAAAGATACCTAGAGTAGCGAGATATGACGCATCCCCCTCAGATCCCTCCCCTCCCCAGAGGGATGTACGTGCATACGGGCCTAAGACACTGCCTAACTGGCAGCTTAGATGGTGTTCTAACGGCTGAGATATTCGCCTCCAAACTGGACACCAGGGTCGTATTCGCATGGATTCATGGCGCGACACATAAGTTTCGCGTGGGCCCTCGCGCAAAAGCATACAAACACGATGCGAGTCGTCCGATGCTACAATCCTGGGGTCCAGTTTGGCGGCGTAAATCCCAGTCGTTAGTGAGTGTGAGTCATTTGCGCTGCCGCTTGGGCGGTGCCTTAGGCCCGTATGCACGTACATCCCCGCGGAGAGGGGATGTGAGTTTAACCATTGCAATGATCCCCGCTGGGGCTCCCCTCCCTTCCCCACGCGAATCCCCAAATGCAGAAAGGCAAAACCGGAGAGGGGATCCCCTGGGAGTAGGGGAGGGGAGCCCCCTTATGCAGAAGGGGAGATCGAGCAGGGAATTCATTTTGCTTCCGCTTTTTTGCAGTAATTATTCCTTTTTTCTTATCTTTTGATAGCTACTCGCCTTCAATGTGTCTCGGCGATATTTAGTCGTTGCGGAATGCAGTCTGCCGTGATTGCGATCGGCACACTAAAGAAATAATTCCTACATCCATTATATTCCAGCTATTTTCATGGATGCTGCTCATTTTCACCCATGCTGCCCATTTCAGCTCAAAGGTATTCAATGATAGAAGTCAAGGTGTATCTATATGCAGTGAATGGGTAGAAGACGTTATGCTGCCGAAAATAAGGGAGGGGGGGGGTGCCGCGGACATTCAAACCAGCATTTCTACACATAATTGAAGCTGCAAATCGTGCCAGCTCTCCATAAACGCTGTAGCTATCAGCTGCATATCGTCCTTTACCCCAGGGGAATGATCCCCAGCGGCCATCGTTGCTATGCACGAGGGGAGCGATGGGGAGGGGATCATTCCCCCGAGAATTTTTACTCAGAAACACGCGAGTCTGCTAATTTTCATTTTATTCAAAGCAGTTTTACGTTAGGATAACAAGATAAGAACAATTTATCATATAATGTGATAATTACAATATGTTATACCAGCCTTAATGGATAAATCTATCATGTCCAATAAAAAATGCGCATCTCTCGTGAATGGTCACAACTTTCTACAGATATTCGAAACTGGCAGATATATGTCCGGATTTCTTTACAAAAAGCGAATATGGAAGAGAGAGTTAAAACTGCAAGCTACAGGTCGCTGAGAGAGGAACCCGGCTTCCGTAGAAAATCTTTCATCAATTTGAACGAAATGCTTTGTAATTGATTGAAATCAGAATACTCGCTTCTCTGGCTTGACCTACACCATCGAACCCCTACTCCGTTGTAGGGAATGTCGATCCCCTCCCCCGCGTTATTGAGTTAAATTCGTGCATACGGGGTTCAAGTGGGGGAGGGGAAGGGATCCCCTCCCCCATTCGAACCGCGTATGCGCTGGGGTTCGCTCGATCAATACCTCTGTAACCATTCACACCATCCCCGCTTAGGTGCAGGGGAGAGGATCGCTCCCCTCCCCTCTGTCATGGCGGGGTTCGGCGGAGGGGATCGTTCCCTTGGGATCCAGCTCCCCTCCCCTCCCCAGCGGGGACGATAAACACTTACCACATAAAATCCCCATAAGTCCAGATTTGCTTGGACGCTGCCTTTAAAAGCTACTGCATGACGAAGGCGCAGAAGCAGTATTAGTTGAGCGGGCGCGAACGCGGCGCACGCGTATCCTCGCCGTTGTCAGTCTTGCGCCTCATGCGCTCTGCAACTAATAAAGCCGCGTTCGCCCCCAAAGATATTGCGCCTTCGTCATGCAGCAAGCGTACAACTGTCCTTCACTTTGAACACATTAGACATAGTGTGTTCATTTGAGCTGTATTCATCGGTGTTCTGCGATCACAAAGGCGTCCCAGGATGCCCTTCCCCAAAGTCGCTTATCTTCATAAAGGGTCGAAGAAGTTTTTGGAGCGTAGGGGGAAGCAAAGTAGTAAAATCTTCAAAACAAAGTAATGGGGTGGGTTGGTGAAGGGGTAGTGAGCAACATTCCACACCTGAATTGTGAACTTTTCGGATTCAACGAGCCACTGCCTTCAAGAGTTACTCCGACGGCTGTTATTTAATGGCTCTGAAGGCTGATCGTTCTATTGTAATAATGCGTGGTAGGGCCTGCAAACAAGGATGCCTAATTCAAGTACCCTCTATCTCATTTGAAGTGAGCCCCACTTGAGCGGCACGGTTCGTACGTGACCGCCTCGCTTGAGCTATGCAACTCTTTTGCGAACATGCTCGTGCTCGTTTGGTCGACTGCGCAAAGTGGCCCGTATGGGCCGTAGGCCGACCGCCCGCGCAAGCATAGGCGCTTGATGAATCCTGCAGTCGGCAAAGACAGAAGAACGGCCCCTCTGAACCGCACGTTACAGCGGGACACCCCTGACTGGTCGACACGTCGGCTGCGATCGGTCAGATTTTAGTCAACGGGGGGGGGGGGGGAGGGTGAGGATCAAAGTTTGAGGACCGAACGAGATGTGCGCATGCATGTTCGTTTACTTTGACATCTCCCTAATCGAACATCATCGTAGGTGACGGCACAGATATAATACACACTGCATACCAACGCCTTAGTTATCAGTGTGACTAAACTCATCCACTTCAGGCTCCATCCAGAGTGCTGGAGCTGCGCCGGCACTGAGATAGCGCCAGCTAGCGCCATGCCGGCACAGCGCTATCGGAGGTTTCGGCGATGTCGAAAAGGGCCTACATCCGGTAGACGCCAAATAATTCTGCTTCTGACAAATCATCAGGAGAAATGTGCTAATATACAATACAAGCTGTTTTCCCCATCTAGTGAATGACTATTGCCAAAAATCTGAGTGGGGTAAGCTATTTTGAAGTGCGTAACACCATCATTAGGCTGCACAACTCACGTTTCGAAATCCATTTTGCGCGTAAGAATTTTTTTCCGATGAAGGTGCGTGGCGTGAGCCACGCAACCCGAAATTTTCTTTGGTATGCTCTCTAGAATTTTTGCGGGCTCAGAACCCCAAAATTTCAGAATAAGGGGGCGTGGCGTGATCCACGCCCCCGAAAAAATTTTTTTATAAGGTTAAAATGAATTTTTTGAAAATTTTAAAATTACTTTAATTACTTAGAAATACTAACAAATCATTTACACAATTTTATAACCCATGTGAGTAACATTCAAAAATTTCGCGACCCGTTCTCGGGGGGGGGGGGCATCTTCAACTAAGAAAAGTGGATGATCCTTTCTTTCGAAGGTAATACAGCTCGATTAAAGCAATTGCTTGCCCTTTTGACTGTGTATCTGCACAAAAAATTTTGGGAGCTAGGAAATGCTTCGATGGGTACAAACTTTGGGTAAACCTATAATTTTGGCCAGCCTTCAAACCTTTTTCAAAAATTCCGATTTTTCTTATTTAATCACACAAAAACGAGGCTCTTTTCAGAGACTGATAATAAGCTTGTGAATACAGCTGTACCGAATTTTGGAGCAATTCCTTGACAACTGAGAGAGTTACGGCATTTTTTAAGGGGGCCTATAATCATAGGTGCGATGGGGTGAGCAAAAGTTCACCCCCCCCCCCTTCACCTTGGAGGTCGGACCACCCCCCCCCCCTTCACCTAACGGACGAAAAATTTTTTTCAAAGTGAGGAATTACTGCACAATTACAAAAATATCGATGAAAAAATGCATTTTTAGAAGGATCGAACACAGAATCTTATAAAAATGATTTCGACCGACAATAACGTGGGCAGCGAACAATGGCAGTTATTCAGAGGCCTGAAAGGCGCTGATTGACAGATTTACCTGGAGAATATGATGTGAATGATGTTAATAAAAGACCTTGCATTGATCATGAATTTTATTTTTTTTTGCAAATAAATTTTTATGTCGGTATTTATGTAGTACAATAAAAGATGTTGTTCATTTGTGTTCGCTTAAAGCATGATAAACATATAGAGTCTAGAACAATGATAAAAATAGTATAAATAATGTCAGGAGAAATTTCTAGGGCAGTACAGTTGAAGTCACAATGTTGGCCATATTTAAGGAAAGTCAGTTTTTGAGTCAATATAACTTAGGTAAGTTTCAGAATGTCATCCTGCGAGAGTATAGGCGTTAGTAAGGAAGCTTTCCTCTATCACATAGAAAAAAAAGTAGGTCCTAAAAAGAATATCTCTTAGAGTTATGAAGTCGCAAATAGAGCAGAAATCACGTCTCCAAAAATCGATTTTTCGCAAATAACTTGTGTGTGCATTAACGAATCTGAGTGGGAAGGGTATAGGTAGATTCTACTCATCAAGAGCTCTCGATTAATATATAGCATGTGGGGGTCCTCTGTTTTTTAAGCCCTGCGAGGGGGGGGGGGAGGGTGATCAGCCTCAGTTCAGGGTGATCACCCCCCGCCACCTTAATGCATTGGAGAAGCGCCGGCGGGTGATCACCCTGAACTGAGCCCGATCACCTCCCCCCCCCCTTCCCGCAACCCGGAAGCATCAAACCCCCACATATTATATATCATTCGAAAGCTCTTGAGGAGACGAATCCACCTATACTATTCCCGTTTTGATTTATTTACTTATAAAAAAGTTATATTTAAAAAATCAATTTTTGGTGGGTTTTAGCTTTATATCTCGGCGACGGGGGCATTTCATGCTTCAGTTTTTTCTGCATCTTGCAGAGTGAGGTTTACTGAGTCTTAGGGCCGTATGCACTAACATCCCTGCGGCGAGGGGAGCGGCATCCCCCATTATGAAGGGGTCGCGTGCGGACGCCGCTACGACTTTTACATCATTGGGGACGTCGCTCCCCTCGCCGCAGGGATGTTAGTGCATTCGGGCCTTACCTATACCCTCGCAGAGAGATCGGATATACTGAAGGAGAGTTACAGCAAGGAATAAAAGGCGCTTGAAAAACACAGGTAAATTTGGAATTTAAGTCAGTCGCTCCCGTGGAATCTCTTTGCGAGGGTATAGGTAATACCAAATGGACCTCCCTTTTGAAGATGCAAAGAAAATTAAATCATGAAATGCCCCCACCGTGGAGATATGCGGCTCTGACGTGGAGAAGGGGTACCGTTGGACCTCTGGAAACTATCTCACCTGGCAAAGATATTGAACCTCACAAATTATATATCGTAGTATAGCTCTTGAAGGCCAGGATCCGAATCTAGTTCAAAATTGGCTTTAGCTCATTCATACAAGAGTTATACTGGAAAGCGATCTACTGCAAGTTACTTATGTTGGCAAAACTGACCTTGCTCAATTATCGTCAACATCGTAGCTTCAACTTTACTGCGCTGAGAATTTCTCCTGACATCAATTATACTAGTCTTATCACTGTGCTTATTGTGTATGTTTATCCTGCTTCAAGTGGAACATTGAGCAGCAAATTTTTTTTATTGTATTCCATAGATACCGACTTACGGATTTATTAGCAACAATAATTCCTAATCATCGAGGTCTCTTATTAACATTATCCACATTTGTAAGTTCCAAGTGAAACTTCATTCAGCACCTTCCATGCCTCGAGTATCTGCCACTGTCCATTGCAATTTTCGGTCGAATCACATTTACAACATTACACGTTCCACCCACCTAAACATGCATTTTCTCACCGAAAAATGGGTATCAAAATAAAATAATATTTATATAAATTGAGAACAAAGTACTTACAAACTTCACTAATTATATTTCATACAAATCCAATTTAGAAAATTTGACCAATTATATCAAGCCCCCCCCCCCGTCGACGCTTGAAATTTTTTCAAATCCTTCCCCCCCCCCCGGTCGCCGGCACTTTTCAGACACCCTTCACTTTTGAGGGTCAAAATCAGCTGGGACATCCTTCACTTTGGAGGGACCCCGATCACCCCATCGCACCTATGCCTATAATTTCGGCCAGCACTGTGTTACTGAATATGGGAAGACTGCCTTTAGGTAGAAATCTGCGTGGAGAAGGTGCTGCGATATCAAGATAACATCAAGTATCATTCATTCTCTGATTAAGAAATACGAGCACGCTTTGCGTCTGACTAACCAGTTCATGAGTGCGTTCTAGCGAGTTCTGAATGCTTTACTATCGAGACTTCGTGAAACATGTTCAAGCTTGCTAAACAACGCAAGTTCAAACAAGTTCTTTCACAAACTCTAATAGTGATTCGAAGCACCGAAAAAATAATAATCAGAACTGAGAAAGAGGTGTGGCACACGATCACCGGATACGCCGCCCCTCCCCCCCTCTCCCCTAATGAGTGTCTCAACAGCCCCTCCCCCGCATTATCGCCAGCCTACCGCAGGCATAGCATGAGCTTCAACAAGCACATGAGTAACGGTGTGGCACGCCACACCTGGGGGGTCGTATTGGGGTCAGGGAGAGGGGGGGGGGGGGTCGTTATCGAGGTGATAGTGATGTCAGCGACATGATGTCAGTCAACAATGTCCGATAGGCTATTATGCAAGATAGGTACTAGCACTGGTGTTTTGGCCTACCGTCGTACACGTACAGTAAGCATAATAAAAGAATCCTAGAAGGAAATGAGCATCATCTCCGTAACTAGCATGTCGAGTAACCCCTGTAAGCCAAGTTTCAGCGAATTTTAAGATTTCCAAATATTAGGACACTCAAGTGAAGTGATCATTTTCGAGCAAACTTTGTTTCAGAGGTGAGTAAACTACTTCTTTCTGCACTCAATACAGTACTACTACTTCTGCGCTCAGGTTAGGAATCCCACTTGAAACAACCTCCGAACCATAGATGCGATAGGTGTAGAAATTTCTCTGACCCCCTTCACTTTAGAGCCCGCATTTGGCTGACCCCTTTCACCTGAGGATGAGACTAGAATCAAGGCATAACAGCAGAATCAAGCAGCTGTTACAATGACACTTTTTGTTTAGAAAGGAAACGCCAGCTGTGCTCTCGCTCTCAGACATCAAGACTGCAAGAGATTATCGAATCAACAGTGTTTTGTTTAAAGGCAGCGTCCAGGCAAATCTGGACCTATGGGGCTTCACATGGAAACTAATCTTGAGGCCCTAAACAAGACTCTGCCCAAGCAGCAGCTCAGATAGTGCACTCACGGCTAAGACATTGGGCTCTAAACTATGCCCCGTGACCGTATTCGCATGGATTCGTGGCGCTTTCGCACGAAGATCCACGCAAAATTGATGCGCCGAGCCATGAATCCATGCGAATACGGTCACGGGGCATAGTTTGGAGCCCAATATCTTAGCCGTGCGGGCACTATTTGAACTGCCGTTTGAGCAGAGTCTTATTTAGGGCCTCAAGACTACTTTCCACGTGAGAGCCCCATAGGTCCAGATTTGCCTGGACGCTGCCTTTGAAAAAACGTATGCTCGAGACCTTCTGCGCACTCAAAGTGCCGTTACTAACGAAACATAATCAAAAATCAAAAGAATGTCTAATCCTTCGAATAATTAATATTGTATCAATGAATACATCATCTCAAGAAAGAGTCAAGCAGAGTAGAAAATTTGGACTGATTAGTGGATGCTTGTTTGCTGGCAATAATCGTACTATATCTCCTTTCACTAGAGGGAATAATAACAAATAAAAAACAGTTTGATTTACTCGTTTTTCAAGCTTTGAATCGTATATAAAAGTTCGAAAAAGACCTTCTTGGTTTGAAAAGATAATTACCCAGGCTGATATTGTAGCTAGATAAAACCTCGTATCTCGCTTCACAGAAAAACTAGGAAAAAAAGAAATGACCAAATTTGTGTTCATTATATGTTCATGGAAAAGCGAAAATGAGTTATAACTGACCCCTAAATCCATAGCTTGGCGGTTTTCTGAACTGCCATTTTCCATCTGGGCACTGCTTTATATCAAGTGCAAAAGAGGTAGCTAACTCAACCTCAAGAGAAAATTGATTGTGTTTGAAAATGACCATTTCACCTGGGTGGCCCAGTATCAGCAAATCCCATTTTTTTTCAATCTTTTCAAATTCTTTTTAGGAAAATCCGCACCAGATAAGGAAGGTGAATTTGGAGTTGCTTATCAAGGCAAATCTAACTATATGCATTTCATCTCAGCTCGCCACTGCGATGTGGATCTTTCCTCGTAAGGTGCCTTCATACCGCACTAGCAGGACCGAGCCACCTGTAAGAGGGTGCGGAAAGTTTCCCACTCGAGCCATATTCTCGCACCTAAGGCTGGGTTCATACTGATCCTGAAATTTCGGAACAGTTCCAACACAGTCCTCGCACTGTGCCAGAACCGTCCGCATGCGCTGCAACCGCTTGTTGCGGTATTGAGCGGCGCGAATTGGCAATTGTTGACTTTCTTCAACGGTTTTAATTGTAAACTTTGCCCGTCTCATTCTGACATCTTGCTTCCTGTGGTGTGGAGAATTACGAACTCGGAATGGGAATCGAGTGAAATTTCTTGCATGACACGTCTTGTGTGAATTATCTAGTTTCCTATGCGCGCCCCCTTCTCCTTCGTGATTTTCCTGTTAAACGCTCCTTTGTACTTCAGGGAGTCGCAGCATCCTCAATATCTTCAGCTGTCTTCATAGAGGACCGACAAAATCATCACGATTGCGGAAGTCGCAAGTTTTTTTGTGTATTTTGATATTGGGTTTTTAGGCGTTTTAGCCCCACTTCTTCTCACAACTTTTACCGTTTGCTCCGTTCTTAATTACATTTCCGCATCTGATGAAAAAACTCCGAACTAAGAGAAGTGTATACGAATGGAAGTGGCATCAATTTGTGACGTTTTTAGCGATGCACAAAAAGAAATAGCGCACATTCTTGTGCCCCTCTCCAATATTAGAAGTTTTTTCCATCACGAGAGCAAGCGAGGTACAAGAATGAGACGAAAACGAGCAAAATGTACTATGAAGGCCTCTAAAAAAATTAAAACTGCTACTTTACACCGCTCAAAACCGCAGGTGGCTGCAGCGCATGCAGCACAGTCCCGGCACAGTTCCAGCACAGTGGGAGAACTGTACTGGAACTATTCCGCAACTTTGGAATCAGTATAAACCCAGCTACAGTCGAGTAGATTTAGCGGTAAATAGAGTGTGCTTGCACAGAAGGTGAAATGCTGAAATTTGCGCGTGAACAAGTAGCCACGTCAGTACCGCGGGTATCTTGCGCGCGCAATTGGCCGGCGTCACAGTCGAAACTATTTCTTCACGCGCCAAATTTACCGCATTTCACCTTCTGTGCAAGCACACTATATTTACCGCTAAATCTACTCGACTGTAAGTAATGTGCCTGCCAGGCTCATTCGGATAGCTATAATTATGAACTCTTCACGATACCAAGACGTTGCAAGCCCCGTCCCTTATCCCTTATCCGGTGTCGCTTCATATGCTGAAACCGGGATTTCAAGAAAGTTTCAGAATCGAAGTTTAGTAGCGAAGCTTCAATCAAGACCAAATTTCGTACTCAAGTGTTTTCGACGTCGATTTTTCAGCAGAGAAATTTGTTTGTTGCAAAGTCAAGGTTCAGCATCGATAATGCCCAACCGAGATCAAAATTCGCACGGTCCCAATTCCGGAAAACTTCATAGTAGACCTAGAAAGCTCGGAATGGTGTCAAAAAAGTAAAAAACATCTTCATCATTTTACAAAATTCAAACTTATGCCACGGATATTTTATACGAGAGTTCATCCATAATTTTTTCGAAAACAAGTAAACCTGAAGTTTGATCTTGATTTTAAAGAATTCGACTAAATCTCGATGCTGAACCTTGATCTTGCAACAAACAAATCTTACTACTAAAAAGAGCAACCTCAAAAACCCCTGGATCCGAAATTTGGTCTTGACTGGAGCAAATTCGCTGCTGAACTTCGATTTTGAGACTTTCTTTGAAAACACTGAAGCGACACTGGATAAGGGGGAGGGGCCTGCAACGTTTTGGCATCTTGAGGAGCCCGTAATTATAGCTGATATGTGCCTGGCAGATACACCACTTAGGTGCGAGAGTATGGCTCGTGTCAGAAACTCCCCCCCCCCCTCTTCTCCAAGGGCCGCATGCATTAACATCCCCGCTGGGGGGAGGGGAGCGCAGCTTACCAACAAAGCTTCATCTCCTAAAGCTCCAGATATCTGATTTCATGCTGTATACCTATCCATAATCTTTCACTATGAACATACTGAATAGGAGCGGAAAGCTGTACACGCCGCACTTTCCAGCATTTTGTATGAACCCCTGATTATCCCCGGCGGCCAACCGTCTCTTCTTCAAAGTCACCTTTCTTTCTTCGAAGTCAACGAAAACCTTCCAAAATTGCACTGAGCATCTAACACAACAGTGCTGAACATGTTGCTGATTAGAATAGATGAGTTTTTGAAAAATCGAGTTTTTCGAATAACCCCAACATTCGACTTGTGATTCATCGCAAATTTCATGACTCCAATACAGCATTTGTTCTTATCACCCACACGCTTAACACTGTTGGGCTAAGTGAACAGTATAACTTCGAAATATTATTGCCAACTTTGAAGAGGAAAATGATTTTGAAAAGAAGACGGTCGGCCGCCAGGGATCATCAGGGGATCATACAAAATGCTAGAGAATGCGGCTTGTACAGCTTCTCCTATTCAATATGTTCATAGTGAAGGATGGTAGGAATACTTACGGATGGGTAGACAGCGTGAGATCCAGAAGTTCGAAAGGTATGAAGCTTTCTTTGCAAGCTGCGATCAACTCTCCGACGGGGATGTTAATGCATGCGACCCTAAAACTACTCAGACAATCGCCGGGGGCAGGCGGGCGCCGGAAAATACGCGCGGCTGAAATTTCGCATTCCGCTCGCAAATTTCCGGGAGAATGGTCAGCGAGTTTTTAAGAGACCGCCTGTTGGATTTTATTTCGCTCTAATCTTTTGCAGATTTATTGCTGATTCTCTGAGAAATCGAGAACTCAGCAAGGGGTTTGCCGAAAAGTCCTGATTGTTTTCCAAAAAATCCGCGAGCGGGGTGCGAGAAATCAGCCATCTATTTTTCCGGTGCGCGCCTGCCCCCGGCGATTGTCTGAGTAAGGGCCGCATGCATTAACGTCCCCGCCGGGGAGGAGATCGCAGCTTCACAAGAAAGCTTCATATCCTGAAGCTCCAGATATCTGAAATTCACGTTGTCTACCTATCCGTAAGTACCCCGCCATTCTTCATTACGAACGTCTTGCACGGGAGCAAGGAGCTGTATAAGCCGCATTTTCCAGCTTTTTGTTTGATCCACTGATGATCCCTGGCTAGCAGTCCTCTTAGTCATTTTTCTTTTTTGAAAGTCAATAAAACATTCCAATGTTGTGCTGTTTACCTAACCCAACAGTGCTAATCATGTTTCTGGTAAGAACAAATGATAATTCGAAGTCATGAAATTTGCGATGAACAAGTCAAAAGTTGGGGTTTATCGAGAAAATCGAGTTTCAAAAACTCATTTGTTCTTATCAGCAACATGTTAGCACTGTTGGATTAGACGAAAGTAGTAGTTTGGAAGGTTTTCGTTGAGTTCAAAGAAAGAAAAACAACTTTGAAGAAAAGACGGTCGGTCATCGAGGATCATCAGGGGATCAACAAAAAGCTGGAAAATGCGGCTTGTGCAGCCTCATGCCCCTGTTCAATTTGTTCATAGGGAAGGATGGTGAGAATACCTGAGGATAGGCTCAGACAATCAAAGGCTCTCTGTGGGCAGCCATAAAGCCACTGCCAAACCCCACCAAAAGCGCCGTGCCTTATCGCCTCACTGTCGCATCTCGCTGAGAACCTTGCTAGAACTGGCAGCGAGCGGGCTGCTATAAGTCTTCAGCGCGAAGCGACAATGAGGCAATAAGGCACGGCGCTTTTAGTGGGGTGCGGTGGCTTTGTGACTGCCCGCTGAGAGCCTTTGATTGTCTGATTGTGAGATGCATGCGGCCCTAAGCAAGAGCCGTGGCTAGGCTAACGCGGTAGCTGCTTTTATCCCCATGTAGACGCGAGAACATTACATTTCCAACGCGCTCCGACGCATACGTTTGCTTATCTTGCATGCTCCTTTCGGTGTTACCACTCAATTGTGCATTAATTAATGTTTGGTTTTCTGGGGATGATTTTGCTCCTGCGAATGCAGTGTACTGCCCTTTTTCTTGTGGTTCAAGATCTTGAGTAACAGCTGCCTTTATATCTTCTGCTCATTTCAAAAAGAGCTTTGTCAACAGCGGAGGAGCTTTTTCAACAGCGGAGCATCATAAAATGCGATGGATTCCGATACTCACATCTGGTGGTTCTGAAAGTTTGAATGCACTATCGGTGGTTCGGTCTGGTCGTTGTCCACTACCGGTAAGTCACAAAATACCGTGGAATTAGGCGACTACATCGCTGGCCGCGTAAAGTCTGTCTTGAAATGAGATACCCTCTAGTTCACCAGGATTGGCGGCTGGTGATGGAACTCACATCTTCGCAGCAGCCTCGCCTGGCTCTGCACCTCTTTCGCGATCGTGCTCTCTAGCGATTAAAGCTCAGCCTTTCCCACGCTCGTGATGGGAAACTGATTAGAGAGCACGCTCACGAAAGAGACGCAGACTCAAGCAGCCCCGCCCTCAAACCGCCAGTCCTGTAGAATCAGGGTACCCGCAACGCTGCCCATTTGCTGCCTTTGATGCGGGACTACAGGGGCGCATCAAAGCTTAAATGCTTTTAAGACCCGATAGCACAGACGCAGGTGGCATGCAAAGTGGTGTTTCTTTTTAATGAACGCTAGCACATACCTTATGTACCATTCCTTCAGGAAGAGAAAGAATATCACATGGGAAAAAACATGAAACTGAACATTTCAGTAAGAGGCCTTTTGATAATTTTTTTTTCTGCTGGGCAGAAAACATGAAGGCAGCTTCTAGCCAAAGTCTAAACGAACCACACCATGCAAATAGAACACTGGATTCGCTCAAGCGAAACATACCTAGTAAGATAATGCATGAATCAGAGTGCATATGACTAATGATAACGAAATGAGCACGAAGGATAAGCACGAGTAGACGAATGCATTGGAGCGTGACGAAAATATGGTTCGCCCACTTGAGGACAAATGGCTATCGGCGTTTGCCGGTTCCTACAGACTGCTGCAGCTTATTAGCTTCCAGCGTCGACTGAGGGCACGGTACGAAAGTAAATTAACAAGGGAACCGTGTCAAGTCGAAGTGGCCTTTCCAGATGAGACCCATACTGCTTTGAAGAGCATTAATCGGTGATTCCAAATCTGCTTTCCAAATCTGCCAAGCGCCTCTGGACGCCGAGTTATGCTCGTTTTTCAGGTCAAAAAATTGAACGCAAAACTGAAGCGAAATCGCCCAAATTTGCTCAAATGGTCCAGTGACAAGTATCAGAGCTGTTTATGCAATAAATACATTTTATTTAATATGCTAATACTTAACATTGCTTATTTGAGCACTGAAAAGATTGTAACAATCATTTTTACCTAAATTCTGCATTCATTTTTCGTTCCGAAGAACGGTCATAATTCGGCGTCCAGAGGCGCTTGGCAGATTTGGAAGGCAGATTTGGAATCACCGCTTAATACTCTTCAAAGCTGCATGAGTCTCATCTGGAAAGGCCACTTCGACTCGATACGGTTCCCTTGTAAGCTTCAAAGGCAAAAGTTTTAGACAACTAGGATCTTAGAGAACATGGTTTTGGTGATGCTCCCTTGCCTATTCCACTAATGGAGATCACCGATATACCGACTGAGATATACGCATACTGCAATGCGGGAGTGAGCGAATATCTCTGATATCTTCTCAGAGCGGAATACTAACGCCATTATTAGTTCTTTATGCGGAATTCGAGCTAACATCAATCAGTTCAAATACAGGCCTCGTAGGACAAATTGCCCGCGCAGTGCCTTGAACACCACCTAGTCGAGCGAGGCACTATTAGCGGTCTCATTCGCTCATGGATTTTTCGGTCAACATTCATGTTGTATTCAGCACTGCACAGTATGTTTTTCCAAAAGTCATTTGAATGTTTTCAAAAATCCGTCTGAGAGGTGCGCGCTCATTATCGCCTGTGAGGCCTATATCGCTTCGGGACCCCAAGTGTCCAGCCACTTCGCGCGTAGGTGTTCAAAGCGAGGCGCGGGCAATTGGATTTTACAAGGCTTATAGCTAAATTTTGTGGAAGATGTGCTTCCGGTTTTAACCGTGAGCCACAATGCACTAACACTTACCGATCACCGACAAAACCTTCCACTTACACTCTACTCCAAACAAAATCAGGCCGAAACGTTGGTGTATGATAGCGCACCCACAGCGCTAGGATGTGCACCGCATTGCGCCTCAACCGCATGACTAAAGGACGCTCTAACCCGAATGTATCCGCCGTGACTCGCTCGTACCCACTCAAAGCAGCCACAACTCAGCAGTGTGCAGTTAATGATACAGTCCGATTATTACTCATATTTACACTGCACAACGTGCGCGGTATTTCCTTGTGCTCCAAAATACCAATTCCAAGGCATATATCTTTGTTTCTTTCCTTCTTCACCCGGCGCTTCGGGCGGCGGCTGGTTCAGATGTTTGTGGCGACCTCGGGAGGTTCGGAGACGGTAGCCTCGCAAGGAGATGTTCACTCCACAATCGTTGCTACATCTGTTCTGCTTCTCGACTTGCGATACGCAGAACTAACGTGTTGGCATCTTGCTACAACATGTTGGCTCAAACAACCAACCCGTTGTTGCTAACATGCTGTTGCATGTCGCCAACATGTTAGCATGTGTGACGCAGTCAGAGGCGCAATAAGAATAACCGCAACCGTAACGGACTACAGAGGAGTGAAGGAAAGACACGAGTTGTCACTCATAGGCTAGATAGACACCTCGCTGCTTGAGTATGGACAAAACCAATGAGCAGCGAAGGCAGCGCTGCTATGGCTGATCAGCGCTGCAGTCGGCTGCATCTTGAGTGCAAAAACCATCCAAAAAAACTGCGCTATCGCCAAGTTTTATAGTGTCAAAAACGAGAAAATAAGCATGTTTTGAGTTGGATCTGAAGTCATATCCTACTTTAATGAGGAGCATGTTCCATTTTTCATTATTGAATTTATAATGGAAAGGTAGCCTCATACGACAAACAAAAGAAGAGCATAGGTTTGATTCCGTTCGACCCTTATCAATGGCTGTCCCAGCAGTATGAGAGTGTCCCTCAGGCAATGACATGATCGGAGTCCAGTGGAGGCGAAATTTTATCTGACCACATCGTCAATTTCTTAAATTATTGCCAATCCGTAGTTTAATTGATTACTTCATATCTCTTCAACTTCATGGAGTATGTCTCTACGGTTCATCTCAATATTTTCCCATATCCACCTTAAAATCCTAATTTGATGGTCTCAAGTTGCATTCATGACTTTCTCTTGCAAAAAAACGGCTTTGACTTTGTTTTTGAAGCGCTAATGGCATCTTGAAAACCGGCAAAGTAGGAATTCAAACAAAAGCAGCTGTTTGCTGCTCAAAGCAGCTGAGATGCGTTCAGAAAAAGTGAGCGTAACTCAGGCTCCCGCCAGAGTGCCGAAGCCATGCCAGCGCTACGCCAGCGCCGAGCCAGCGTTACACGTGTATTTCGTTGGGGCGGGGTCCTGGCTGAGAACTAGGTCAGCTAGCCCCGCCCCAACGAAATACACGTGTATCGATCGAAACGCTGGCTCGGCGCTGGCGTAGCGCTGGCATGGCTTCGGCACTCTGGCGGGAGCCTCAGCTGCAAAATCTAGTGCAGCGCTGATCAGCACGAGCAGCGCTGCTCAAAAATGAGTTGCAAAGTATGGACATGATTTTTGCGTTAGCTGCTGCAGCATGAGGCAGCAGTGTCACTCCGCTGTAATCGATACGCATTAAATGCGCTGCTGCCACCGCTACGTATAGACACCCGACGCCAGGTATGTATCAAGCCATATGCCCACTTCGTAGATGAGGCAAACAGGGCGATGCGAACGCACATCATACAATCTGTTCCGATCTCAATCAGGACCCGGCACGAGTCGGTTTCTAGGGCTCCTGAAAACGTCTCCCCTAACTTTAGAAGTTTTACGAAGTCACCTTTGACCTACTTACTTAGAAGAAGATTAAAACAAGAAAGATCCACTAGTCTGAAAGAAAAAACGTGAGATAAGAGTGAAAATCTAGATTGGAGATGAATACTACAGTCTGCTCCAATCGGGATCAGGCCGAACCGTCGGCGTAAATTTGCGCGCTCGCAGCGCTAGCGGTCTGCGCTGCATATGCGTGCTGTCGGAGAGAGCAAAAGACTTGAAGAGAGAGCCAAGAAGCAGGCCTGGGAGTGACAGCGAAACTCTAGCGATGCGGACTCCCGTCATGCCAATTTTGGCCTGGTTGGGAGTGGGGCAGACTGTACGCATGCACAAGAGTTTGGCATTGGAGTGCAATATCTAACAAAGCGATTTATGAAGAAACTGAGGCAAACAAAGGAATGGCAGTATATGAAAATGTTTTTACGCTCAAAGATGATTTTTGACCGGGGAATCCGTCCATGATAGAAAAGTCCAAAACTTATGTGAAGTGATAGAAATATATGCTCCAGACGATCTCAGATCTTCTGGTGACCGTCTGGAGTCGGACTAATTTGGAAAAGGTAATATTTCACATAAGTTTTCTACTCTTGGTGCATAATTCTTTTGCAAATAATTTTCTATAAATACAGTCCAGTTTTGGTGTCATATGATTCTGTGTGCGCTGTAAACAAGTAATTTGTTTACTTCAGGTTTGCTTTCAAATCGCGCGCACTTCTCACTTCTTCTTCACCATACACAACATAGCATGTCAATCGTGTGATAACCTGTCCGAAACTTGTGTTCGACTAAATGGCGCTTATTCTTGGTGCTTGGCCCCGACTCGTCAAAAACGATACAGTCCGTTTCAACCACATGCTCCCTTTTCCGTAGATGCAGTGAGCTTCGCGCCACGCTCGCGCGCGTATGACGCGGGCATTCAAGTGGGCCTTATCGATTGGAGGTCCGCATGCAGGACCCTTGCGTTGCGCATGCGTAGTCCCCATGCGAAAGGGAGTACGTAATTGACATCGACTGTACCTCCTTTGCTTTTTGCTCCGAAAACGAAGTCCAGCCTGCTTCCAGACGATCTGTGCCGGGTTCTGATCTCAATCAGGAACCCGGCATAGCGAAGTCCGCGCCGGTGGGGTTTTGCGCAGGGTCAGGCACAGATGGTTTGGGATCAAACTGAACTTCGTTTTTCAGGTGAAAGCAAAAGAATTTCGTATGCTGAACATACAAGTGACCTCCAGATATGCTGATATGCCATTAACTTGGTTCATGATATGCTCTAACATGTCTCATCAACGCGCCAAATTCAAAATGATGCGTAATAAACGAATGGCTTGTTTACAGCACACAAGCAATCACATGGCATCGAATTTGGGCTATGTGTACACAATATTACTCCAAACTATATTATGTAAAAAGTTTCAAGAACTTTTGTGTCCTTAGGCCTCGGGCATACCTCACGCGATTTCAGTCGCCACGCGATTTGGCAATACTCCAAATGTTCATAACTCATCCTACGGGGTTTCTGAATGTACGGAAGAGGGGGCATTTTATCAACCTACGAAAGTTAGACAAGCTGTGCATTTGAGGTCTTCCAGTATTGAATCTGAAGACATATGGCAAATTGCCAGATCGCGTGGGGACTGAAATCGCGGGAGGTATGTTCCTTGCCTTATACCCGTTCCCGAATTGTTGTTTCTAGACCATCACCAGACCATTTGGGTTGGTTCGGAGCATAAATAATGGAGAGTTCACATAAGTTTTAAACCTTTTCAATAAACGATTGAAACGCTCATAAATCTATCATACAGTGAAGAAAGCGAATTAGATCACTGCCCCTCCTCTTTTCTTAGCTAAAAACAGCATAGAAATTGCATTGTCAGAAATGGCGCTCCAACTACGTGCCTGCCAAGGCGTACTTTAACACGTTTCGGACCGCGAAATCGCGCGCGGCGAAAAAGAGGGTACTTTCAGCCGTTGGCCAACAAAGAGACCTTATTTCGCAGACTGTGTGCTACATCTGTAATCAGCATGTCAGATAAGATCGATACCCAAAGTTCTGAATGAATTCGAAGTGTTTGAATTTTGTCGCTTGAGAAGGACTTCCATGCTTTCTTGAAAGATCGAAACAAGAACCCAGTTTCTAATTGTATCCAAAAGTATCTATGTTGTACACGATACACATGATTATTGAAATTACGGTTTTCCTCATTGAATTTGAAGCAAAGAGAAGTTGCGACGTCGCACGCATCGTTCGCGATGCCGCACCTCGTTGCAACCGTTGTTCGATCGTTGCAACCGTTGTTCGATTTGCCCCATATCTCCTAACAAATATCGGCGGCATAGCTCTACAGAGTTATTTGAAAAATAGGGGCCTAGGCCTTTAAACTCGATAACCTTGGACAAAAAGAAAACCTCCTGTAAACGTTAAAAGGATCCTTCAAAGCCGCGTGCTGCACCATGTGCAGCACTGGTCCGAAACGTGTTAAACTGGCGAAAACCGTTTGTTGTTTTTGTTGTTGCTGTTCTTTCAAGTTGTTGTTGTTTCTTACTAGATTTACGTCAGTGGGGACTTCGTTTCAAAAATTCTCCAAACCAACGCAGGCCGGGCCATGGTTATGCGTTACGCCTACGCCAGCTCCCTCTCTCTCTTCACTCTCTTCACCATCTCCGACAGTATGCATATGCAGCGGGTAGGGGAGCAACTCCGCCGGTTTGGGCCACCTTCGTGGATCTTGGAACGTCATGCTACAAAATTGCGAAAGGACCACTTGCCTACGAATGCGGTGCAAAATAGCGGAGTTCGTTCCCATACCCATATGCAGGGCAAACCCCAGCTGCTATCGCGCAAATTTACGCCAACTGTTTAGCGACCTGATGTTATGCTGTGGAAACACCGAAGACATTCTTTACTAGCTATTGTTTATGAAAATATGAAATCGGTTTCCCTCTGTGCAAGAAAACGTAAGCTCCTTGTTGACAGATCGAACTGTCTTAGGAAAGCAAAGCTGTACTTAAGAGGAAAATCCAGCTTCTTTTATTATTCTTAACACCCTGCTATCTTCTGCATGAATTCAGACAAAGCGAGAAGACTCGCTTGGGTGCCTATTATTGAGACAGCGCGCAATTTTCGGACCTTTCGCGGACCATGACGTCAGTAGTAGGGTTCTTAAAAAGCTTGGTGGGTAGGCAAAAGCGTTCAATAGCGAAGAATTTCGCTTCCGATGTTTTTGAATTTGGAATGTTGAAATCATGAGCGGATTCATTACAGAGTAATGAGTCGAGATTTCTAATTTGAAGAGCTTTGACTATTCAAAATAATAACATATCATGACTGTTCTAGTGAGATTTCGCCACTGAGAGAGAGCGCATGCTGTAAGTCGGAGTCCCAATATAGTCTACCTGAACCGATGTGGCGGCCAGCTACTGGCGGCTCTAGCGGGCGCAATAAGCCGAATTTTTAACAGTGATGTTTGATTATTGACTCCATTACATCGCGTAGAGAAAGATACTACAACTCGCATAAGAATAATAATAGCAATAGTTATACGATTCCACGTGGCGGTCCCGTAGCGCGCGCATGCTACTAGCACCTTCAATTGCTGGTTCACTAGTTTTTAGAAACTAATCCACCTGAGGTTGATGAGAGCCACAAAAGCAAAGAAGCGTGTGAATGCGATTGGAATTGAGGCGTAGAAACATACTAGTGAAACACACTGGCTTCAAATGAAGATGAGAGGCAGAAGATTAAGTCAATTCAACGCAAATTCAAAGATCATTTTCATAGTCACTTCCTCAGGATAAATCTTTGGTGATGTTATGCCCATTGATCAGACGGGTTTCTTGAATTGTTCCTGATACCAATGCTTGACTAGAATTCATGATAAATTGACTAGCTTTGAGAATTCAACTATGAACAGATTTCGCGAGATTCATCCTTCACAATACTACCTTTGAAGTAAGCTTAGTGCGGAAGCAACATATCTGCAGAGAAGATAAAAAAAATTCGTAAACATGATTCGAGATAAACACAGTTCGTGAGAATTGATCACTGAATAAGCACACAAAAGTGAAAAGAATTCGAGCCCCTCACGAATACGAAGAAAGATTTCACACTGAGTTCAAATGTGGAATCGGGAGATAGGAATTACTGGAAATCCATGTCCGACAAGTCAGGCAAAAAATAAAATGCCTCGAGATATGATACACAGATACACGTATTGTTGACAGCGAAATCTATTGAGCACTTTTGTGTACGAACGAATTTGATTGACTAACAAGGGAAGGATACTAGCTTAGATTCGCCTTTTGAGATGAGACACATATAACTGGACTCATTGAACGCTGATTCCAAATATGGTGTTCCTAGCTGCTAAGCGATATTCCGGAGCGAGTTATGGTCTTGCTGTTGCGAGTAATTAACAAACTTGTGAATGTCGCAAGATGGCGTGTAGATAAGAATCCTCTTGAAAAATTGCTAGGATGTTGAACTAGCATCAGATTAAACTCTTGGATTTTGAAAGGGAGCATTATACAATTGCAAAACCAACTAGACGTCGACACCGTAGCATCAGCAGGTCGGGAAGCACGTAAACTTTGCGTACAAAAGAGACTATAACTCGCTTCAGAATAATGCTAAGCAGCTAAGAACAGCATATTTGGAGTCAGCGTTCCAAGCTGATTCCAAATATATGTCTCATCAAAAGGCGAATTTAAGTTAGTATCTTCCCTTGTAAGATACATGATTCTTTTATTCGGCTACAATGGATGACAACTCGGCTATGTACACGAAAGACTCTCTGTAAAACTTGCAGACCTAAACGATGCATTTCCTCGATTACATTTAAAATGAAAAACTTGACGAGATTGAAGAGTACCTCATGTGCACCTATCTACTTTCAGTAGTAGCACCCAAAAGCAAACTTTAAGCTTAGATCTTGTTAAAATAATTAAGGACAGAACGGATAAGAACTTACCAGATAGCATCCGATAACATCGTACAAATCGGCAGTGGTGAGAATCACACAGATATTGAGGAACGAAGTACCCAGAAGCAGCACTTCGACAGCGACGACAATAGCGGCTCGTGCGAGAGCCTCTGCTGTAAGCGAACGGCCGTCCAGGACGTCCCACATGTAAGCTAGTGCTTTCAGCAAGTCTGTGGCCAGAAACTGTCCCGACCATGAGGCAGACGACCGCACTTGCGCACAAGCAAATAGGCTGTGCTACTTGCGGGAACAACACCAGTCGTCAAGCGAACAGCGCGAGTAACTTGGTCGCTATAATCAAAAGGTTTTTGAGCAGACGAATCTACGTACAGTAGGCCAAAAAATGAGTTATACGAATTCAGTAAGCTGCGAAACTCAAGACTGTGAGGCGCATTGGACGTAGCCACGCCTGCGCCCGTGAATCGATACTCTGTCAAATAGATATTTGTGGACAATGAGCACTGGCAGGGAAGAAAGGATGCGGGAGCCACAAAGAAAGCGCTGCGCTTCGAATTTGTTTGGAATGCTCCGAATTTCTAATAGCACATTAGGTTATGAGCAACAGAGATCGCAAAAAGCATCACCAGCGAGAAAGTCGCGGCTCGCAAAGGTTATGTGGAAGCGGCTTTTATCTAATTGACGCCAGAGCAGCGCTAGTATCCACGTCATCGTAATGTGCATAACCCCTCGCGGAGCCTATCGATGTGCTAATACTATGCCACCCCGTTTGCGGTCTGAAATCTCAGAGAAAGAACAATGACTACGCGTTGTGTCAAGCCCGACATGCACGTTTATGCAAATCGTCTTAGCGAGCAGTTGACTCACGGTCTGGGAGCAAAAGTGAAGATAATTTTAGTGAAATGATTGGAACAGTGCAACGGGTACGTATCATTTGTCCACTATGATATCTATTCGAAAGGAAAAACTATCAATACATAAGACGTTAGGCAAAACGAGTCGATATAGCACTCAAAAGGGTCAATTTAGCGTAATGAAACGCTCTATCTAGTCTCTCAGGGGAGTAGTTCTTCGTCGTTCGCAAAGTGCTTTTCTGACTTTGATTACTAGCGACATTTTCATGACAAGATACAAGTCGAAACATGCTACTAAATGATTTGTCCCAATTCGGACCGAAACTAGTGGCAGTCATGTCTTAAAGTCAGTGTTCGGGCAAAAAGTCGATTCTGAGATTTTGTGCTTACTCGGGCCTGTTCGCTATGCTGACTTCGAAAATCTACATTGGGAAGCGCGAAAACGGCGAAGAAGGGCTCTAAGGCGTAAGGCATACCTCCCGCGATTCCAGTCGCGGAGAAATTTCCAGGTCGGACTTATGTAAAACAGGGTTGAGCGTGGGGTCAGGCGCGCCCGATCTGGGGGATCGTATTGAGGGTAAGACTGAGGGGGGGGGGGGTCGTAATTAAGAGTCGATTTTGTTAAGTTGGGGAGATAGTGCAAAGGTGAAGAAGAAATGCGTTAGTCCGGTGGATATCGCGATCACATGAAGAAGTGACGGTCATAAATAGCATACTGATTGTTTCCCAATGGAAGTTTCAGCCAAAATTCAAATCTTCATCTCTTTTCTCTTGACATATGAGGTCGTTAAGGAGGCTTGCTGTGTGAAATGGGTATCATTTCCATAATCAACATGTCAGATTACTTCTATGCGCTCTACAAACCATTGCCTACTGCAGTTTCTAGTGTTTCTCAACGTCTAAAAAGCGTGATTTTCAAACGTGATTAACTTGGTTTCAAAAGTGAAGATTGTAAGCTTTTCTATACTCACAACAAAGTAATGTTCACTACAAGTCTATGCTACAAATCAGGCTTCGTATCGCTTTCACACAGTGAAGTAAGAAGTGCTGCCAAAATTCCAACCGGCACGTTTTTCACATTGAGTGCTTCAACTCCTCGGATTAGCACAAGGCCGAAACAAGTCGGCTCAAGCTCAAACACTTACTGTGGAATCTGCGAGGGTTGAGCTAGCGAATCACATAAAACTTGGGTAGAAAAACTTCTTCGAAAATAAAGTTAATGGAGTCAGGCGCAACCCCTCAAAAGGTCAGGCCGCCTGAATTTTGCGGGGTTGCGCCTGACCCCATTAACTTGCCTTCAATATTCAAAAATCGCCGCTTTCTTAGCATGAGTATTGAGCGCAAAGCCTCTTCTTGCTATATTGAAAATTTGGAGCCAAACACGCCATCCTCCCTGCGAAAATTATAGCTCTGAAACGAGGGCTATCGAGATCCAAACTTGCCGTCAAGTTGCGTGTAGTTGTGCAATCGCAGAAAGCCGGGCCTAGAAACTTTTAAGAAATAGAAACCTGCATTGAAAGCTGGTTTCTTCAAAAAGATAACACTCTGAGGACGTGGAGGTGAAGCGGAGGGGTCGTTTAGGAGCTTTCACAGGGGGGGGGGGTTGTCTTTGAAGGACTTGTGCCTGGCCTCTTGCTCAACCCTTTATGTTACGAGTCCGCCGCGCAGCGCCTAACTGTGTGTCCGTGTTTGTGTTAGATGGACGCTGCGACGAATCGTGCACCATTTTTGGACGGGCATACCTCAGCAGGGAAATTTTCATTTCATTTCATTTGATCTTATCACAGCCCACAAGATTATTCAAAGATTATCATCTCGACCCGTTAACTAGGGGAGGTTCAAGAAAGATAGTCATAATATCTGCTCCAAGACGAAGGCGATCGCCCAAATAGGTTGAAAGCATGCGAGCGAGAGCGACCGCTGACCGAGCGTGCGCGCGACCTGTGGTTGACAATTGCCCGCGCGCTGCAGCCTCGCATGCTTTCAACCTATTTGGGCGACCGCCTTCGTCATGGAGCAGATATTACCTAGAGCAAGGAGAAATGTGAGAAGGAGATTCTTTGTGAACAGAATTAATAGAGATCTGGATAGACTGATGAGAAGAGGAATGCTTCCTGTTAAGCTTTCGCAGTTTAAGACGCTCTTAAAGGACTATTTGCTTTCACGATGAAAATCTGTCATTCGTTGCTTTTTTTTGTATTGTGTTTACTAACAAATTTTTGTGTTTTGTAATAATTGTCAGTTGATGATCAATGCATAGGGCATCCTATGTAATAAATGAAATGAAAGCAGGGAAATCGTTGCGACTTCGCTGAAACTCAGCGATGTCGCCGTCGCCAGTTCCGACTCAGCGATGGGCGAATCGCTCGAATGTTTTGTATTTTTTTGCAAATGCGAATCTCATTTAGGACTATTCCATCTCACACATGTGCTTCCTCTCTGCATGAGAGAAGGTAGGTCATCTAACATTCCATACTATATCCTTGAAAACAACACATGCGAAGTATGATCGGCTCCCAGATTTGTGTGGAGGCGGGTTGCGGACCTCCCTGATTTTAAGGATAAGCTTGACGAGAGAGTACAAATACAATAACTTTACGTGGAGGTTTAACAAGTTTATGCTGAAAATCAGGGAAGTCTATAGCATTCCATACTATTCATCGGCTCCACACGAATGTGGGAGTCGATGATATATAGTATGGAATGCTTCCAATATGTCGCCTCAGTCTCTGTGTTACCATCTACTGTTCTCGCAGTGCACTAATCTTCTCCTGTTCTTATTTTTTTTCATCACAAATGGTGATCGAATCTCAAAGGTTCTTGCTATAATCTCTGGAGCAGAATAGATGTGCATTGTCGGTTGCTCAGGCATATATGTAAAATCGTTCGCAGATTGGCAGACAAGAGCTCGCGCAGCACTCGTTTCTGAAATAGTCTACCCAGAGTTTTTTTACAAAGCCGAAAACATGATTTTACTGCTACAAAGCTAACGTGTATGCGTACCAGTGAATTAAAGAGAACTCAACTTTACCAACTAGTTGTCGACTTCATTGCACATGAAACTACTGAACTTGCGCCGGTGGAAAAACCTTGGTAGATACTGGGATGTAGTGAATCCATATCGTTTCTCGTTTGATGTAATGTTCTATTAAAGCAGATGGTGCCACATTCTGTTCAAATTTCCTTGAAAAAACGCACTTCAGACAATTTAACGCAAATTTTCCAAAAGTGCGTATACTGCGGTGTGGTATGTGACCGTCTACAAAATCGCTTTGGGTATGTCCAGGAATCAAGCGATGAGAGATTTTCAAGCTGTGAACGGTCGCCCAGGCAGACTAGTCGCAGCGATCGGAAATCGTAACGACGGAATCGCTGGAGCTATGGCTTAGGCCTTACGCAGGAGGAAAATCAGCAATGGGCGGAGTCTTCCCCTCTGTGAATTTCCCAGCTTCTGGAGCGATCTTTCAATTCCGCTAACGCCCTGGAATTTCCACAGGCCAGATGCGAATGCATGACTTGAAATCGGAACCGAGAAGATCGCTCCGGAAGTTTGGAGCGTGAATCCACAGTGGGGAAGACCCCGCCCACTTCTGATTTCCCTCCTGCGTTAGAACCCTTTTTCGCCGTTTTCGCGCTTTTCAATGTGGTTTTTCGGATTCAGCATAGTGAAAAGGCCCGAGTAAGCACAAAATCTCAAAATCGAATTTGCCCGGGCACTGCCTTTGAAGGCAGCGGCTCGGCAGATTGGCCTACCTCAGATTTTGACACAGATGGATAGGAGGCCCTCCAAGTGAACCAAAACAGCAGCTCCGCGCCGAAAATGTGAACTCTGCAAGCCAGGGGGGAAGCGGCCCAAGCGCCGCTCCCCTTCCTCCTTTCGCTCCCCTAACACCTTGTTCGGACGAGTATTCTCCGCTAGACGGCGCGGGACCTCCCAACCGCTTTCCCGCATTGTGCATGCCATACAAGCCAAAATTACAGGCAGCGGTCTTCGTGCCAGGGCTTCCCGACTTTTCTTTGAAAATTCTCGTCCGAGCTGCCTTTTGGAAATTGAAAAAAACGCCCCGAAAAAGGCCTTTCCACCCCTTTTAAAGCTCAGTTTAGTGATCTACGCGTCGAGAAGGCCCAAAACATGCAAAAAGATGGAAATGCAAAATCTGCCGAGATGCTGCCTTCAAGTCTACTATGCAGCAAAAGCAATATATACAACCGCGTGCGAGCAGTTATTACCAGGGAGCGTGGGATCAGGCGTGGCGGACCTGGGGTTCGTCTTGGGGGTAAAACTGAGGAGGGGGGGGGGTCCTAATAAAGACGAATTTGTTCAAAAGATTGAGGGAATACTGCGATCGAGTAAAGTGAAGAAGACATACCCTCGATACTTAGAGCCACGACTCTGGTAAGTAACTTTCACTTTGAGGGCTATGAGGGAACACAACCTTCACCTGGGAGAAAAAAAACAGAAGTCATCCGGGGCGAAGCCCCTTGTTTTTTTTCGGATGTTACTATCCTGACTATATCGAAACGAATGTTAAAGGCAGCGGCTCGGCAGAATGACAACTTTGACACATCATTCTCAGTTCCCCTGGATGAGCTAAGTCCAAGACTATGCTTTGCAGCTTCAAAAGATATCGATAACCCGCATTTCCAGACGTGAAAAGCGTTATTTGGGGGCGGATTGCGTATCCACCCCCTAGAGCGCGATTGGCCCGTGGGTACGGTGGGTACAGTATCTCCACTCAGAGGCCAATCGCGCTCTAGAGGGCAGATACGCGGTCCGCCCTTGAATAGCGCTTTTCACGTCTGGAACGGCGGGTTACTGATATCTTTTGAAGCTGCAAAGCACAGTCTTGGACTTAGCTCATCCAGGAGAACCGAGAATGATGAATATACCAGAGCTGTCATTCTGCCGAGTCGCTGCCTTCAATGAAGCAAATTTAGGAAATAATATCTTTAGATTATCTCAGCGAAACCGAGAATTTGCGTTTTCATAGCCTTTTTTATGTTAAAAAGAAGGGTTCTGTGAAATTTCGCCAGAATTCAGGGCAACATTTCTCAGTGAACCTCTTATTTGACAAAATCGAGTTTCAGAAGTTTAGGAAAGCTGTTGGAGTTAACTAAAAAACGAGAAACTGCGCTTAAATCTTGCGCAGAGGGTTGCGGACGAAAACGCTGGTCTATCTCGTTAATGAGTGATTTTCAAAGCTTGAGACATTGTCAGTTCTTCTCGTCGTGTTATGACGATCAGAATGATATATAAGGTTGCGAAGGTTGCAGGGTTTCGTTGAGACTCCGCGGAGATCTACGACCAGGGACGGTATGTATCAATCGCCCTTCCGGGTATATACCCGGATAGGTGGTTTACGCTTCATAGCTCGGTGCTCTGAAAATCTGTGTTCTTCCTTGTTTGTTCATTTTTTGGAGGCTCTACTACCCTTATATTGCAGCACAGTGAATAGCAGCACCTTGCTGTATAAGCTGAGATAATTCGTTATTTGTATGATCCCGAACGGGATCTCCCACTGATCACGCTCATTTTCAAAGTTATTAATATCCGCAAAAACTCAATGAAAACGTCACAGAGTTTTGTTGTCGATCTATTACAACAGTGCTGTGCATGTTTTTAGTAGCACAGATGAAATGTGCAAGTTTTGAGTTTGTCGATAAAGTCCAACTCGCGAGCAGGTTCATCGAAGATTTTGTCAACATGAATTTTCACTTATTTCTTTCACAGACATGCGTAGTATACTTTGCAATATTCGAGAATTTTTTTGAATAATCGAACAACCGAATATATTCGAAAATCAAAAATATCGAATAATCGAATTTCGAATATTTTCAAAAACAAAAAATGTCGAATATTCGAGTATCGAATATTTTCGAAAAACAATAATGTCGAATAATCGAATCTTATATATAAAGCTGAATGTCTGTCTGTATGTCTGTCTGTATGTCTGTATGTCTGTACGTATGTGCGGAATAGAAATTTTTATTTCTGAACCGATTTGGACCAAAATTGGCACACATATACTTCGGGGCAGGGAGCGTGTCATAGGCTACTTTTCGTTATCGATCGATATCGATTTTATCGATTTTTTGCAAAATTTCAGCTACGGGGCTGGGAGTTGGCACGGGGGGTAATCGAGCATGCTGATTACGAATATAATAATGACAGGGCCGGGCGGAGCCAGGTTTGCCAGCTAGTATCGAATATTTTCGAAGTAAGAAAATCGTCGAATAATCGAATATCGAATATATTCGAAATGAAAAAAACCGAATAGTCGAATATATTTGAGAAAAAAATCCGAATAAACGAATATTTTGCATCGATTATGTCGAATATTTAAGCAAACTTTAAACGAATTAGCACAATAGAGGACTTCATGCAGTGGGCAACTTGGACAACAAACGATGTTTGCTGATATAGCAGTCAAAATTGTGACGCTGTCATGTAGTTATTCGATTACACGAAATTGTCGAATAACCGAATAACATCTGAAAATAAATATTCGAATCTTATATATAAAGCTGAATGTCTGTATGCATGTATGTCTGTCTGTCTGTACGTATGTGCGGAATAGAAATTTTTATTTTCGAACCGATTTGGACCAAACTTGGCACACACTCAGATAATCGCCGGGGGCAGGCGGCCATGAGATCTATGGGCGGGCGGGCACCGGAAAAATAGTTCGCGGATTTCTCGCGGTTCGCTTGCAGGTATCTGGAAGAATTTTAGCGAAATTTTGGACGAATGCTTGGAGAACAATCGCGGTTTACTTATAGATTAGCTGCGGCGCAGTGGCCGCATTCTCGCGGATTTTCCGCGAGAATATGCAAAATTTTGGAGGGCCGCACGGTCCTTTATGGAGGACCGCGCAGCCCCCAGGTACTTTCCGCTGAGAGAAAGTACCCCAAACTTGAGTAATTAAACCATCGATGACACCTCTGCCATGTAGAGTCTCACCTTGCTCGGCGTACGCCCGAAACTGCTTAAAAACCGTCCAAGCGCCAGCTGAAATTTTGACCAGCGCTAGCTGAAAGAGATTATTTGACGAGCGCCTGCAGAAAATTCTGTGTTGCTGCCCGCTGGCAGAAAATCAGACAGTAAAGGAAGTGCCGCCCGCTGAAGGTTTGGCCACGCCCCAAAATTCTGCTGACCGCTTGCAGAAAAGCGCGAGTTTGCGGACCGCCTGCCCCCGGCGATTATCTGAGCATATACTTCGGGGCAGGGAGCGTGTCATAGGCTACTTTTCGTTATCGATCGATATCGATTTTATCGATTTTTTGCAAAATTTGAGCAACAGGGCTGGGAGCTGGCACAGGGGGGTAATCGAGCATGCTGATTACAAATATATTATTGACAGGCCCGGGCGGACCCGGGTTTGCCAACTAGTGTTCGAATATTTTCGAAAATCAAAATTTTCGAATAGCCGAGTAATCGAATAAATTCAAAATTGACAAATTTCGAATAAGCGAATATCGAATATATTCGAGATTTTGAAATTTTCGAATAATCAAATTTCGAATAAAATTTATTCGAATACTTTATTCGAATACTCGAATATTTATTCGATTCGGTCCAAAGTATAATGCGTAGCACTGTCGTAATAAATCGACAACAAAACTCTGTGACGTTTTCATTGAGTTTTTGCGGATATAAATAACTTTGAAAATGAGCGTAATCAGTGGGAGATCCCGTTCGGGATCATGCAAATAACGAATTATTTCAGCTTATACAGCAAAGTGCTGCTACTTATTGTGCTACAATATTAGGGTAGTAGAGCCTCCAAAAGATGAACAAACAAAGAACACAGATCCCCAGAGCACCGAGCTATGAAGCGTAAACTGCCTGTCCGGTAACCTATCCGGACGGGCGATTGACGCATACCGCCCCAGAGTCAAATGCCCCGTCGGCTATGGTCTGTCTCCTCTGCTCGTCTGCGTCTCTGCGCGCTGCGCGCTACCTCGCTACCCCAAACGCGGGGCGCGGGGCATTTGGCTCTGCTACCCTTTTCACATTGTTTCGAACCCAATTTTAACAAGCTATATATCACTTTGAAACTCCTGATCTATATTTTCACGCTGACAACGTCCCAAACAAACTTGCATTTTGAAAAGCCGCCAAATAAAAGATTTCAAGCTTCATTGCAGCGTTTTTATCCAGTTAGCAGTTTCTTTTGCTTTTATATCTGTTTTATGTCATTTTCTCTTCTCTGATCTTCTTCAAACAACCTTCACTTTTTATGAGGTGAAATGTTCAAACAACCTTCACTTTTGACGCCCTGACTCTAGACTATCGAAGGTATAGAAGAAGAAAAGCGCTAGATCGGTGAATATCACAAATCCTCCAGTGAAGGAATGACTGTTGTGAACAGCATATTGACAAACTCCACTAACGCATTCTCAACCAAATTTCAATTTTTCAGCTTTTACCTTATACACCGTAAGGACAAAGAAGCTTGCCGAATTACGGGTATGATTTCCGTAATCACCATGTCAAATAATTTGTACAAATCATTACCTTTTGCGTTTTCTAATGTTTCCTGATGTCTTAAAAGCGTGATTTAACGTGATCAACTTGCTCACAAAAGTGGAAGAAGTTAGCTTTCTTGTATTCATAATAGAGTAATCCTCTTTATCGGCCTATGGTAGAAATAAGAATTTCTGTCGCTTCAAAAGTGGATCAAGGAGCGCTGCCAGAATTTCGATCATGCGTTTTCTACCTTGAGTGCCTCAATGCTGCAGTGCTTCAGGTAAGCTCAAACACCTATCGTAGAATCTTCGAGGTATGCGCTAGCGAATTACATGAATCTAGGGTGGAGAAGCTTTTTCTATGATAAAGTTAATCGGTCAGGGCCTGACCCCCTTGAAGGCAGCGTCCAGGCAAATTTGGGCGCATGGTTTTTCGTTTGGAAACCGATGAGGTGGCCATAACTAAGGCAATGCCCAAGCAGCGCTGATTCATTCACTGGCTGAAAAATCCGTCCCGATAACCTCCGCGCCTGCGCCGTAACCGTCACCCAGAAATGACTGCGCTCACTTTAGCACTACGTTCACGCTAGGACCCATCTTAGCTTACTCGCAAGTTACGGTTACGGCGCAGGCGCGGAGTGTTTGAGGATGGATTACTCAGCCGTGAATGAACGATTTGCGCTGCCGTTTGAGCAGTGCCTTAGCTAGGATCCCCTCGTCAGTTTTCAGGCAAAAAACCCATACGCCCAGATTTGCCTGGACGCTGCCTTCAAAGGCAGCGTCCAGGCAAGTCTGGACCTATGCGGATTTCATGTGGAACGTAATTTTGCGGCCCCAACTAAGCCACTGCCCAGCCGGCAACTCAGGTAGTGCTCTTACGGTTGAGATATTCCCCTCGAAACTGGACCCTGAGATCGTATTCGCATGGATTCATGGCGCGACTCAACAGTTTCGCGTGGGTCCTCGCCAAGAATCCATGCAAATACGATCTCGGGGTCCACTTTCGAGGGGAGTATCTCAGCCGTTAGAGCATTACCTGAGCTGCCAGTTGGGCAGTAGCTTAGTCAGGACCTTAAAATTGCTTTACACGTAAAATCTTCCATAAGTTCAGATTTGCCTGGACGCTGCCTTTAACATGTCTTCAAAGTCCAGCTCCATTCCTGGTATGAGTATTGAGCACATAGCTTTTTTCTTGCTACAGTGAAAATTTGGAGCCAAACACATTACCCCTGGGGAAATTAGGGTTCTTGCAATAGCCCCATTCAGATCAAAATCAGCCGTAAAATCACGTGTGATTGTAGAGTGCAGTCACACGAAATCGGGCGTAAACTTCGAAATTCAAAAATCTTTAGAAAAGAATGATGTCCTCCAGTATGTCGCACTCTGAGGTCCCGGAGGTGAAGAGGAGGAAGAAGGGGATTGTTTAGGGCTTTCAGGGGAGGGGGGGGGGGGTCATTTTTGAGACTTATGCCTGACTTCTTGCTCATCCTTGTTATTACACGCAAGCAACCATCAGGAGAGCGCTAAGCCCATCGGCTGTCCTTACATTAGATAATCTTGAGAAAATCGTGCATTGATTTGTGAGCTCTTTTATATGTACATTATTTCCCTCTCCAGGATCTTTCAACAAAACTTATAACATTTCATTTCCATTTTCGTATGGCTCAGGCATATAAACTGTGACTCTGGCGGAAAGTGGAATTCGCAAAGTTCACGGAAATTCTGCACATTCTGTGAGCGGTATTGTGATCTTGAGCAGATTTTAGAACAAATTCGATCAGACTGACTCTCTATCATACTCCTACAGTATACCTTCTATGTGTCATCAGCGACAAATCAATGGCAATATTGTTATCAGCACACTGAACAACCCAACCAAACAAATCTGCAAAATTGAGCGTAAACTTACTGTCTAGCGTATACCTACCATATCCTGCTAGATTGTGGCGCTCCTATATACTGGAAGATGCGTCTCGCAGAGCTGAATCGCGGTGTCCTCGGATTCAGAATTCGTCCATTCTGAAGCGAGATATGGCGATGCGACGCGGATTCCGACGGACTCTAGTGATGTGCGGCGCACTGCGCTGCTCCCCGACAGACTCTAGTAAACTGTGGCGCACTCTGCCGCACTCCGGCGGACTGCAGTGCAGTGCGGCGCACTCCGCTGCACTCTAGTGGACTGCGTCGCACTCCGGCGCACTGCAGCGCACTCCGGTGGAGTGCGCCGCAGTCCGGCGATTTTTTTTGACGAATTATGAGCGGTATTGTACGTACACACAGACATACATACAAAGACATTCAGCTTTGTATATAAGATTAGCCTCAAACTTAGAAGTTAAACAAAATTAGATCTGTAAGGATATCCGCTGCACAGCGTAGCAGAGTATCTTCGAAAGAATGGTGCAAGCAACAATGATTTGCAACATCGTTCCCCCAACGTACAGTTTTCAACCCGGAGTAGGCGAAACATTCCAAGTGAAGCAGCGCATCCACTGGCTCGGCGAGATAGATTAGAATGAAGAGAGCAGACTACAAAGCGACGCGAATCATTGCGAAGCGGACTCTCGTCAGTCCAATTCCCGCCTAAACTAACCAGGGAAGCGTGTTTAGTCGAAGTGGCCTTCTCAGATGAGACCCCTACTGCTTTGAAGTGTATTGCACGTTGATTCCAAGCCTGCCTTCCAAATCTGCCAAGCGCCTCTAGACGCCGAGTTATGACCGTTTTTTGGAACCAAAAATGAATGCAGAATTTAAGTAAATTCGATTACTACTATCTTTCCACGCTCAAATAAAGCAATGCTAAGTACTAGCATAATAGTCAAAATGTATGCATTCCATAAACGGCTCTGACACTTGACACTCGACCGTTAGAGCAAATTTGGGCGATTTTGCTGCAGTTTTGCGTTCAATTTTTTAACCTGAAAAATGCACATAACTTGGCGTCCAGAGCAGCTTGGCACATTTGAAAAGCAGATTTAGCATAATCGCATAATGCTCTTCAAAGCAGTATTGGTCTCATTTAGAAAGGCCACTTCGAATAAACAGGCTTTCCTTGTAAGTTGAAACTTACTATATAGGCCTTGTAAAACCTAATGCTCGCGCCGTGCCATGAACACCAGCGTATGCGAGCGGTCGCTGCAAACGACTGTAGGCTCATTATTTTTGAAGAAATTTCCGTCAACTTCCATATCGTTTTCAACGATGTAAGGCATAATTTGCCGAAAAGTTCCTTCAAAAGCTTATAAAAATACTAACTGGCTTACCCTGCTCCACCCGGCCCCCCTGTGCCCACTTCTACATACCAACTCCAACTCCTTACCCGTTGCGTTAGTAACCAGCATGCCCACTTATTCCTGTACGAACAACCCGCAACTCAAAATTTACAAAAACGTCGATAAAATTGAAAAAAAGTAGCGGCTAGTTTCAAGAACTAATATTGTATTCGTGATCAGCATGCTCGATTACCTCCCCCCCCCCCTGTGCCAAATCCCAGCCCCGTAACTCAAACTTTGCAAAAAATCGATAAAATCGATAAAACTAATGGATAATCCCAAAAACTAATATTGTATTCTCAGCTCGATTACCCCCCCCCCTGTGCAAACTCCCAGCCGCGCAGGTCAAACTTTACAAAAAATCGGTAAAAATTGATAAAATTGATATCGATCGATGACGAAAAGTAGCCTATGACACCCGCCCCGGCCCGAAGTATATGTGTGCAAAGTTTGGTCCGGATCGGTTCAGAAGTAAAATTTTCTATTCGGAACATACGTACACACAGACAGACAGACAGACAAAAAGACATTCAGCTTTATATACAGTGCTGGCCATAATTATGAAGACACTAGAAATCGCCGTAATTTGCGTTCTTGTTGATGAATCTGTCTGAAACTTTGCTGTATAGTGCGCATGTTAGCCTACCATGACCCCTCAAAAAGGCTTCCAATTTTGTTGAACTCAAACGGAGAAAAATAGAAAAATTCGAAAAACCCCCTACCCAAAGCTAGACAAAATTAAAAAACACCTGGTTTTTTTTGAACACCATCGCATCCCCTGACTCTGAAATTTTTTGTACAGTCGCATACTGAAATCAATACTATACAGGGTGTCCCAAAAAATGTATCGAACGTTTGATCGTGAATATCTCTCTTCCCAAGAAGTCTTTTGCCTTGCTTCAGGTACCGTTTTATAGAGCTGGGTTCAACTTAGACTTTCATTATAAAACGAATCACCTATCTCTCTTCATTACTGTAGGATTACGGTAGAAACTTGAAACATATGATGTCAATGTGGAAAAGCTGCCTTTTCAAAATTTTTCAAAAAATGTGAAAACATGTGTAATAGGGTTTTTATGGACGCTGAGTTCAATACTCAACTATTTACAAGATTACGAAGCTTTCCAAATGGTTTATCCGCACTTTTTAAGAACATTGAAAAAATGGCAGCTACCTCTTACCTGGCATAACTATTCAATGAAGCATCATAACAAGTTGGGAACTTTACAGTTATAATTAGCAACTCCAATTAGCCCAGTATAAAAGTTTTCAGGCTGTTTTGTTTCTTTTCTGAGGCAAGATATGGCCTTTCATTGCTTCAAACTCCTTTTGAAGTTTCTATCGTAATCCTACAGTAATGAAGAGAGATGGGTGATTCGTTCTATACAGCAAATCTAAGTTGAAGCCAGCTCTACAAAACGGTACCTGAAGCAAGGCAAAAGACTTGTTGGGAAGAAAGATATTAACGATCAAACGTTCGATACATTTTTTGGGACACCCTGTATATATTTGGCTTAGCCACTTTTTGTTGTTCGCTCAAAAAAGATAGAAGGAGCCATGAGATCTGGACCAAATTTGGCAGACATAATGTATGGGGTGGGGGGTGTGTTAATAAGCCATTTTGTTCGGAAGCCACCGTTTGACTCTATCGATTTATTGATTTTTTGCAGTTTCTGCTCAGAAGATTTTGTGTTCGTTCATCTTCGTTTGAAAAGGATGAAGGGAGTTATGAAATTTGAACCAATTTCGCAGACATACAATACCGCTCACAGAATGTGCAAAATTTCTGTGAATGTCGCAGAATTCCAGGAATTCCGCGAAGGTTCGCGAAATTCCAGGAATTCCGCGAAGGTTCGCGAAATTTCGGGAATTTCGCGAAATTCCTGGAATTCCGCGAAATTCACGGAAATTTTGCACATTCTGTGAGCGGTATTGTAATGTATGCGGTGGGACATGTGTTAATAAGCCTTTTTGTTCGGGACACACGAAAAGCCCCTACTCATTTATCGATTTTTCAGCTTCGCCCAAAATGGGTAGAAGGAGCCAAGGAATCTGACAAATATGGCAGGCAGACTTAATCAGGGTCAAGCTTGGGGTGTGCATGCCACACCTGGGGGGTCGTATTGAGAAATCAGGGAGGGGGGAAGGTCGTTATCAAGGCATCCGCTGTTCGCATAACATGATATTCGTTAACGATGTCAAATAGGCCCGTCATGCAAAATACTAGCACATTGATGTTTGACCCATTATCGTATATGCACAGTAAGCATAATTATAAATCTATAAAGCATAAGAGCACCGTTTTGTAATTAGCAATTAAATAACCCCTGTGGTGCAAGTTTCAACAAATTCCGAGGTTTCCAAATACAGGACCACCTACTTGAAATGGTCGTTTTCCATGTTACTTTGTTTCAAAGGTAACTTAACTACTTCTTTTTGTGCTTAATGCAAAAAACTACAATTTCTTTGCCCACATTAGGAATCCTACTTCAAATGACCTCCAACTTAAGGAATTAAGAGCAAGCCAAAATCTGGTTTGTTCCATTTTTCGTTTTCAATATCTCAGGCTAGAGAAGACCAATCAGGCTCAAATCACTTTAATGTAGATTACGGGCTTAGGCTATCAAATATAAACATTCTTGTCGCCTTCCCTTGCAATTCACGTAGTAGCGCAGACTTAGCATGTTACCGTATCCCAATATTTTCGCACTATTTTACCAGTATTTTACATTTGCATGGGTAAGGAAAAACGATTATATCTTGCTCTTGAAGAAACATTTTCATATGAAATTTCTGCTATGTAAAGAAGAAGGTTAAGCAGTAAGAACGATATAAAAACACAGCTATTTGATCTGTTTGAAGGTAAGTTAATGGGGTGTGGCACCACCCCTAAAAAGCTGTGGCAGCCACAGCTTTTTGGGGTTTTTAGTTGTAGCTGTGTTTTTATATCGTTTTGGTGTGTCGCTTGCATCAGCATCTCCGCTCCCGCGCTGGGCTGCATCTTTTCCGCGAACATGCTCTCTGATTACTTTCCCAGGGCGAGCGTGGGAAAGGCGGAGGCTCAGTACTTTCCCAGGGCGAGCGTGGGAAAGGCGGAGGCTCAATCGATTAGAAGTGATTAGAGAGCATGTCCACAAAAGAGACGGAGAGTCCAGCACGTGAGTGGAGATGCTGATGCAAGCGACACTGCGTTTGACAAGCCCCATACTTCACCTGTGGAACAAAGTCAATCATGCTGGAAAATGGCGATTCTATTTAGGTGACTCAGCATCTTGAAACTTCAAAATTCGCTCAAACATTGTCTACAGGGGTTAGTTGACATGCTAATTAAGAATATGTTGCCCGTTATGTTTGACAGGGCCTTCAAGTAATGCTATCTTAGGTATATGGTTCAGGGGGTCTTATTGAGACAGCAATAAGAGGGGGGGGGGTCGTAAATAGCGATCGTGAGCTCTTGATTGACCCTGAACTCAATGTATGGGAAGGAGCGTGTGTTAATAAGCCTTTTGTTTGGGACACATGGGTTGCCCCTATTGATTTTTTCAATTTTTGCCGCCCTGAATAATAGAAGAAGTTTTGACTCAATCTAAAGACGCATGTGCTCTGAACACCAAAGAGCAGCATAGGCTACCATTCGCGGCGATTTACTGCGCGTTACTATCGTTTTTATTGAGATTCGGTTCCAGAGGAAAATGTCTTATTAGTAACTTTTTTCCAGTTTCACCAGATAGATAAACAAGAGGGGTATAACACATTTCATACGCATTTGAATCGTTGAAAAAATTATGAGTTCTGAACCAAACTTCGCAAACATGAACTTCGTGGCGGAAGGGTGTCACTAAGCTTATATCAAAAATAATCTATTGTCGTTTTTGATTCATTGACTTCCGGCGTTTTTGCTTACAATTAGTCATTTGTTATGATGATCCAGAATGCTAGAAAAAATTATGAGATTTGAGTCATACTTCGCATGCATAAACTTCTGAACGGGTCTTTTGTTAGTAAGCTATTTCCACTAATATAGGCTAAATCAATTTACTAATTTTTCATACTTTACGCTCTTGGGGCTTAAAATTGGCGGCAAGGAAAGGATAGGTAGGCATGGTTATTACGAATACAATATCTATTGCTTCAATTATTGACTTTCTCTATCTATTCAATATTTTTTTCATCTAACATTCTCGACAACTGACTGATATTTAACTACGCATCAATCCCTTTCTCAGCGAGATTCATCGACCAGCTAAGTTTATCGAAAACAGAAATTTCACTCACCCACAGGATCAAGCATGACCACCAACCATATAAATCCAATAACAGTCAGCACCCTTATATCCCCCCTTCATCTTTTCTTCAGCCTTTCTCACGTACTGCACTTTATTTGAATGCTTCCACTTCCAACACAGTGATAACGTCATTCACATTACATGGGACATGGGACACATGCAAGGTGAATGAACATGAAAAAAATATATCTGTGACATGGACACAGACCTTACACATGTCATGGGACACAGCCCTTCTGTGTTGTTGACTGTGCATGGTCTGTTGTTTGGATTAACACAATTTTGATTGAGAGGCCAAAGTGCGTCCTCGATCATCCTCCTACATAGGTTAAGCCAAAATGTTTCGTGCAAACTAGGTTCACTGGCAAATTCTCACATTTGCACAATACAGAGTGGAACGAAGATATACAAGGAAGCGAAGCTGCCAAGCACCAGACAAACCTGTTGCGTAGCGGCAGAGAGCGGCTGGAATGAAACATTCGCAACATCCGCGACCTGTCTCCTTTCCAAACAGAAAGGTTCACCGCATTTTTTGCTTTTAGAAGTTCCAAAAGTCAATCTGCTTCAACAAACAGCTGGTTTGAGGAGTTTGTAAGATCTCGTTCATCTCAGATGAACATGAAGTCCACTGAGCCTTCTCGATAAATGAGTTGAAGAGCGCTTTCGTAAACTCCCGTGATCGCTGATATTGACGGACAGACCCCAACCTTAAAGGCAGCATCCGGTCAGATTGACGACCTCCGCTTTATCGCCTTATTTGGCCCTACTCGTCGCCCTAAATGCTAAAATAAGCTTCGGAGCGCGTAAAAACGAAGAAATCCGACGTTTTCGGAAGCCCCTTCCAGTGGCCTCCGGACGAGCGCTCGCATGCCCTTGGTCAGAAACCAGAGAAGCGGAGTGTTATTTGGAGCGTCGTTTGCTTTTATGTCGCGCTCTCTCACATGCTTTATTGATCGTACAGATACTGCCTGAATGAAATCGTTATCGTTATTGTAACAAAACAGCTTCATTTCCGAAATTGAGCATGACGCTGCAATTTTGTGTTGCGCCACGGTTATCAGTGCGAGGTTGCAACCCGCCCACAGTTATGACCATGCGCAGGTTACAACCTGCACATCTAACGTGAAATCCCTCGGTGGGCGGGCACGTCGCCGCCGGCCGTAAAGGGGTGTCCCTGTCGCCACATCTGAAGCGGTTTTCTCGCTTCAGAAGTAAAGTGGAGCGATGCCACTTGGGCAAGACCTTCATCGGGGTGGGAGTTGTAAGAATCTTTACTTTTCTTGAAATCCTCAGACCTGCCCGGACGCTGCCTTTAACATAGGTTTGCCACGCTTTCAGAACACAAAACTCAATTAGTAAGTTCCATATTTTCTCCTCTCTGAACCTTGGCATTTGGAATTGATGTTAGTGGCTATACTATGCTATGCCAGTGCCAGGTTTGTACGGTGGAGTTCTTTATTGGCCTTACGTTTCGACAAATTCGTCTCCGTCGGAGGCCTGAAAGTAGATTGCAGTGTTATCTTTGCAAGGGTCCAACTCACGATGACAACAAACTACCCCTGTGCATGCCTTACATTTCCGATAAATTCAGTGCAGCAATAAAACAGTGCATAACGCGAGCACAACTGCAGAATGATGTTATACTTGTGAACATTCAGAATGAGAACATCAAGAAGCGATTGGTAAGAAATAGGCTCTACGACGCTGAATGTTTGTCGGAGCATTGTGTTGTCTGTCCATACGGAAAAGTAGGCGATTGCGCAAAGGCTGGAGTAGTGTATAAATTGGAATGCTTGAATTGTAAGGCGACATATATCGGAGAAACGGGTAGATTGCTGAACGTCAGACTCAAAGAGCATTTAGCGGCTATGAGACGAGCGAATGCGATGTCACCGTTGGGAAGACATAGAATTAAAACGCACAACGGCGGTGGATTTGGCGTTAAATGTACTATCTTGTCATACGAGGCAGAGATTCCAGTGAGAAAGACCGTCGAGGCAGCGTGGATTTCTCTTAGAAATCCTAGCATGAATAACAGAAACGAATGCGTATCGATGACAACCGAACTCTTGCCTATCTTAACGATCTGTGAGCGGTAGCCTGCCCGTATATAAGTGTCGACCGCTGAGCAAGAATCAGTGTAGTCTGTCTCTCCGGTGCGGCTACGTACTGACTCTACTGACTCTCACTAACACAACCGTGGATTAAGGTTCGTTTCTCATCGCGTGTCCCAGTACGTTGATTGCGGGACGGGGTCTAGACTCGGCAGTGCGGGGAGGCGTTTGGCGGTCTGGTCTTGCAAAGATAACACTGCAATCTATTTTCAGGCCTCCGACGAAGACGAATTTGTCGAAACGTAAGGCCAATAAAGAACTCCACCGTACAAACCTGGCACTGGCATAACATAGTATAGCCACTAACACAAAACTCAATTTTCAAGCAACAGAAAATAATGTAATGTAGCCATTATGTCGGCTGTACAACAGTAAACTTGTTTGCATAGTTACGACAAATTTCGAAGTTGGCATAATGATTCAGCCGCGGCTGTCATCCACTGAATGTTGAGTGGAGCACCCCTCATAATCATAGGTGACTAAGATCACGAGATAGAACAGGAGACCTCTCAGAACTTCAAATCTTAGCTAATCTTATTCTTTGGGTTTAATCTGGCATGGAACAGAGGAAAATAGTGAAATTTATGATCATCTCGAATCCATTTCGCAGGGAATTTTCGTGGGAAGTTTTTCAAGTCTAAATCGCTACCGCATCATTAGGGAGAATCTGAATGTTGCGGAAGCTATCACCATGTAGGCAATGTAATAAATCAAGTTCAGCATTCTATGGACATTGCAAACTGAGTTTTGTGGTTTGAAAGCGTGGCAACCCTATGTTAGAGTTGGAGTCTGTCCGTACATACTAGCGATTACGCACACTTTATGAAAGCGCTTTTCAACTCATTTATCGAAAAGGCTCAGTGGACTCCATGATCATCTGAGATAAACAAGATCTTGAAAACTCCTCAAACCAGCTGTTTGTTGATGCAGATTGACCTTTAGTGCTTCTGAAAGCAAAAAATGCGGTGGCCCTTTCTGTTTGGAAAGAATGATAGGTCGCGGATGTTGCAAATGTTTCACATTTCAGTATGCAACTGTACAAAGAAATTTTAGAGTCAGAGGATGCGATGGTGTTCAAAAAAGCTAGGTGTCTTTATAATCTTGTCCAGCTTTGGGTAGGGGGTTTTTCGAATTTTTCTATTTTTCTTCGTTTGAATTCAACAAAATTGGAAGCCTTTTTGAGGGGTCATGACAGGCCAACACACGCACTATACAGCAAAGTTTCAGACGGATTCAACCAACGAAAACGCAAATTACGACGATTTCTAGAGTGTCTTTATAATTATGGCCAGCAGTGGCTTTGTGGCTGCCCGCTGAGAGCCTTTGATAATCTGAGCTAAGGATCGCTGTTACAGTTTCCTGTCATAATGTCGCTTCGCACCCACGATCACATTTTGGCGGGAAAAATTGAATTCAACCAGAGCAATGGCTCCCAAAAGCGAGACTTTCGGAGATTTTCTCAAAATTTTGGGAAAGTGTGTTATATCGTTCTAAAATAGTGTTTTGCTCTGAGGATCGCTGTTACAGGTTCCTGTCACAAGGTCACTCTCGCACCCACGCTCACATTTTAAAGGAAAAAATTGAATTCAACCAGAGCAATTGCTCCCAAAAGCCAGATTTTCAGAGATTTTCTCAAAATTTGTGCGGAAAGTGGATCAGATCGTTCTAAAATAGTGTTTTGCTCGGAGGATAAAGTAGTGTAAAGTAGAGTAGAGTAAAGTGGTGTTCCGCTTTAAGGACCGCTGTTACAGCTCCCTTACGGAATGTCACTTTCGCACTCACGCTCACATTTTGGAAAAAAAAATCGAATTCAACCAGAGCAATTGCTCCCAGAAGCGAGATTTTCGGAGATTTTCTCAGTGAGCGGGAAGTGGATTATCGCTCTAAAGTACTGTTTCGCCTCAAGGATCGCTGTAACAGTTCCCTTTTGCGATGTCACTCTCGCACTCATGCGCACATTTTAAAGAAAAAAATCGACCTCAAGCAGCGCGAATGCTCTGAAAAGCAACATTCTCGAAGATTTTCTCAAAATTTGACTAGAAAGTGGAAATGGTTTCAAAATAGCTCAACTGACATGAATGGGAAGAGCTTGAAAAGCGAACGAGAGCAAAATGAATACTGAGATGGGATGTGAGTGGATCAGAAAATGGTATGCTTTTAAACCTAACTTTTGCAACGACCACCATCTCGCATATTTCAACACACTTGGCACGCGCTTGCGTATTTCAGCACAACCATTGCAGCAGCAGAGCATACCCGGCGTGTCGTGGTCGCTCTTTCGCGCTAGGACCCTGCGTCCTCTCCGCCTCACGCTCAGACAATCGCCGGGGGCAGGCGGGCACCGGAAAAATAGATTGCTGATTTCTCGCACCCCGCTCGCGGATTTTTCAGCGGAATCACCGTTTCGGAAAGCCGGCCTTTGGGTTCTCCGGAACGGGGATTGTCGGATTTCGAGCATTCTCAACTTCATATTTGGAATCAGGAACATGAGAAGGCCCTGAAACGACGAAAACGCGGAAGTCGAAAATCTGGGTGGACGGTGCCTTTAAGCCGAAAAGTCGAGAAAAAATCGCATCTCCGTTCAAAAATCTCCTACCGACTTCCTTCTTGCTCGGGCATACAACCACTTTCTACACTATCATCTATTTGATACTTTGCCTATTTTTCATGGCTAGAACTCGATAAACATACATACACCAAATAGGCCAAAAGTTCGAAAAAGTCATCTTATCCGGTTTTTTCTGCGCAAATTGATATTTCCCAAAAACTGTTGCCTGTGAAAGGTCGCAAATTCATATTTCCACAAAAGATTCATACTATAGAACAGCCTGTGTGAGAGCAGGACAGCTAAAAACATTATAAAATCGTGGGAGACCCTGATACAAAAAATGAATGTAGAATGATCTCTAAAAGTCGAAAATTCGAAGATCATAATTAAACTTACAAGGAAACGATACTTAGTCTCCCCGGCCTTTTGAAATGAGATGTATACCATTATACTCGACTCAAAACGCTGATTTCGAATCTGACTTCCGTTTTTGCTGATCGTTTCTCTGAAAGGAGTTATGAAGGGTTTTCGAGCCAAGTTTGGTCGCCCGAGGGAAATACGATTGGAGTGACAGATACCTCTGGTAGGCTGTGGTGTAGTGGTCAAAGAGATAGCCTCATAACTTTTTGAAAAGCAAACATCCTCGAGGTAAATGCACATGCCCTTCCTATTCAAAAAATATGAAAAATTCGGAGAAATAATTACTGTTTGCCTAAAATGTATCTATTAGTCAGAATTCGAGTAAATTTACTCGAACGAAACGTGGTATGCCGCAGGCCAGCTTGGTGAGCATCCTGGTCAATTGCAAACCCCTGTACAATATTGCTTCGAGAAAGCCAACTGCAACGATTTATTCTTTATCCGATGCGCTCACAGCGAGCATCTCCTATGTTTTAATCATTTTTTCATAGATTTCCATCACTGTGTTTAACATAATTTTCCATTCATTTTCATTTTTGTAAGCACCTTTCAGAATAAATATAGCAAGCACTCATATAAAAATGACTCAATTTTCCATTCATTTTCATTTTTGTAAGCACCTTTCAGAATGAATATAGCAAGCACTCATATAAAAATGACTCTTCGTTGGCTTTTTTAAGTAAGGGCATGCATCTATCTCGACGATGCCTAACCTTCAAAAAGAAGATTAATTGAGGCAATTCAAAACTAAACAACGCAAAAGGACTCGAATCCACACCTGCATCAACTTATGAGGCTATCACTCTAAAAAATACGGGCCATACGGGCCCTGAGTAGGAAAATCGAAAGCAAATAAAATTAGATTTCATCAGACCTTTAGCATTTAGCGAGTTGAAAAAAATTGTTTGGTTGTTTTTATCAGCTTATATCGTAGACTGCCAACAAATGCTTCTTTAAAACTTATCTCGTCAAACAAACTGTTGAAATAAAAAAAAATATTACGGACTTTCAGGAATTTTAGTGCAAGACCTATGTACTGAGGTAATACACAAGCAGGCAACGGCGGTTGAAGCTACTAATTATAAGATTCAAACCTATTCAGAAGGAGATGCCAGAAAGCGCAGCGCTGAAAGCTTTTAAGCCAGAACTTGCTGAGGTGACTACGCTTATTGAGTTCGCGGTATACTGTGAAAATTGCTTTGAAGTTGTTCACGGCTGCGCAGTACACTCATCTCTTTCCCGTTCAACATTAATAGTTAATCATTCTTCCAATTTTTTAGAGCTTTACGTTCAGCAGGAGCTGCAATAACTACCGGGGCGGTATAGCTACTGCTCACGGTACGTTCGGCGCGATCAATGTCATTTGATTAGAAACATAAATGGCTATTCGCGGAGGTGATTACTTTAACTCTGGTATATTAGAGCTACGGAAAAAGTAGGGGCGGGAAAGCCGCCGTTATCCGACACTTTACATTAGACGCCCTGAAGACATGCACCGTGAACTGACTCTAGGTGAGTTACTCCTTATGGCTAACTCCATGTCAGATTAGAGGATCCTCAAAGAGAATGTTGTGAACCTTCCAGCTATTTGTATTCTCGCATAAAAGATGCTGCGATTTTAGTGAAGTTTACACTGATTTGTGCGAGTGAACGGGAAAGAAACCGGCTTCTTCAAATGCCTATCACTGCTCGAAAAATTGGGAATTAGCTCTTTAGCACAACGGACTCAAGCATATTACCAAAACATTATACTAACCTAATAAGCATGAAATGTGAGCTATCTCATAGCATTTATTGACATTTTTTTGCTATCGCTAATTACTCTACACATATTTTCTGCTAAAATTCTTTGAGGTGATGATAACATTTCAGCACTCTTTTTGTCTCCTTCATTTACAGATATAGTTCTTCGGAAATATCCAAAAATGCCAGATACAGACGCGTATGCTGGTCATCACTTCCTGTGATCATCGCATCTCGTTCTAGATCTGTTTACGTACGTATGTAACTGTGGTCTCATAAGTCGCACTTAAATCTTTCTGTCACATCCAAATCTTGCACTGTTCCTGGTGGCGTCATTGTCAAGTTGTCAAAGGAACCAATCTTTGAGACCATCAGCTGCCTAATGTAACTATTTGGAAGGTCATGAGCCCACCCACTGTAAACAGCGCTGTGGTAAAATGTGCATAATATTACGTGCAACGAAAATTTGAGCCGGTCTGTAGGTGCTGGATATGCGAAGCAGCGTGAAATTTCACACTTCTATTCAGATATAACAGGTATTTGCATGGATTGTCCAGTCATTAGCTCAAAATAGATAAAAACGTAAATGTGGAAGTGAAATCCTTGAAGATGCAACTGACAGCAAATTTGTAAATACTTTCTTAAGTTTAAGACAAAAGCCGTCACTCGGTCTAGTAAGCCGAAACACCTTTAATGCTATTTTCGAGGACTCGTATAGCACTATATGTTTTGAGACTGCCGGAGAATGTCGCGACTCTTGGCCGCCTTCCGTAATCGCTCTGCGGCCTTAGGTCTTGACTTGAGAACAACTCTTACAGCTGAGCTTACTCTATACTCAAAAGGGAAGGATACTTGGTCGAAATGGCATTTTCATACGAAATGTATACTATTTCATAGAGCATGGAACACTGATTCAAATCTGCTTTCGATATCTGCAAAGCGCTTTTGAGAGGGGAGCTGTAAGTTTTGTGAAGCAAAAATTCGAACGCACGGCATAAAATCATTCAGTACTGTAGTCGGTGAGCTCAAATGCGGCCATGATTACTGCCAGGGCGTTTTGTGTTATAATTGCTTTCAGTCTAATTAAACTTTAGCCAGTCATTACTCTTTCAAGCGCCAGAAAGACCTCAAGCCTGTTTTTCAAATCACTGAATTTTTGCCTCAAAATTTCCCATAACTTTCCCAAGCGCTTTGCAGACATCAAAAGCATATTTGGAATGACCGCTCAATGCACTAAAAGACAGTATACATATCATTTGGAAATTCCACTTTGACCGGTTATGCATCCCTTGTCAGAAGCAAGATTCAAGAAAATCCACGACAAAGTGATGCTTTATGTGTTTATAAAGGAACTCTATGCGGAAATATGCAGCGAAAGCTACTCTCTTAAAAAATGCAGCATTCATTGTTGTGATATTTTTGCGCCCAACACTCAAATTGTGTATCGCCTTTGAGCGGGCCGAACGTTATCTACACATGTAGGAGGAGGATCTCAATTTTTGGATTGCGGATTACCGCTTATTCGCACATATAATAATATAGAGTTCTTGTATGATAAATGGATGTGGTCGGTGATCCGCAGTGCACATGAATTAGTTAGAAAAAAATTTTTCATCGTCAACTGAAAAAATTTCTAGCACCTTGACTACATTATTATCGCTTTAACTTCAAAATATGTATCTTGCATAAGTCATAGCGATCGAACGAGACATGTATAAAATCTTCTGCTAGTCCATGTCAGTTTGCAGCGAAGCTGGATGAATTGTTCAAGCGCATTTGTGCATGTTACATTTGTGATTGCATGTGATAATTATCACCCATCTATGAAAAGAAACAGCATGTACGTTACTGGTAGAGCCTATGATGACAATTTATTGAATGCGACTGGAAAAAGAAATTTAGATTTGGAATTTGCAAGTTGTCAGAACTACGAAATATAAACATTCTCTCAAAAATGTCAGTCTATGCGATATAAAAGACCGCGAAACTGCTGCTGGTGCTTCTCCGACTTCACTAGTTGCTCAAAAGACGACTAAGTTTGAGTCATGTATGTGTCTGATTTTGCATGCCTCTGTTTACACTGGCATGTGGAGAGCGTTATATCTTCACAAAAAGTAAGCATTGTCACGGCATACCTCCGTTTGCCCACCCCTCCCCCCCCCTTCCGCTATTCAAATAAGACGGATGTTCCGTTTTCTATGTAACAACAACATGGTTCACTTCGATCGATGGGCATCAATAAATTGAAATATGTGCTGAAAGCTTGGCATATTGAGTAATTATTCTTCAATTTGATGCCGTAACAGGTTGATATGGAACGCTTTATTAGTGCCTGACGTTTCGGTGATGGCGCCTGCTCCAGAGAAAGTCCGTTAATTACTTACAGTCAAGCGTTCTAAGCCAGCAAACGCCCTTTTTACTTCGTTTGTTTGCTCATCGAATGCGCTGTTGCTTGCCAAGCCTATGGCACTTCTTCGTTTACGACAATAAATGTGAACAAAGATAAATATTTCTCGTTATTGGAACAAAGACTTTTGACACTGTGCCTCATCAACCCTGTAAAACTCACCTTTGATAGCTACCGTAACCGTGATACGTTATTCCGTCACCTTCAATTCTAACAAATCACATTATTGATGTGGTTTGCCGTCACACGTAATTGGATCACCGCATTCCACTTTGATAAGATGTTTTGTGTTACCTGTGGCAACGAAAGATGAGGGATACGGTAACAGCGTAACCATACTTTTTATAAGCACTTCACTAGAAGTTGACATTTGACAGTATGAGTGTTGATTATTTCAGCGTTCCTCCTGATTTTATTCACGACATCTGTATTTCCCCTTCGCGGCGCTTTGTTCCGCAGCGGACGATCGTTTCGATTCAGACAACCCACATCCGCAGAGGAGGAGGCTCCTGTCGAGATCAAAAGAAGTGTAAGTTTCTAGTCTTGCTTTTATTTACAATCGAGTAGATTCTCCGCTTAATATAGTGTGCTTGCACAGAAGGTGAAATGCGGTAAAGTTTGCGCGTGAGCAAGTAGCCACGCCAGTAATGCCGACATTTTGCGCGCGCAAATAGCCGGCGTCACAGGCGTAGCTATCTCTTTACGCACAAATTTTACCGCATTTCGCCTTCAGTGCAAGCACACTATATTAAACGGAAAATCTACTCGACTGTAGCTTATTATGAAGACAAGGAGAAAGAAGCACTTTGAAAGTTTTTCTGGTTGCTTTCATTTGAAAGTGGGAAAGAATAGTCGCACATTTGCGTAGCATCTAAACTTCTTCCTTTTTCTTGGAAGAAGTCGACACAAAAACAAATTGTCATCTTCCAACTCTGTTCAATGGATTCTACCGAGTACTCTACTAAAAAATTCCAAAATGGATAAATTAAAGCTGCTCATCTAGATAGGTTTTTACATATAAGTACTGCGATTGCTTAGACTCAGCAAAGTGGCTTACTAGAGGATACCGGATATGGTCCAAGTTTGCTGCATAGATTCAAATCTTTGCGCCAAAGAGTAGGAACAGAAATTGCAATCTTTTCAATAGTGATCGCCCCTACTTTCATTGGAACTGCTGTACGTCGTACGCACTCTAAGATCGACCGCGGTCCATGCGCACGTTCGGATTCTTCTTCTTCTACACCATTTGACACGATTACGATTAGATTGAGCTTTGGTCGAAAAGAGATGGTATCTCCTTCAATTACGCTCTCCTTTGATATTTGGAAATCATCTAGCTCAAGCAAGTGAGCATCATCAAGGAGACAATGGGTGAACGCGGTATGCTCGCTAATAGATTAGTTTTCTCAACACTTTTTGCAAAATCAACGAAAAATTTTGCTACCAGCGTAAGCTTTTCGTTAATGCTTTTCGTTTTCACTTAAGCAACAAACATATTGAAATGCAGTTAGAATGCATCACTTTAACTATTATAGATTAGTATTTTGCTTGGAAGATTCCGCTCATTAAATATTGTACAAACCAAAGCTTTTCTCCCTCCCCCCCCCCCCCCCCCCAGTCCGCCCCTGCAGTGAACATCATCCTCTACCAACAGTAGGTATCATTTTTCATCTTTTTTAGAATCATAGATATTTACATTTATCGCAAACAATCAAATCCATGTAAATTCTATGCTAAGTTGCTGTTCAAGACTTTGTTAATAGTCGTGCACAAGGCCCATTCCTAAAGTAGGCGCTTTTGAGTGCCGCTTGAAGGATAGCTACTTCTTCACGATGGGTCACTTGCGTGATATTTTCAAACGAATAACGGGTTTTTGGTCGTACAATACTAACTATACAAGAAACATAGCATTTTAGGTTTTGTTCTACCCGGATTTCTCGGCAAGAGCTCTGGACAATGACGGAACAGCCTGGCGCCTTCATTCCACTTACAATTCCCAAAAACGCAGAAATACTAGGATATTGACGCCTTGATAGAATTGTGCATGTGGAGATAAAGTGTTGTTAATAAGCAGTCCTACCGTATAGGACGCTTTGCAAATATGGCTTCATTTTTTCAGCAACTAGAGTTCATATTTTATACTACATTTTCGGGAGGTTACGGTACTCTACACATGATGAAGGCAATGAATACGGTGTTCAGAAAACACATTCTTGACCAATTGTCGGCGAGCTCAATTGTACAGTGTGCGACATAGTCTGAAGAAGTTATAAGGGGAGGTGGAACTGCACGAATACCTCCGCGATAGCGATTGCTTCAGTGTCGTTGAACTTGAATGAAATAATAGTACTGCTCCCGCTAACGATAAATGACAACACACACACGTTGGGAGTCGTAACTTACTAACACAAGTATTGGCACATTATTACAAGTATATCAGAAGTCTTACTTCCAAATGTAAAGCCGCATCAATTCCTTTAAACGCGAATAAACCCGGGCGCATAGCTGCGCATGTGCTTCGCGAAGCGGTCGATAACTCATGTTATTTTTGCAACTGATGCGTCCCACGGTTAAGAGTTCCAGATGAACTTGTTTGCCTTCAGAGCAATCGGGGCATAGTTGCGATAGGGGGAGTGTCGGATCTTACTCCCTTCACTCTGAGGCCAAACTCCGGATGACCCCCTTCATCTGGGCTGAGATTGGTATTGTACTCTGAGAATATGATAAAAATCGTTATCAAAAGGTTTTGCAGGCTAAGTACCTCAAACAACAAGTACACTCATGAATTTACAAAGTAAACGGTATTTATGCTTATTCATATCATTTATTTATCCTCGTAGCCATTTGGAGAGCAGAAAGTGAGAACAAAAAATCAGTTGATTTTTGAAGTACATAAAATCTCTCATATCTTGCGGCACAGAAGACCTAGAAAAAAGCCGATGGTCTATGTCGATTCTCCATTATCTCAGCTTTCGAATGGTATAAAGCATGTTAGGGCTATTTTGCTTCCCGGCTCTAAAAAGCACTTACTCCGGTGACCGATAAAAGCCAATACATTGGTGGAGCTGGGTGAAGCAAGCTAATAGTAAAAAATGTGCTGTGGATTGACGCCGTTATCAGCACTAACGGGAAAGTGAGCCCTCGCGTCTATTGACCGGTTATATAAGCAAAAGGATGAAAGACACTTTGATCGACTACCTAAGAAAAAACCAATTTCCATTTTCACTCTTAGTAGATACATCCACGGATCCTGATAGCAAACAAATTTTTTTACTCTTTGTGTGCTTTCCGGATCGAACTACGTTGCATCCCACAACCCACTTCCTTGAAGCGCTCCAACTATTGGAACCTGAGACGGGTAAATACATTTTCGAGACGATTTATTTGTACTCTCGAAAAACAGGGTTGCTCAACGAGTTTGTTTGGAATCTTGTTGCGGTAGCCACGGATGGAACATCGGTAATGCGTGCACAAGGAGGGCTTCGAGGCATACTCAATAAGAACATTTCGCAATCTGGTAGAGATATCTTGGCAGCAAGAGGTGCTAAGCAGGAGGAGATAAATGCGGTTTTGGCTGACCCTGTGATATGGGTGCGCTGCATGGCACACAAAATTGAACTCGCTTTAGCTGATGCTCTAGCTCAAGCCAGCGAGGCATTTTTGCAATGGAGGAAGTTTGCGACAGCATATCTCAACAAGTTGCGTTCTACTTTGCAGCTCCATCACGGAGGCGTGTCCTATTAGAAATGGACAAAACTGTGGAAAATGAACGCTTCATCAACTTGAAACGGATAATCGCGATAAGATGGACTTCGTCAGAAGAAAGTTGATACAAGATCTTTTTTGCTCTTCCATAAAAACATTCAACATTTTAGACGGTATCCACAGCTAGTTGAAAATGTACAAGCATGTGTGGCTTGCCTTGGAAAAAATATCCAAGTCTGCGAATCTTGCCAGTAAAGAACGCTTGAAAGCAGCAGCGTTCTTGCACGTCATCAAATCCTTGAAGTTCTACAGAGACATGGTATTCCAGTTAGAAGTGCTAGGAGAGATCGGCACATTGTCAAGAAATGCATAGGTGTGCCCTCCACTAAGCCAGTAATTCCTCTGATTTTTTTCTTTTCTAAGGACGAATCATCAACAATCTGGAAAGCCCAAACTGACCTCGACGACGCACTCAAAAAACTATGGGAAATTGGTGAATTTCCACACCTTCACACAAAAACCCGCCCATTTCTGGAATCCATACTGTGTAAACCTAGTGCTGAAGAAGGTCACTTTCGTGAAAACGCCCTAGACTCACCTAATTGTGGATAATGGTTGGATTTGATGAATCAAAAACTTTGAGGCATTTAGAAGAACATGTTATTGAAATTCCCTTCAAGGTTTTGAAAAAGTTGGCAGTCCGAAGAAGAAACGGCAGAATACTTTACAAAATCGCAGATGACTCGCATGTGTTCCAGTTCAAAAGCGAGGCAGAAGGAGAATTTTCACGCCGACGAAAATGTTGTCGACATTGATAAGAGTTGACAATTGCGCGAAACTCTCTGATTTCGTACATTAGACATCTAACAAGGAGAGGATACTTAGTCGAAAGCGCCAATCCAGATGAGACATATATCATCTTAAAGCGCTTGAAACGCTGATTCCAAATCTGCAGTTTCTAGCTGCGGAGCGGTTTTGTAGGGGGAGTTATGAGGAGTGTTTCCTCTAGAGTTGAGGCGCACTCCATCATTTCTCCCCCTACCTATAAGCACTGTAAAGGAGTACCAACTGGTGGCAACTGACCTAGTGGTCAGTGACATGCTTCATAAAGAGAGTGTCAAGGTCTTAGTCCTCTTCGCACGCAACTTTGTTTCAGTTTTTTTTGCAAAATTGAGCCTCTAAATGGCTTTAAAGCTCTAACGCTTGAAATTTTTGATGATATTGATGCTATAGAAGTGGTAAAAAACCAAAGTAATACGAATATTATGATCTCTATGTAATCTTCACTCAAGTTACTTACCGAGAGGCCAGTTGCCACCAGCTGGTAATCCTCTACGGTGCCTATAGGTAGGGGAGACATGGTGGAGGGCGCCTCGACCCTAGAGGGAAACACCCCTCATAACTCCCTCGACAAAACCGCTCCGCAGCTAAAAAGTGCAGATTTAGAATCAGCATTTCAAGCGCTTTAAGATGATATATGTCTCATCTGGATTGGTGCTTTCGACTAAGTATCCTCTCCTTGTAAGCAGATTGCATAGTTTCAATGAGGAGATGTCCAGGAAGTCCACTGCTGATCTTCAGGTTGCTGAAGATTTCAAGGCTGCTAAATTCAGAAGATGGATATGAACAAAAGGAAGGTGTTAGTACAAAGCATAGCTACTGCTCTTAGATCCTGACTGGAGTAGGAACCCAACTCCGTGCTTTATGCTGCTGGAAGTTTTTCGCCTTGTGACATTATGATCTATGATATTGAAATAAAACCAGCGCGCAGCATAGTATCTACTTTTTTCGGCTATTCCGCAGATGCTGTTGAAGAAGAAGTTGAGCAGCTTTCTCGTCAGCTAACAAGATATATGCCAGAGGAGGTGAAGCCAGAGTTCGACAAGGCCAAAAAAGTATGCAATATTTCCTTCCCGTGTTGCGAAAGAATATGCGATCTGGCTTCCCCATTACTTACCGCAAAAATCTGATGGACATACTAGCAAAGCTAGTTTCCATTCCGACTAGCACGGCAGAGGTGGAGAGGGGATTTTCTATCCACTCTGTTATCAGGACACAATGCAGAAGTCGTACAACGGTGGAACATCTAAGCAATTACTCAAGGTTTGTCAACCTTCCAAACATATTGTTATCTAAAAACTTCGTTCAAAGGTCACCGTATAACTTTTTGAAATATCCTAAAAGATGGTATGAAGAAAGTGGTCACCTACCTGCTGACTTTCCTGGTGCTACCAGAGGGCCAGGAAAAAAAATCACAAAAGCGCTTAGAGAAGAAGAACGTTGCAAATCCATTTTCGACTTGGAACGCATTTTCCCGCAATTCTACTTCTACTCCGATGACTTTGGAAGAAGAAGAAGATCTTTCAGGCAGCGAACTTGTTGTCTTTGACGTTAGCGATAGTGATATTGCTGATAATGATGTGCAGGAATTGTAAATTGTTCCCAACTTGTACATCTTTTGGGATAAACCTTATTGCCTTCGTTTTTTGTTGATGCAATGAAACGGGAGCACAGATCTTCATGAAGTTACAATATTCAAACTTCACTTATGTATACATTGACGCAACATATTGCTAACACATGACAAAGTTAGTCTAGATAAATTTGTAACGCCCCCCCCCCCTTATTATGCCCCAACGCAAGCATGACCTAAATAAGGTACAAATTCTCAGACAATCAAAAGCTCTCAGCCGACCCCACCAAAAGCGTCGTTGCCTTATCGCCGCCACTTTTCGCTTCCCGCTGAGAACTTTGCTAGAACTGGCAGCGTGCAGGCTGCCATAAAGTCTTAGCGCGAAGCGAATAAGGCGTGGCAGCCACTTTCGCTTCGCGCCGAAGACTTTATGGCAGCCCGCTCACTGCCAATTCTAGCAAAGTTTTTCAGCGGGAAGCGAAAAGTGATAAGGCAGCGGCGATAAGGCAACGACGCTTTTGGTGGGGCCGGCTGAGAGCCTTTGATTGTCTGAATTAGAGATCTTCATACCACGCTTTTTTACCTTTTCTCTCTCCCCCCCCCTTCCCCTAGGCTCACATACCCCCTTCACCTGGGGAGAGCCCGGCTCCCCCTATCGCACCTATGGATCGGGGTGCGTCTTACACCTGTAAAATATGTAGTTCAGCCTAACAGAAAAGTATGATCTAAACTATAAACAGCAACCCTTGATATTAGAGTGATTCTAACAAAAATCGCAAAGATGGAAGCTGTTAACTTATTGGAAAGGGGCCAATACATGTCAAAGGAGGAGACGATGGTAGGACGATCGTCCCAATTTTTTTGCTTTTCCAGTGATCGCAAATTTTGGTAGAACAAAGCTTGAACAAGTATCAAGACACGCTCACACAGGACTTCATCCCTCTTGTGGTGATGCTAAGCAGAATTTCAAGAATGTTCCCAGTGATTATCCAGCTTTACCATTCATTGTTTCCAAATGTTCAGTATTCTGAATTCCTTTATAATATTAGGTTGGCACGAAAGTCCTTGCGTAATTCAAATAAAATTCAATAACTTTTCAGAGACTAAATTTGAATTCACAATCTTATGTGATAAAAATATAAAGTCTCACGCTCCATGATGGAAGTTTAAGCACAACATTCCATGAGCTAGCCATCGAGAACGAAGCTCTCGAATATGGGGCTTCAAATTTTGCGATTTTGAGCTTGGTGGCAGAAAATCGCAGGGGGCCGCCAGCTAGCCGAAAAAAATCTGTAGAGTTTACTTGCAAGCAAAAGTCCATACGTTATTTTAGCAGGCTTTGATCTCGCATAAAGGATAAAGGATAAAGGATTCGGCGTCTTCAATACCCTCTGAGGGTATGCGCCGAACGCACACACTAACTTCATAGTCGAAGAGGCAATTGTATCGTGCGAGCCTATTACAATGACTTGCGGGGGCTAGCCGTTTTCAAGTCAGTGCTTTTATCCTCCCAGATTACTCTGGTACCAATTTACCGGCCCCGGGGGGTAGAGGGTTTGGTTGGCCCAGGGACGGGGATCGAACCTGCGTCCGATCTGGTCATAGCGGCGCCTCATACCACTACGCCACTCGTCCCTTGATCTCGCATGGAAATGCGAAAACAAAAAATTTGTTGAAATTTCTTATTTCACAGGACAAATCTCCTTATCGCTCTAGTTTTTCTACAGAAACACAGTTTGCAACCAGAAAATTAGACATAGTGCCTATTTAGAGCCTTGCGACGTTTTCTCGATTGTAAAAAAGTGTTTTCGCCGGAAAACCGCGGTCATGAGGGGTTTTTTCCGCAAAATGACATATTTCACGAATTTTTTGTTTTTGCTTCACCGTGCAAGATGAAAGCCTTCCAAAGTAACATATGGACTTTTGTTGCGTAAGTAAATTCTACAGATTTTTTCGGCTAGCTAGCGACACTCTGCGATTTTCTGGCACCAAACTCAAAATCGCAAAATTTGAAGCCCCATATTCGAGAGCTTCGTTCTTGATGTCCAGCTCACGGAATCGGGGAACGGAATTTATCTACCCCGAGAGGTATGCCGCCATGTAATTAGCAAGAGACATGAGAGGTCATGGACTGTCAGCAACGCTAATTTGCACCCAATTTGCACCCGACAAGCAGATTTTGCTCACGACAGATACGACATCATCCTACAGTATACGAAACCGGAATTTCATTGTAATTTGAATTCAAAGTTCAGTGGTGAAATTAGTCCAACTAGGTAAAAAGTTGTATTTAGGGGTAATCTGCCAGGGTGGAGCAACGAACGCCTCAATTTGGCACCGCCTCGCGGACTACTGGTCCCAACACGATGTACAACAGTAAGACGAAAGGACCAGCAGCCCGCAGAAGCGGCGCCTAATTGAGGCGTTCATACCTCTACCCAATCTGCCATGCTGGTTCCAAATATGATGGTGGTTTTGCGTGAAAATGAAACCGAGCTTCGTGATGGAATCAAAATCGAGGTTCAGTGGCGATATTTGGCAAATCAGAATGAAAACCTGGATTTGGGGGTTTCTAAGAGCGCTCTTTACGAATATGATAACGGTTTAGTACAAAATCCTCAAATCCTTTTTCCAAATTAAGTTTTGGAAGCACTGAATGCAGAATTTTCAGCAATCTTGTTTGAATTTTTGTGTTCCTTGTAAACAACTTTTAAGACTTCAAGATATTCTCAAGCCAGTGTATTACAGCCATGCCCATCAATGCTAACCAACGTAAATGTTTTATCATGTTTGAAAAATTAAGTGATAAAACAGTAGCTGCTCTTAAGAAAAGTAATTGTAGTGTCCAGAATAATTTAATGAAATACAAATTTTCTTATGACAGCTGGGAATCTTTTTCAATCCTTCAAATTTAGTTTCAGCTTCATTGAATTTTTTCTTACCTTATTTCAAATTTTATTTCGCAGTTTATATCATTTTTTCTAGTCTTTCTGAAAGTAGCATTCTTTTTATTTGTTTTCCAGTCTTATCAAAGTTGCAATGAAAATTATGAAAAAGTCAAAATTGCAAAAGAAAAGGTTTTCGAAGTTTCCGACCAAAACATTAGCATATTCAAAACAGCATCATAGAAAACATTCAAATGACAATTTTAAGCGTTTTGCCAGATTTTGAAAACAATGATTAAAATTCAAAAGGAAAAATTTTGTGTTTTCACGCAAAACCATCATCATATTTGGAACCAGCATGGCAGATTACCTCTAAATACAAATTTTTACCCTAGTTGGACTAATTTCACTACTGAACTTTGAATTCAAATTGCAATGAAATCCCGGTTTCGTACACTGTAGGATGATGTCGTGTCTGTCGTAAGCAAAATCTGCTTGTCTTCGGTGCAAATGGGTGCGAATTAGCGTTGCTGACAGTTCTTGACCTCTCACATCCCCTGCTAATTACATGGCGGTATACCTCTCTGGGTAGATAGATTCCCGCACCCTACGGAATCTTATGCTTACACATCCATCATGAAGCGTAAGGCTTCTGATATTTTTTGCATACAAGATTGTGAATTTAGGTTTAGTCTGTGAAAAGTTATTGGATTTTGTTTGAATTGCGCAAGAACTTTCGTGCCAACCTAATATGAAGCTTTTGAGAAGGTTGAAGTTCCGATGATGTGAGAAGATTGAAATTCCGATAATGAGAACAAATCTTAGGCCGTACGTTAGTGTATACAGATCTCCGTTCTGCTCTCTAGGCTTACCATCGATATCATTTCGCATTGGTCTTTTCCGCGCCGCACAGGTCTAATGCGCACGCTTTGCAACGCTCATGCACGACGTGACGGGCGTCCACTCCTGGCGCTTTGCCAGCAGTCATCAGCTGATTTCGCGGCCAGCCAGATTATTTTTGTTGCTATTCTTCAACATTTTCGCTTCTCTTTTCAGCATTTGCGCTGGAAAAGTGATGAGCCGGCCCTAATCAGACAGAAGTATATGCCGTTTTTCTAATAACACCTAGGAGAGCGAATATTCTATCGCCCAGTACTATTTTACTGCTACTGGTATTACGACTGTTTCTGCCTACCCTTCACTTTCGCCCTTTAGGAGGTTTATCGATATCAATCTTGACTATGATATTAGTGTATTAGGTCGTTCCGAAAGTAATGTCGCTTTTTTCAAACGTATGCCACATCTCGTGGAACAAAGATGTGTAGAAGATTTTGGTAGCATTTGATGCAGCATTTCATTCTTTTTCTAAAGGTTATGAAGCTGTTGCAACACGATCAATGAGCTTCCAGAAAAGAGTCAAAATCTGCGACCTATGCTATTTGAGATGGCCAAGTTTCACAATTTTTCTAAAATTTTATAACAAACCTCAAAAGCAGTCCAAGTGATCGATGGATGGAGCAAACCCTACAGGAAACAGCACATCTTTTTTCTACTTTCCAGAGCTCGTAATAATTTTTGTACAGATTTTTTGATGGAACCACCGAATTTTAGCAGGCTCGTCTCAGACAAAAGTGCATCAAACGCCAGCAAGTCTCCGGATTTTGAAAGTTACAAAGATGGATTATGGTTTGGCAACAATTTTACAAACCAAACGAGCATTCACCGCTCCGGTTTAGCAACTTTCGAAAATTTCGGGTACACCTTGAGGTGCCTTAGAAAAGTTGAATTATGATGATTTTATCGCGGAAAACTTGATGAATCGGAAACAAAAAACAACTAATAGAAAGAGGAGAAAAAGCTGCGTCGAATGACACCCGAGTTGCTTGCCGGTTATTGTTCTGTGTGGTTTGAGTTGACCAAATATGCAATTTGATAGCAATGAAAAATTGATTCCAGAAACTCTAAGAAGCAGGCTAAGGAGAAGGAAAAATTATCCTGTTTCCTATAGGGTTTGCTTTATCTAACTGTCACTTGCATATCTTCGGAGAATAGGTACAAAAATTTAGAAAAATAGCCGAACTTGACAATGGCAAAAAGCATGAGTCGCAGATTTTGGTAATTTTTTGAGAGCTCATTGAACATTATGCAGCGAAATTAGAACCATCAAAAAGAGGATGTAGTGCTGCATCGAATGCTTCTAAGATCTTTTGAATATGTTGATTCCACGAACAGTGGCGTTCATTCGAAAAAAGCGACATTACTTTCGGAACGACCTAATATATCAGTGGCGTACCGAGGGGGGAGGGGCGGGGGCCCCCCCCCCCCCCGAGAATGGGTCGCGAAATTTTTGAAAGTTACTAAATGTGTTATAAAAATGTGCAGAGGACTTGTACTTACTTGTGAATAATTAAAATAATTTTTGAAAATTCTTAAAAATTCAAACTAGCCTTGTAAAATTTTTTTTCGGGGGTGTGGCGGTAGCACTTTTTCTGAAATTTTAAGGTCAGGGACCCGGAAAAATTTTGGGAAACATCCCAAAAAATTTTTCGGAGTGCGTGGCTAACGCCACGTACCTTCATTGAAAAAATTTTTTGTCGCCCCCCCCCCCCCGAGCCGAGATCCTGGGTACGCCACTGGTGTATATGTATATTTATCTATCTATGATTCCTTCAATCTTTCTTGGTCTAATTTCGGATTCGTATAAATGCTGAAACCACTTTGTTTTTTTGGTGACGATCAAAACGATACATCTTACCTTCAACCAAGCGAAATCAGCTGATGACGCTTAGAAACGAAAAATAGCAAGAAAAACATTCAGAATAAGTCGCAGCAAAGCACTAAGCGATAGAATATTCACTCCTAGGTGTTACTGAAAAAGCGGCATACACCTCTGTCTGATTAAAGCCAGCCCATCACTTATCCAGCAGAAATCCTGGAAAGAGAAGCGAAAATAATGAAGAAATAGCAACAAAAATGACTGGCTGGCCGCGAAATCAGCTGATGAAGGCTGGCAAAGCGCCAGGAGTGGACGCCCGCCACGTCGTGCATGCGCGTTGGAAAGCGTGCGCACAAGACCTGTGCGGCGCGGAAAAGACCAATGCGAATCGATATCGATGGTAGACACTTTTTGACCTCAATCAAGGCCCGGCACGAGGTGAGCAATTGTCAAGCTGGAAATCTTGGATGGAAGCAAAGAAAATATCGCAAGTATAAGTTTACACGTATCGTCGATTAGTTGGCCGTATGACTGCTCAGCCGCTGCGGACCACGCGCAGTGCAAAATGTTGCGAGAGCACGATTTTAACAATGGCGAGTTTGTATCGGAGCAAGCGTTTTACCTCGCGGCGCGTGCTCCGCGGTTATGTCCAGTCCGTACAGTCAACGAATCGACGATACCTACACTCTTTAAGCACGACTAACATGCAAAAACACGGTCTTTCTCACGCGTCATCTTCAAAGTCCGGATTTTTTGTCATTGAGTTGTAATCAAAGGTGTTTCCATTACGATATGATTGAGAATTTGGAGTATAAACGGATTTGGACTAGGAGGAGCACAGAGTATTGCGGAAAAACTATGTGACTGATGGCTGTGGCAAGCTTTTTTTAAAAATCTCTCAAATTTTTTCAACGTTTTTATATATATCTGTTCTACACCTAGTTTAGTATATAGCAACATTTTGGTTCCAAAAGGATTGTAGCTGCACACTGTTTTATTGAGTGTCATTTTATCTTCTACTTGCTACTACAATATATATTCAAAAATAATCAATAGCTAGTAGATCATTTACGTCCTATGAAGTCTTCCTCTTTTAGCTGATGAAGGCTTGCTTATGATATGATTTTTTTTTGAATTCTGAGCTTCCGGTTCATACCACATCCCTTGCCTCCTGCCCACAACGTTTAGGTACTCAGTCTATAGGTCCCACCAAACTAAAATCAAATCTCAACAATTCATTCACTGTGATCTGCTACAATAACGCATTGTTGATAGCTCTCATCTAGCGATATGTGTTACTGCACACCGTTTTGAAATCTCGGATGAGGTGCTGGGCTCCGCCGTGCCGTACATGCACCAAGTGCGTATACGGCTAACATTCGCCGCCAAACTGCCCGTTTTTCTATTAAGATGTTTTTTATAGCTGCATGCACGGTCTAGTTTTCAATGATCTGTTAACTTTACACTCGTGCATTGCCGTTTTAGATCGGATATCTCAAAGTTATCACTTCTGCTTTCAGGTAAGGGAGGCACATGGACAATCTTGCAGATTTGTGGACTGTGCTTTGAGATGCCGAATAACATCCATGGAATTCACAAATATCGCATTGTCGGGATGCAGCTAGCTAGAACAGCTGCTCGAGAAGAGGTTGGCCGATGACAGCCAACCTCTGGCAGTGACCTCCGCCCGCCGGCAGAAGCCGGTGCTCTCTTCCCCTTTTCTCTTCCCCTTTTGTATATAACTATGTATAATAAATATTAGAGTAGACTTATGTAAACCCGCTACACATCAGGTAAAGGCGGCCAGCCTTTATCCTGACATGGAAGTCCCGGGAAGATTTTTTTGAGCACTAATCAACAAAGTCCTTGAAAAATTCCCCTCTTTTCTCCCTTCCCCCCACCATATCGACAACAACGCCGCCCAAAGTCACAACAAACGAATGAGTGAATCATTTTTAATTTTTTGGATAGTATAACAAACTAATAGTCTGCAGTGACTGTTAAGCAAAACAACTTTTTATAGAAGAGAAACTAAAATTTCAGAAAAAAAGGTACCGAAAAAAATACATCACGCAAATTACTAACAATCTTTGATTGAATTATTTAAGGATAAACTCCAATAGTCCGCGCGGGCAGCCCCAGGTCCCTAAATCAATTAAATAAAATACGTAGTTAGCTCGCTCAACTTAATTTCGAATAAAATGCATTTTTTTCTGACCGTGTAGGTGCATCATGATCGCCCTTAGTCGTTATCTAGGTTCTTAACACACATTCTAGCGGCATTTGCTATAAAAAAAATTACCAGTGCAAATGTGCAATGGTGTGCAAAACATAGGTAACGCCTCGCGAGTGAGATTTACCTATTACACACTGTCGCGGATTCGCGACTTCCTTCGAAGGTTGCCGCCGCCGCGCTGCGAAGGGGTCCCAAAACGCCGTCCTCGCGCTGTCCCGCCTCTCACCTCTCTCACCTGCGCAGCGTTTAAATAAGTCACGTAGTCATTCTTCGCTGCTGTCGCCATCGTGAGCGGTCGGGTTCCAATTCGTCTCAAGCCATCGATCGATCAGCGCTACCCCATCTCACGCGTCGCTTCCATCAACGCCACGGAGGACTGGCTCCCACGCTACGAGGTAACTCCGAGCGCGCTCGCGCCTGGCACACGCCGGCGACACCGCCTCGGGGGGTTTCCGATATTGCCGGCCCCTAGGATAACATCTGGCTGGTTGTGCTCATCCTGTATGTTTGAGTGTAGGGATAAGTTGCGGATAAATGGTGGGCATTTTACAGGTGTGAAATGTATTGAAGCGGTGGGCCACAGCTCGGCTGTGGCTCCGGGTATATTTGTGTCATCTATATCCACGTGTGTTTCATAATTACGCCTAGTGGGAAACATCTGTAGGAAGGCTGGCACGACACCGGTTAAGTGCCACGGTTATGAGTACACGCCCCAACTGTCGATGGTTGGAGGCATGGTCGAGTCACAAGTGACGAGTCGCTACTAAGCAGGCTGGTGGCAAGGGCCTCTACGTGTGTATGGAGTACCCATGTGGCAGGCACAAGTAGCGTTCACACAGGTAGCCACCTCACTTGATACGTTCCACTCTATCACGGAGCGGACCCCTGGCTCCCCTCGCCGGTGCAGGAGAGCCGTAATACCACTGACGTTGGGAGCTGGGGCCCAATCCGCGACATGGTGCATCGTACCGGAGTTGAGCATAGGGATAGCAAACCTATGTTCAGCTTTTGTGATCGAGCCTCACCTGTGTAGTCCACATGCGCACACTTTGCACATTAGTGTCCCTAGCTAGCAGTGCAAACTTTATCCCATTTTTCATTTCACATGTTTGCGCAGTGTATACATGCTGGTTGTATCTTGTGGCTCCTTGGAGAACTCATCTTTCGTCTCATCAGCAAGCTCCGCCGCGACTAAGTTGACGCGAGTACGCGACTACCCACAGTTCCACTTAGATTGGGAGTAGGGTGATCCCACTGACCCATAGACCTGTAGTGGCAGCAGCAGTCTGCCTACTGCCCGGAACTGTCTGGTACCTTCTGGTGGCCAGGTTTCTCTGCAGCCATCGAGATGTTCGGCTCTGTTTGCCCTGAAACACGCCATCAGGCCGACGAACGAGCCCTTGTGTTGCGTCAGATGAGAGTCTCGCCCCTAAATTTACCCTTTCCCACATGCTCGCATTGCGCACTCATTCCTTTTTCCTTTTGCAATTTGTGGCTAGGCTTAGCTAGTGACGGCTCCTTGCGATCGATATTGCCCTCGATCATCGGCACTCATACCCCATACTAACATCTGGGAGTTTCAGTCGTTGCTTGTTGTTCATCGTTTCATACATTTCGCTCGTGTATTGTGTTCAACATTTTGTGTGACTACGTCCGCAAGTAGTCACACCCCCATCGAACATACTCATGGAGCACAATTTCAGAATTTGGGTTTGGCAGTTACTACCTCCTGCAAGTTTTCGAGCTAGTGTGCTATCGATCGATATGGCTACCGTGGAATCCTATATCCCGAAGGTCGTCAAAGCCATCGAGGACCTGGAGGCGATTAGGAAACAGGTAAGTTCCGATCTGCTTACCCCGTATGTGTCTGACGCCCCAGTTGCGGAGCAACTCCATCAGCTCCAGCAACGTCAGGCAGCCACACAGTTCTCTATAGTGAGTCTGAGATCCGCACTTTCGCTTCTGCGTGAGCGTCGCGATGTACTTCTGTACCACATTACCATCTCCAATTCGCCGACGGATCAGCAGGCGTACAGCAGGTTCGAGGAAGAGCACAGCGTGGATCAACATCAGGCCGACGCTGAAGCACTTCTCCGCACTTTGCAGAGTACCCAGGAAGCGGATAGTGAACACTTTCAGTCTCTTCGTATCCATCGACTCGCTAATTCCATCAGTGAGGATGCCACTACGGGGACGACAGGAACAGTGATGACGCCCCAGCGACATGATCGCACAGATGCCCCACACCACATGCTGAACATACCCAGTTGGACGCTGTACAGCAGCTAGAACATCTTCATCTCACGTCCGCACAAACTGCCCCATCGTCGCACAACGTACCGATCCATTTGGAGAAGTTAACGTTGCCGCATTTCGATGGAGATGTCACCAAGTTTCAACAGTTTTGGTGTGCATTTGAGCTAGCTGTTCACAACGACCCCAACATCGACCTCAACATGAAATATCTCTACCTCATGAATCTGATTAAGGGAGAAGCTCAGGTGGTATTGCAGGACCTTGAACCAGGTCGAAACAACTATCGTCAGTGTGCAAGCGCTGAAGAAGCGATACGATTGCCCGAGGAGGACCGGAGCGCTACTCCATCAGCAGCTCAGGGATCTTCAGCCCGCAACAGCTTCGGACATACGAAACACTTGGTTCCGGATTCAGGGTATCCTCCATGCCCTTAAGCGCTTCGAGGATTTGAATCGTGCCCTTTATATCATCGATCTCGTACGCACTAAGTTTCCCCTGTCAATCCAGGAGCGACTTAACAACGTCTAGTTCGAGAAACGAGCCGATTTCGATCTTCGACAAGTCATGTCTCACCTCGCTGACCTTAATCAGTCAAAGGAGAGGTTCGAGCAGACTTGCTCCCGCAGTAGCACCTACGTCATCAATAGAGATGTTTCCCCAGGACGTCCGTCTTTCCCCACATCACTTTATGATCCAGCCGCATGTTGTTTCTGCGATTCCTTTGCACATTCCTCTCGTGGATGCAACCAACAGATGCCAGTCAACGCTCGTCGCAAGATCGTACAGCTTTTGGGATTGTGTTGGAAGTGTCTTTGTGAAGGACATCGTCAAGATCAGTGCAATTATCCCATCTGCAGGAATTGCAGAGGCTACCATCATCGACTGCTCTGTAGGTTTGCACTAAGGAGAAGCCCATCCCCAAGGACTAAGTCACCTCATGGACCACGACCCGCTACGAGAAGTCGTCAATCTACAAAGGACTATTCTCCTTCGAGAAGTCCAGCACGGGACAGCAGAAGATCCCGAGATCGTTCTCGTGATCGTGCTTTCAGCCCCGCGAACAGAGAGGATATCGCAGCAGATCGAGTTCCAGCTCTCACTCTCGGGAACGTCAGTCATCCCGATCCCCATCTCCATCATCCGTGTACGTTTTGATGTACCCGTCAGAGATTCATCCCCCACGAATCACAACGATTCCCATCACCGGAACGACGCAGAGGACGAAGATCAGGATCGCCATATCCTGAGGAGGCAAGGACGAATGATCAGCTGTTGGTACATCCGATACGGAGTATGAGGACTATCATCAGTGTTATCTACGTCTACAGCTCCATTCGAACAATCCTCAGCTTCATCCAGCTTTGATGCTGGTGAAAGCCAAAGCTCGCACAGCCTCAGGAGATCTCCAGGATATGACCCTTCTACTCGATTCCGGCACACAGACCAGCTTTATCACCACATCTGCGGTGAAACGACTAGGTCTCTTCATGTCTACGACCATCAGCCGATTACGCTAACGGCTTTTGGAGGACATCAGACCACGGAGATTTCTGGTAAAGCTGATCTCACACTTATCGACTTATTCGATAATCCCACTGCCTCACCAGGATTGTCTAAGGAGGATATCGATTTCATTCGTCAGTTGGGATTCGATCTTCCGGCTTACCATAAGGATGCATCGGTCAACGTCGACATCCTTATAGGTATTGACCATTTCTGGGATATCATCACACAAGGATCGTCTGTATACCTACCGTCAGGATTAGTTCTGACTCACACACGATTTGGTACCGTTGTCTCAGGTTCGTCTTTTTTTCGCAAGTTCATCCCGTTTCAACATCCACCGGGATTGATCAGTGGCGAGAAGAGGATGAAGACGAGGACATCGTCGCCAGATTGTGGCAATTAGAACGTTTAGGTACTACAGATCAGCCCCACGATGACGAAAACGCCATTGCCAATTCCTATATTCTCAAGCATTTCGAGGATACCGCATGCTTCGATAATGGGTTTCTCTACGTGCAGTTTCCTTGGAAGGAATCACATCCCCAACTGGCCGACAATAAGCAGTTAGCCTATTGCCGATTAGTCAGTCAATATCGCAGCCTACAGGAAAGACCATCTGTATGGAAGAGCTACTGTGCAGCCATCGCACAACATCTGGAGTCAGGCTTCATAGAGGAAGTTAGTGAACAGGCTGTCGATAGTCATCTTGTTTACTATATTCCCCATCAAGCTGTCTTCAAGGAATCATCGGCTACCACTAAGCTGAGAGTAGTTTTCGATGCCTCATCCCATATGCGAGGAGTTCCCAGTTTGAATGACTGCCTCTACGAAGGACCATCGCTTTTGCCAGAGATAGCAGGAATTCAACTTCGAGCTCGGTTGCACAAGCACCTTCTCATCGCTGACGTTGAAAAGGCATTCCATCAGGTTCGACTGCAAGTTTCTCAGCGAGATGTGACACGTTTCCTGTGGTTGAAGGATGTCAATCAACCTCCCGACAAGGATAACTTACGTCATTTCCGCTTTACGAGAATCCCATTTGGAGATAATTCCTCCCCATTTATACTAGCCCATCTATTCGCATTTATTTGCGCCGTATTAATACCCCACTTTGTCGAGAAATCGAAAAGAATACGTACGTGGACAACGTTGTTCTAGGAGCTTCTACACACGAAGAAGCTGTGCAGAAGTACAGATCAGCCAAGTCCATATTCGACCACATGCACATGTATTTAAGAGAATTCCTGTGCTCCTCAGATATAGTCAATCGCAAGATAGACCCGCAAGATCCCATCAAGGAACAGGAACACACGAGACTATTGGGAAATCCATGGACACCTGACCCGGATGTACTTACCATCCCGATCAGGACCATAGAACATCCAGTAGTTTCGAAACGTACTGCCCTCAGAGCTTATGCTTCCACATATGACCCTTTAGGTCTTCTCACTCCTTTTATGGTCCCGTTTAAGTTATTCATCCAGGATTTCTGGCTGAAGAAGCTTCAATGGGACGATAGATTGGATGAGGAAACCCTCAGAGAGTGGCGACGTATTTGTCAAGATGTACAATATCCGTTATCACCCTTCCCCAGACGAGTCGTTTTACGATCCACATCTCCCACACGTACATTCGATTTATGCGTCTTTGTAGATGCATCTAAACGAGTGTATGCCGCATGCGCATATTTGGTGAGTCGTGCTCACGACATTACCACCTCACACCTCGTTATGGCAAGATCGCACCTTAAAAAGCCCGCAAAGCCCATGACCATTCCCAGAATGGAATTGATGGCAGCCAGGAATTGTCTCACTCTAGCCCAATACCTCCACAAAGAGTTGGATCTTCCACTCTCCACAATCCACATCTTTTCAGACTCCCAAATCGTGCTTCATCGGATTCATTCCACCAGGCCATTGAAGCAATTCGTCCATACCAGGGTAAGTTTCATCCGCAGCAAAGTTAAGGAACTTCAGGATTCCGGTACCGATGTCAAGTTCCACTATGTTGCTTCGGAAGACAATCCCGCGGACTATGCGACGCGCGGATTGACGACGAAGGAAGCAGTGGATCATGTTTGGTGGACAGGACCATCGTTCATCCTTCGGTTACCTGAGTACTGGCCCGATAAAGATATGGACTTTACGACCCTGCCCACGACAACACCGGAGCAGGATAAGGAGTTTGTACAGGTAGGTTTGGTTAGAGAAGATTCACATGTGTCAGTTATCCCATTTTACGTTACAAACAGTTATACGAAACTTCTTCGTATTACCGTTTACGTCCTCAGATTTTTAAGCCGCAAGTTTCTTGGCCCCAGAGTGTCCGCCCATAGACATCATCTCTACAAGGCAATCCCCATTCTTTCTCAAACTTCCTCTGCCGGTAACATCACAGCCCAGGACATTGCCTTAGCAGAGATTTTGCTTATTCGCAAACATTATCGAGAGTCCGCCCATCTGTTAGAACGTTTTCGCCTCGAGCGATTTAACGCACATAGAGACGAAAACGGGCTTATCAGATGCCTAGCCCGCATGGAGAAAGTCCACCCCACAGCGCTTATTTTATTGGTGCCCTCTCACAGACTTACATTCCTCATCAATTCACATCCATTTCGCATCGTACCATCAAAGAACGTACGCAACTATCGCCCAGCTGTCACAACGCTTTTTTGTACCCTCCACACGTCGTACGGTAGATCGCATTCTTCGCACGTGTACCGTTCGTAAGAGAGCCAGTGGCCCAGCCTATCGTTATCCGGACGTGCCCAGCTTGCCCGAGGAACGAGTCCTGAGATCAAGACCGTTCCAAAACGTAGGACTGGACTATCTGGGTCCCATCCACTACAGGGATGCGAACGGCACAAAGGCGAAGTCATGGGTGTGCCTTATTACGTGCATGGCCACAAGAGCTGTACATTTGGAACTAGTCAGCTCTAACTCCACACAGGACTTCCTACTAGCTTTCCGACGATTTATGGGACGACGTGGAACACCGGACGTCATCTATAGTGATAACGCATCCACATTCCATGCCGCAGAAGACGCAATGAGAACTTTGTTCTTTGCGCCCCAGTCATGGAATCACATCCACAGTTTCGCAACGAAACACAGGATCACGTGGATGTTCATCACCCCCATATCACCATGGAAAGGAGGCTTTTATGAGAGACTCGTTGCTCTCTTCAAGTCTGCCTTCAAGAAGACGATAGGAAGGACTTCATTCACATGGGAACAGTTGAGAACAGTGGTCGTAGAGATCGAAGCGATTCTCAACTCTCGACCTATAACCCCATATCGAGAGGGAGCTCCGTTTCGAATACTACGCCCAGTGGACTTCATCTCCCCAGGAGTTAAGCTTCAACTTCCCCCAAAACCCCAGACATACGATGTCGCTGTCGAGGAACACGGCTGTCGGATTGGTATAGGGAAGCGCAATCCGTTTTGGATTCCTTTTGGGAAATATGGCGCACCGACTACCTTTCCGCACTTGTTCAACGCCATCAACGTCGTTTGCGACAGCCCAGACACACAGCACATCCCCAAGTTAACGATCTCGTGCTAATTGCCGAAGACAATTTGTCGAGAGGACAATGGAAGTTGGGAATTGTGGTTCGACTTCATGGGAGCGATCACAACAATGTACGAGTCGCAGAAGTACGGATGCCCAACGGTAAGTTCCTCAGAAGACCGTTATCGCGTCTTTACCCCTTGGAGATTCGCGCCCAGGACGACTACACCCCAATACCCAAGCCCAGAAAAGCGTCTTCTAGACATTCTTCCCATTCTCCCACGAGGATTCAGCCTCCCCGCAAAGCTAAACGCTTAAAATCGCAAATTTCGACCCGCTGAGCATAAACGCGCTCCAATCCATGCGTGTGCGTAGCGTGCCCTGTCATCACATTCCCAAGTATACTCGCCCCAATCGCAAGATGCGCTCGCTAACGCGCTCCACACGACTACGCCGACTGAGTGGTCCCGCAGGGAAAGCTACAGTCAGCATATACGAAATTGCATCATGCCGACGCACGTTGGTTGTGATTTTAACATCTTCCTTTGCAATTTCCTGTATGTTGTTTTGATTTCTGTACTTTCCCTTCATTCTTACCTCCCAACAAGCCACATTTCTTGTTTGCTATTTGTTTTTTCTGATTCTCTTCCTCACATTGTGCCAAAAAGGCAGTGGCTTGTCTTTTGCAACTCTCATATCTCACATTCTCCCTCACATTCTCTCATACATCCTTTCTCACATTCTTTCCCACACTTCTCTTACTCACATAAAATTTGCACATTGGTCAGGCAAGGAATTCTTGTTTTGTGCGCGCGTTTTCATTTTATCTACTCTTGTAGCTCATTTCGCCTCAGTCTCGCATTCGCATTCACATCCTCTCACTTCATACTCTAACTCACAACTTTCATACTCACACTCACATTTTCCCTCACTCACACATTCATCTCTCTCACACATTCTCTTTTACACTCTCTTTCATTTCACTCTCACTCACATACCTTTCACACTCACTCTCTCACACACATTCATCCATCACATTTTCTCACATCATCCTCCCATTATACATGTTTGACATGTTATACTTGCATGCTACATGTTATAACTTATGCGCGACCTGACCAATTGACCTCACTTCATTTTTATCACGCCTCATGGACCATGGGGGCCTCACATTTCTCTCCTAATTCTTTCTTCCCATCTCTCCTTCCCATTTTCCTTCTCTCATTCTTTCTTAACCCATGTTACACTCCATGTGTGTATGCATGTCACAGTACATTGTACCCCCATTCTCACGCCGATCAAAGAAAAGACGAAGCGAGGAGTGCCTGTCCCCAAAAAGGACAGTGCCTACGAGTTTCGCAGGCGTCCTCGATCATACTCGAGGACAAGCTCTTCGGAGCGAGAGCGGACGCCGCCCAGGAGGGAGCCCACTCCCCCAAGGATCGCCATACGAAGACCGCCGACGATCCTACCGGCGCCGCACTTGTGGCCGCGGTCATCCGTGAGCTTTCGTCCGCGAAAGTTCCGGAACCAACGCCCGCCCTAGTGGTCGCACCCCAGGTGGACGTATCCCATCTGAGTCCGCCGGGAGAAGACCCCCACACTCGCAAGCCGACGATGATTGAACTCATCACCGCGATCGCTAAAGGATATAATCCCAATCGTCGAGTGCTTCGCGAGGCTGACAGCGATACCCAGGCTCACGCTGTCCCCCAGTCATACCGACCCGCACGAGTCTGCTTCAGCAGTTCACCACAGCTTTCAACTTTAGGCACATCTTCGATCCAGCCCATCTGGGACAGCAGGATTATGTGCTCCTCGACGGATACCTCCACAGTAAGATCGGGCAGCGCTTTCGCAGTCTCTTCACGAAAGAGATCTTTGCGCCCCAGGAGGAGGATTTCATCGGAGCTAAGACCGAGCACCTGATGCCCCTACTGGTCACGTACGAGTTGAAGCACTCGACCACGCCATCACGGAAGCCACAAGTTTATAACTTCCACATCCCAGCTGTCGTTGCCGGACACCCACGGACTCCTAGAGAGGATCGACCGCATTTATACTCTCACATATAACATCAACTATCGTCGTCACGCGGTCAGTGCTCGTCTAACAGAGCTGTTCCATCTTCAGCCGGCTGAGTTACAGCAGAGGCTCGCTCTGTTAGCCCACTATGGAGTCACACCGGACGGGTTGACTCAGATCAACCTTACATCCGCCACAATGGTTGCGGAGATGGAGAGAATCCGTCACCAATACCATGTCATCATCATGCGCAGGATTGAAGCGCGTCCCCAGGAGTCATACCCACAGTCTACGACGGTCACAGCTCGACAGAGCACCCCATCCAAGCGCCCGCATTCACGCTCTCGCACATGACAGCGGCAGCAGGACGACATCCAGGAGGAAGTCCTTACTGGTATCGCCGAGTTGCCATCGTCGTGTACGGATAGACACCGATCCCGCTCCGCCAGAGCCCCCAAGAGGTCTCGTTGGGGACCGGAAGTGAGCTCCACATCGGCCGCAACATCGCCGCCCCACGTGTCGCCCGCCCCCCCCCCCCCCAGGATGGGGCCCCACGCCCCATTTCAGGTGAGCGTCAGGTGGATGAGCCGATGGAAGAGAGAGCAGGAGCAGAAGAGGCCGGATACACCGCCCGAGAACATCCGCTGCTACTTCTGCAAGCAGCGCCATTACTCGTCCAGCTGTCCTAATTACACCTTCCTGAGTGACAGGATGGAGCTGAATGCGAGGAGGGGCGGATGTTTCTTGTGCTGTGGCATCCATGCCGAAGAGGATTGCCCCCGCTGTGGAAGGAGATGCCGGTCGTGCCGTTCTAAGGACCACGACACCTCATTTTGCTTTGACCAGCACCACTGTACCAACGACCTCCCATTTGGCGAATACCGCACCATCCTTGACCAGTACAAGGCAATGGCTGACATACGCAGGCGACAGAGAGCCAGGAGAGAGCAGAGGAGAGACGCCTCGCCCCACGATCGTCAGCCCCAGAGGAGAGATGCTTCGCCTCAAGATTATTAGCCCCAGGTTACGTTTCCCCAACTTACGAGTTTTGGTGAAGCTTCGCGCTCACCCCCCAACTTTCATTTCCTTATTAATACTATTCGTTTAGGTTGAGGATAAGGATCCCCCAAATTTCGAGTTCACTGTTGCGATAACCCCAACTATCGAGTTTTTGGGTGGAAGATGGAGAGGTTCCCAACTTGCGTATTTCCCACTTGCCGTTAGCCCCAACTGACAATTTTTTGGGTATGTTTAATTTAGTTTGACTATTTTATTCATACTCCTTTTTATTTTCTTTTTCTTTTTCCTTTGATTTTGTGGTTTTTGGAGGGCCTTGAGCTCGCCTAGTTTTTGTTGCTGACCCTATTTTAGGTTAGCCCACAGTTGACGTGTATCACAAGTGCCTACTTCCCAACTGTCGAGTTTTTGGGGGCCACGGTGGGAGACCGTGTTACTTTTGAAGTTTTTGGGATGCCCCCTTTTCGCATGTGTCTCGCCCCAGGGGTCTTGTGTCGCGGGGTAAAATCTCCCCCTCGCTTTGAATTAATCCCCAGGCGTGAAAAACCGCGCCAGTAGGCAAATTCAACATCTTTTGCCACCTCATCGTCACTTCAACGCCATCCATGTCGAGCCGCTGTCAACGTCACGTCAATCCGAACATCAACGTCAACGTCGAGTTCCATGGTCCGTTCAAGTTGTCGATGCCGCAACTGTCGAGTCAATGGTCGCCTCAACTTCCGTTCAACGCAACAATCGTCTCCGCAACTGCCGAAGCCCGCCAGTATCCAGAGTAGAGCCCCCGACGACTCTTCATGCTTTCCTCCGAGAACAACCGGCTCTTACCACGACAGGCTGTAGGTCCCGCGTTCCACCTAGGGATTCTTAACTCGTAGGTTTGTATGTATGTTTAACTCGTAGGGTCGTAGGTAACATGGCAGATCGGGAGCTACCTTCGGACCCTTTCTTTTTTGTTGCCCGGAGTGTCGCGGATTCGCGACTTCCTTCAAAGGTTGCCGCCGTCGCGCTGCGAAGGGGTCCCAAAACGCCGTCCTCGCGCTGTCCCGCGTCTCACCTCTCTCACCTGCGCAGCGTTTAAATAAGTCACGTAGTCATTCTTCGCTGCTGTCGCCATCGTGAGCGGTCGGGTTCCAATTCGTCTCAAGCCATCGATCGATCAGCGCTACCCCATCTCACGCGTCGCTTCCATCAACGCCACGGAGGACTGGCTCCCACGCTACGAGGTAACTCCGAGCGCGCTCGCGCCTGGCACACGCCGGCGACACCGCCTCGGGGGGTTTCCGATATTGCCGGCCCCTAGGATAACATCTGGCTGGTTGTGCTCATCCTGTATGTTTGAGTGTAGGGATAAGTTGCGGATAAATGGTGGGCATTTTACAGGTGTGAAATGTATTGAAGCGGGGGGCCACAGCTCGGCTGTGGCTCCGGGTATATTTGTGTCATCTATATCCACGTGTGTTTCATAATTACGCCTAGTGGGAAACATCTGTAGGAAGGCTGGCACGACACCGGTTAAGTGCCACGGTTATGAGTACACGCCCCAACTGTCGATGGTTGGAGGCATGGTCGAGTCACAAGTGACGAGTCGCTACTAAGCAGGCTGGTGGCAAGGGCCTCTACGTGTGTATGGAGTACCCATGTGGCAGGCACAAGTAGCGTTCACACAGGTAGCCACCTCACTTGATACGTTCCACTCTATCACGGAGCGGACCCCTGGCTCCCCTCGCCGGTGCAGGAGAGCCGTAATACCACTGACGTTGGGAGCTGGGGGCCCAATCCGCGACGCACGCCTTACAAATTTCACCAATCACAGACTTATTCAAATTTTTATCTCCAAGAGAAATTTCTTACTGAAAATTGGACTTGAATTTTTTTCTTTCATAAGTGTGGGACACCCTTACGTAAGTAAGAGATTTTTCTACTTTAGTTATTATCTAGTCCCGCCCAGTGTTAGTATCTCTGAGGGGGATACTTACACGGATGTTAATATTGTTGAGCATTAGGTTTTAGGCATTGCCTCAATTTTTGTGTTTTCTTGTAGTTTAACCGCTTATCTATTGTTTGTTTGGACTGGACTGCTCGCATTGTAGCTACTTTACATATATTGCTAGCATCTGGAAGGACAAAATCCGCCAGAAAGACGTCAATTAATCACCCTCTGTGAATACAGCTAGCTCTCCCATAATCCTTTACACTGATATCAGCAACTGCCTGTACGTACTCAAAATAGCAATAAATCTGTGAACGCTGTAAGAGCAAAGCAGCTGAAGACCTTATGACCTCTTAAACATTAGCTCTTGCCTGTTTAAAGCTGTCCGCTTACATTGTTAGATTTATGGTATATCTCACCGATTTGCGATGCGCAATGTAACAGCAACAGCTGGTTGAATCTTAAAGCAGCGCCTGTTCGCAAGCTGACCTCTACAGTAGATTATTCGCAGGCCTTCTGCCAAACCAAATAGATCTACCATTTATTGTGGAGTTTACCTCCAACAAATGGACATGGCAGAGCTCCTCATTGCGACTTTTTCCAGCGCAACAAATTTTCAAGGTAATCTTGGACGAAATTGTCTGAAGCAAAGCTTACCAACATCTGCTTTGAAAATATTCTTCCCATCAAGAATTTTAGACGACTATTAGGTGTGCCTACTGTTGCGAACAAGCAAACTGTGCAATGATAAAAACGAAGAGATGTTGCTATTTTTTTTGAGTTGACGCTTGCACTTTTCACCCTATTCAATCACAGAAACCTTGCTTTGGTCAAATGATTTGGCGCAGTTGTAGCAAAAGTGCTAGCTGCTTGAATAAATTGTGACCGAGCTATGAGCTTCAAAAGAAGTCCAATTGAGCACTCTTCATATTGAGCTAACTTTAAGGAAGTGCCTACTCTAGAACTGAAGAAAGAATAGGGCTGAATTAGTTTGACCAAAGCATCCACAGGTAATTTGCTGAAGACGTTGACTATGATTAGAAATTTGAGTTGCAAACAAGGTTCAATCATGGATAGGAGATGAACTACGCTGAAATATACAGTCGAGTAGATTTTCCGCTTAATATAGTGTGCTTACACTGAAGGTGAAATGCGGTAAAATTTGCGCGTAAAGAAATAGCTACGCCTGTGACGCCGGCCATTTGCGCGCGCAAAATGTTGGCATTACTGGCGTGGCTACTTGGTCACGCGCAAATTTTACCGCATTTCACCTTTAGTGCAAGCACACTATATTAAGGGGAAAATCTACTTCACTGTACTTAACATGCCCTATGAAAGCATGCCCCCCCCCCCCACCCCAGGATATCCTACAATACAGCTGTGTAGCGCATACACGCTATTGAACGGATCTGATCAATCCGACAAAGTAAAACACCATTATAAATGCGCAATCAAATGAGTTATGAGAATAAGAGCATTAAAGCTTGGAAGATTGCGTTTAATCGCATCTATCGCTTATTTTAAGGCACATTTTCAACAGTTTTCGGGTCGCAATATGAAACATGAAACGCTTTGTTTACTTGCGCCTTTCCGAATGCATGTTCTTAACTACACCATAACTGAAAAGCGTAAAAAGAAATCATGCCTGAATGATTTTAACCATTCCTAGCCTTTAACATAAGGAACAGACAATGTCTTAGAGGATAGATGATAAGTGTTGGTACTGCTTACGCTTAAAAAAAATCCAATAGTTATCTGTCCCCCGAATCTAAAATAGTTACGAAAACGCGCAATCAAACTGTACTCAATTTATTGCGCAATGCGATCTTGCTGAAAAAAAAGTAAAGTAGTGAAATAAAAGAAAAAAGTAGAGCTGCTAATGTGGAATTCTAATTATCAATGAGAAATTGTTAATTCCTGTTAAGCTGGATGTTCTGTAACATGTGCTAACTCTTACCTTTGATCTGAAACTGCAAGTTGGATAAAACTTCTATTTTGTATTATGCTCGGAGAAATATAAAATTAAGTTTTGTGAAATGCCAAAGCTAACAACAAATATTCCTCAGTAAATATTGATATCACTTTGCATTATATAACACAATTTTCAAAACTTTTTTCTTCCCTCAAAAGATGTAGAATTTCACTTGTAAAAAAAATTCGAAAAAAATTTATATTAGAGACAAACTAAAACCGCTTACGCATCATTTGCGTTGATTTTCAAGCTCATAATCGAGTTCAACCCAGGCACATAAATTTCCAAACAAAAAAACCGTTAGAAAAATTCCGGTACATATCTACTTTAGAATTCCACATTCATTATTCACGAAAACGAAAAGTAGAAATTTTTTAATGCCCTAATTCTGATTGACAGTCGTTACAAACTTATTACTCATCGGTAGTACTCTACTCATGTAAACTGCCCCTGAGTGTTCATCATATCGACTTTTTGCCCAACCATTCCAAAATATAGGAAACTCCAATTAGACAGTATTCATCAGACATGTCAAATTTTTTCTCCTTCCTAAAACATTTAGAACAAGTTATAAATTACCTTTAGATAGTTTGCAAAAAAAAGATTTCAACACGAAATGCTTTGCAATGAGACAACTTAGCTTTCTGGAACAATTTACCTGCATACAGTAGACGTGCGCACTGAGAAAAGAATTTTGTTACAGAACTGATGTTCTACCCGTACACAAGCATCAAATATATCTGTTTTTAAACCCGTATTTGCGAAACAAACCATGGAAAATAAATATGAGCCGTACTTTCCGCAATTGAACAAATTTTATTTTTCCCCGAATATTTAAGTAATTAAATACAGGAAACTCTAAAAACTAGCATCAAATAAATTTTTAAGTAGTTTTTATTATTTTTGCTAACCTATTAGGTTGGTCCGAAAGTTTTGTCCCACGATTTTCAAAAAATCGTAACTTCTTTCTAACACGATATTTTTGCATGGCTAAAACCACATTGAAAATATCAATTCATGCGCTTTCTAGAAACGTCTTGGTTGCTATCTACTAAGTTCTGAAAACAGAGATAAAATTGGGAAAACGAAATCACTTCAATTTTGGAATTTTGAGGCAAGCCCGTTAAAAATTCCAAAACTGTGTCAGAAAATCCGATTCAGTATCCTAGACTATTTAACCCCCCCTTTCTGGCTGAGCAAATTTCGCGTTGATGGAGCCGTTCTTCGAAAAGTTATGATTTTTTGAAAAAAATGTGAAAAAATCAATTTTCTTAAGAAACTGATTTTTTGGCATTTTTCTTGAAAATCATAACTTCTTTCAAAAGAGCTCGATCAACGCGAATTTTGATCACGTAGAAAGAGGGGATCAAAAAACCTAGAATACTGCCTGTTTTGGATTTTATGGCACAGTTTTGGATTGTTTAATAGGCCTGCTTAAAAATTCCGAACTTGAAGTGAATTCCTTCTCCCAATTTTAACTCTGCAATCAGAGCTTACTAGATAGCAGCCAACATAGTTTTAGAAAGTACATGAACTGCTCTTTTTAATGTGTTTTTACGTATGCGAAAACATCGTGTTAAGAAGAAGTTACGATTTTTTGAAAATGGTGGGACAGAACTTTCGGACCAACCTAATTGTTGTAGAGCCGTCCCTTATATTGGAACTTGCTCGCTCACTATAGGCTAGGTCGATATGGTCTCTGTGGTTGCGGCGTACCCGCCGCACTTTGATATATTTTGTGTGTTGTTCCTGAGCTATTTCTAGTGAACCCTCGGCATGTACGCCAATAGGCAGAGGGGGAACTGTTGTGTTTTTCTAATAAATCGTCAACGACTCAACGCGTTCTACTACAACTGGCGATCAGGATCAAGGACAAGAAGCCTCCACCGACCAAGGACCAGAAGCCTCCATCGATCAAGGACAAGAAGCCTCCACCGACCAAGGAAAAGAAGAAGCTTCACCGACCAAGGGCCAGAAGCCTCTATCCATTAAGGACGAGAAGAATTGCTGCAGCTCGGATCGGGGAGGAAGCTGTCACAGGTCGAGGACAGCCAAACAAGTAAGCTCTGCTAAGAAGATTGTTGATTCTACAGAAGAAGTCGTTGAGGAGAGGTCCACCATGCCGAAAGCCAGTGAAGAACGGCATGGTCACGACTCCTTGGAGAAGGTCCTATCAGTCATGGTCGACCAGATGCGGCTCCAACAGGAGGAGATGAAGCTGCATATGCAGCTTCAGCAGGAACAAATGCAGGCTCGTCTACAAGCTCAACAAGAGCAAATGCAAATGCAATGGCAAGCACAACAGGAGCAGATGAAGACGTTGGTCACTGCTTTGACCAGTAACCAAAGGGTAGCCGTCCAGGACGCCAGTAAGGACCAATATGACCAGCTGAGCAAGGACGTGCAGAAATTTACCTTAGACGAGGAGACAGGTAACACATTTGCTTACTGGTATGGCAGGTATGGACCGGTCATTCGCGAGTCCCAGCTTCCGGATCAGAAGAAGCGCGACTTGATTCTGATGAAGCTGGATGAAGAAGCATACAGGAAGTATGCCGATGAGGTTCTGCCAGCGCAACCAAGCGACTTGGACTTCGATACTACCGTCGCGAATCTCCAGAAGCTGTTCGCCTCCAAGAAGACGCTCATCAGAAGACGTTATGAGTGCCTAAGGATAGCGTGCCCTCCGCTTACGCCAGCGTACGTACCGTTCCGGGAGTACGCCAATACTATCAAGCGGATGGACGAGGACGCCCGGCTTAAGGAGGTCGACTACACGGCGATGAAGACGCTGCAGTTCGTAGCAGGTCTTCAAGATCCCTCGCTTAGGGAAGTTCGCCTTCGGATGATTCGTCGACTGGACGCTCACACGGACGAAGCACCGTTGACAATCGAGGACCTAGTCACGCATTGTGAGAACTTCACTGCTTTGAAAATGGATAACACAGACATGGAAGGCACACGCGACATCCATGCTGTATGGAAGAAGAAGGTAAACTGTTTCTCATGTGGAGGACCACATTTCAGAAGAGACTGCCCACAGTCTGCCAGCACTGGCCGGAAGAAGCGACGGAGGATAAGTGCAAAACGCTTTGGTCGCAAAAGGCAGTGCAAGAACGTGGTCGCTTTCGATGCCGAGAGTGCGCGGACTTATCTCGACGTCGTAATCAAAGGACGCTCTCTCAAGCTCCAGCTGGATACAGGCGCGGACATAACCCTGACACGCGTAGAGCCTGGAAAAGGATGGGAGCCCCTGCTTTGGAAACGTGTGCCATGCCAGTCAAAACTGCAGACGGAACGCCGATGCAGATTTATGGTAAATTTTCAACCGATTTCTCCGTTAGAGATCGACATACAGGAAAGATGGTTTATGGAAACGGCACATGCTACGTCACCGAAGGCTCGAACTTACTTGGATTGGAGTGGTGTATTCAGCTGCCGGCATACAAGAAGCTGAAGGATAACTACCACTGCAGGAAGGTGACTAGCGAGGAAAAATTTCGAGCCGAAGTGGTCGCCGATTTGAAGGAGCGATATGCAGAAGTTTTCAACAGCGATCTGGGAAAATGCACGAAGAGCAAGGCAAGGCTAGTTTTAAAAAGTGATGCTGTTCCAGTTTTCAAGAAAAAGCGACCGGTGCCTTACGCGACAGCACCGGAATTGGAAGCCGAGATCGATCGCTTGGTAGCCGAAGGAGTCATTTCTCCGGTCGAACACTCAGAATGGGCCGCACCGGTAGTTGCTGTCAAGAGGAAGAACGGGAAAATCCGTCTTTGTGCCGACTTCTCGACAGGATTAAACGATGCATTGCAGTTGCATCAGCACCCATTGCCCACAGCGGAGGAAGTGTTCGCAAAACTAAACGGAGGCCAGCTCTTCACGCAGCTCGACTTAGCCGAAGCGTATTTACAAGTGGAAGTCGAAGAAGCATCAAAGGAGATGTTAACCATCAATACGCACAAGGGATTGTATCGCTACAATCGCCTACCCTTTGGGGTGAAATCTGCGCCAGGAATTTTCCAACAAGTAATGGACTCCATGATAAGCGGACTTGATGGAGTAGCCGCTTATCTTGATGACATCATCATCACGGGAAGGAGTTATGAAGAACACCGCCAAAACTTGGAAGCCTTGTTTAAGAGAATCAAGGACTATGGATTCCACGTCAGGTTGGAAAAATGCCATTTTCTAATGCCAGAGATTTGTTACTTAGGGTGCATCATCGACAAAAACGGACGCCGGCCGGACCCAAAGAAGATTAAGGTCATACAGCAAATGCCAGCGCCGAAGAACATAGCGGATGTTCGTTCATTCCTGGGCATGATCAACTACTACGGAGTATTCGTAGCAGAGATGCGTCAACTTCGTGCACCCCTGGACGCGTTGCTCAGAAAGGACGCAAGGTTCGAATGGACAGAGGAATGCCAAAATGCATTTGAGCGTGCTAAAGTAGTATTAACCTCGGATCTACTCCTTACACATTTCGATCCTAGCTTGCAGATAGTGGTAGCTGCCGACGCATCGGATTACGAAATTGGAGCTGTGATCTTACACAAGATGCCGGATGGATCGGAAAAGGCGATTTGCCATGCAAGCCGGAGCCTCACAGCCGCCGAGAAGAATTATGGACAAATTGAAAAAGAAGGACTTGCACTGGTTTTCGCAGTGCGTAAGTTCCATCGATATATATACGGACGCCGATTCAGGCTGCTCACCGACCACAAGCCGCTGCTGCACATTTTTGGACCGAAGAAGATGGTACCTGTGTACACAGCGAACAGATTGCAACGATGGAAACTTATTCTTCTCGCATACGACTTCGATTTGGAGTACCAGAAGACGACCGAATTCGGACAAGCCGATGCATTGTCTCGATTGATCCCTCCACGGCCATTCCAAACCGAGGACGTCGTGATAGCGAAGATAGAAGAAGATGTGCAAGCCGTTCAAGCTGCCGCTGTACGAGCGCTACCAGTGACTAGGAGTAAGATTGAAGAGGAATCCCATAAGGACGAAAACATCATGGAGGTTATACAAATGCTACAGTCAGGATCGTGGCCGTCCAAGCCGAAAGGAGATATCGGAAATTGGAGAGCACTGGGCGAGAGTTTATCAGTGCAAAATGGATGTTTGTACTTTGGCCACAGAATAGTTATTCCAGTCTCGCTGCGACAAGAGGTTTTGAAGCAGTTACACGAGGGGCACCCTGGAATGACAAGGATGAAGATGCTCGCGAGAGGATTCGCATACTGGATGGGCATCAACAGAGACATCGAAGACTCAGTGCGCCGCTGTAGGGAATGTCAAGAAGCAGCCAAGATGCCAGTGAAGACTGTACTGCATTCATGGAAAATGGAAGAAGAGCCATGGAACCGAATCCACATTGACTATGCAGGACCACTAAATGGAAAGATGTATCTTGTCGTAGTCGATGCGTACTCCAAATGGCCGGAAGTGCTGGAAATGTCGTCATCGTCGACTGCTGCAACTTTAAAGGAACTCAGACTACTCTTCGCAAGATTCGGAAATCCGCGAGTAATCGTGTCGGATAATGGAACACAGTTTACGGCAAAGGAATTCCAAGATTTCTGTGAAGAGCAAGGAATCAAGCATATGCGCTCCCCTCCGTTCCATCCATAACCGAACGGTCAAGCCGAGAGGTTTGTGGATATCTTCAAGAGAACTTTTCAGAAAATCAAGGAGGGAGGGACAGCACAGAAGCTAGCAGAATTTTTGCAATGCTATCGAAGAACGCCCTCGACGTCTACCCCTGGACAACTTTCGCCGGCCGAACTGTTGCTGGGACGTCAGATAAGGACACCGCTGTCGCTGTTAGATGAAGATTCCAAAGAAGAAGGAAAGTTGGCCAATGAAACCATGGAGAAGCAGTTTAACAGTCATCATGGAGCACGGAAGAAAGCGTACCAACCACAAGAAGACGTGTGGGTACGTGATTTTCGCTCTGGATGTGAAAAATGGATTCCAGCGCGTGTGAAGAAACGCTACGGAAAAGCCGTATACGATGTGCTTACGGAAGACAACCAGTTATGGAGGCGACATGCGAACCAGATGCGTAGTGGATCAAGTATGGATCGCCGTCGTGACTCATCGCACACCATGCGTTCCGAAGAAGACCAATTGGACAATGGCATGGACATCGCTGAACGCCATGCAACTTCAACTACGTCATCAACCAGACCAAGTCGCCATCGTCGCCCACCAGAACGTCTACAAGTAGATCCTTTTTGTAAGATGTACCGTTGTTCATCTTAGGAGGGAGGTGTTGTAGAGCCGTCCCTTATATTGGAACTTGCTCGCTCACTATAGGCTAGGTCGATATGGTCTCTGTGGTTGCGGCGTACCCGCCGCACTTTGATATATTTTGTGTGTTGTTCCTGAGCTATTTCTAGTGAACCCTCGGCATGTACGCCAATAGGCAGAGGGGGAACTGTTGTGTTTTCCTAATAAATCGTCAACGACTCAACGCGTTCTACTACACTAATATAAAGTGAATACAGTGGAGTTCAGTCCAGACCTTATTTGCGAAACAATCGCTATTCATCCTATCATTTAGGCGATTAGATACTCAAAAATTTGCAATTTCCTGACCTGATTTTGTGTAAGTACAAATGTTTTTAGAGAACATTTTCGTAGAACATAATCACAAAATGATCTTCTCACAAAATTTGACTTGTTCATGGTATCTTCAAAAGAGCAATACAAATCATATGTATTTCAATCTTCCTGTTCATTTCTATGATAGCATAGTCAAATATGATCTTTCCTTTGAATAAATCTCAGTTGACACGACTAGTACTATAAGTTACCCGTTTAAACAAAGCACCATTCGAAATTTGAAACGACATCGCTTTCACTTTCAAGATTTTTTTGCTGACTGTTACTATAATACTGATTAGAATTCATGCAGCTTTGTGAATTCTTCTCATTTCCTTTACTAAAGAAGATTTTTATATAGTTGGGAGATTTGTATGGGCGAGAGAACAAAATGATTTTCTCTTCTGGAGATAGTATTTGACAGACCGATCATAAAATCATTTCAAAAAGTCAGGGCTCAGCACAGCTGGCACCGGGTCAAGCTGGATATCGTATTTAGCGCGGAAAGCAAAGAGGATATCGTTTCTACAGAGCCGAGGCGGAGAACTGCCGCAAAAATGCTGCCGGCATGCCACCGGTATGCCATTGGCAAGCTGTCCGTCAACAAACAAAGGCGTTGTTTTCAGCCAAAACGCAATAGTATGACACAAAATTTGGTGTGTGCATGCGCGTTGGTGGACCGGAACTACGGGCCAAAAGTTTATGAAAACTTATGTGAATGAAAGCTGTGCCGAACTTTTTTCTGAATTAGCTGGCACCGTGCCAGCTGGGTGCCAGCTGAGCTGGCACCGACACTTTGCTCACATAAGTTTTCATACTTTTTTACATAAAATGTATCTACACTGTAAAAGATTACATACGGAGAAGAAACAGTTTCATAATGTTCTCTTTTCAGCGTTTTATTTCAACTTGAAAACCACTCGGTCCGCTCCGCCGTCGAAAAATCGGCTTTTTCTGCTTCTCAAGATGTGATTTGACCACTTAAAAAGCTCAGAAAGCTGTGAAAAGTCTTTCATGAAATCAGAAATGCATGAAAACACTACTACATTTTTTTACATAATATAAAAATGATGACGGGTTTTCAAAACAGGTCAAAAAGGACTTCGTACGAAATTTTCAATATCAAACGGGACTTCGTTTTAAAATTTCCCTGGTGCCAGCTCGTGCCGAGTCCTGCAAAAAGTTTATCATTTCCTATTTTTACACATATGTCGCCCATTTATCTTCAAAATGAAATTAAGCATTTTTTTTATAATTTCATTGTAATCCACGTTGAAACCATACACAGTCGGAAGGCTTGATGTCGTGTTTTTCTACACTTTTTCGTGTTACGAGGATCTTCATGGGAAAAGAATGGTCGCCAATCGTACATCCGCCAAAACCTACTTGCATTTTGAAAATAGTAGAAAATTTTAATCTAGAATCGAGCCGTACGCGGAAGCCATAAAGTTTTGAAATTATCCACCATTCATAATTTTTTTGATTTTCAACACTCCACAAAGCACTCTCATATCTTTGCAGCAACCTTTGTAACTCCAAAGACTACCTTCAAAAAACATTTTTAGTTTTCTTAGAAAAGAAGGTACTTCTTGAGACTTCAAAAATAAAACTTAATATGTCTAATCTTTTCAGAAAAAGTCTCAACACTGATTTTTAGCATTTATACCTATCTACCGATCTAGGCTGCCGAAAACGAGACGGACTATGATGACGATCTGTACTTACAACGCGAGGACGCTGGCATCGGACGCATCTATCGAAGATCTCATGATGCAAGCAAGGAAGATTAAGTACGACGTCATCGGACTGACCGAGACAAGGAGGCACCACCCGCTGAACGCCACATTTGAGACTGGAGAAGAACTGTTTCTAGGAACATGCGACAGTCGAGGAGTAGGTGGAGTTCCTTGTCAACACGAGTTTGGCCATGAACATCGATTCGTTCGAACAACTTACAACTCGAATCGGACGTTTGCGAATATCAAGATGTGGATCAATCCCTGCCTTGACCGTCTTCATTGCGTACGCCCCAACATCCAGCTACGACGAGGACGAACTCGAGGAATTTTATATGGACTTGGAGAAGTTCTACAGAGAAGATCATACCTTCTACAAGATCATCGTCGGTGATTTCAACGCGAAGATCGGAACTAGAAGGTCGACTGAGGAACTTCACATCGGAACCCATGGTTTGCAGTGGAACGAACAAGGGGAGAGACTGTCCGAGTTCATGACGACGAGGACTATCCATGGAAACTCACAGTTCCAAAAGCCCTCTTCCCTACGCTGGACCTGGGAATCGCCCGGTGGAGAGTACCATAACGAGATTGACCACATCATCGTCAACAGAAGGTACTGCCTTACGGACGTCGCTGTTGTTCCGAAGTTCTACACGGGATCAGACCATCGTCTCCTGCGCGCCAAATTCTACTTTCCGCGGAATGGAGAGAGAGCCGTCAAGTTCAGGAAACATCGTCCCATGAATACCACCAACTGGGATCTGTTTTCTTCGATATCCGGCTCATGGCGAGATACCGTGATGGACAACATCGACGAAGAATACGAACGGTTTGTACAACATCTCCACGGTTGTGCCAAGGAAGCTCAGAGTCTAAGAAGTACGAGAAGGCGTCTCACCACGGGGACTTTGGAGCTGATACGCCAACGTGGACGCGCACGAGCCACAGGCAACTACCGACTGACGTCCGAGCTTGCGAAGCGATGCAGAGAAGCGATAAAAGAAGACCTTAAGGAGAGAAGAGTAGCAGTGATGGTTGACGCCGCGGAGGCTGGAAGAAGTATACGCAACGCCCGCCGAAGCTTCGTCAACTTCAAGACAAAGATGACCGCACTTCGTCGTCCTGACGGAACCATAACTGCTTCCCGAAGATCAATGGAGAAGGTCATCCACGACTTCTACTCGGATCTTTTTGCGAGCCACGTCCACCTTCCACCATGCCATCTCAAGGAGGACGAGTATGTCGCACCGTCTGTTCTTCCTTCCGAGATTCGTCATGCTATCATGTCGATGAAAAACCGTACAGCACCCGGTCCCGACAGGATTAAGCCAGAACATCTGAAGAATCTTTCGCCAGTTCTCATCAAGACTTTGGCAAGGCTCTTCACGCGGTACCTGACGGAAGGCAAGGTTTCAAGGCAATGGAAAACCAGCAAAACCGTGTTGCTGTACAAGAAGGGAGATCCCTGCGACATCGGCAATTATCGCCCTATCTGCTTGTTGTCTGTAGTCTACAAACTCTTTACGCGAGTCATTCTCAACAGGATCGGAAGAGAGTTGGACGAAGGACAACCATGCGAGCAAGCTGGGTTTCGAAGAGGATTCAGCACGATCGACCACATACACACGGTGTCAAGGCTCATTGAAGTGTCACGAGAGTATAAGATGCCGCTCTGTCTCACCTTCATCGACTTGAAGAAGGCCTTTGACTCGGTTGAGACTGAAGCCGTCATCGATGCCTTGAGCAATCAAGGTATTCCGACTCATTACATCAAGATAATTCGTGAGCTGTATAACGACTTCACAACCACCATAACACCATTCTACAAGGACATCATCATTGACGTGAAGAGAGGCGTGCGACAAGGCGATACTATATCGCCGAAACTATTCAGTGCCGCTCTGGAGAACGTCATGCGTAAGTTGGAATGGGACAACATGGGAGTGAAAGTCGACGGCCGGCAGCTACACCACCTTCGCTTTGCTGATGACATCGTATTGATAACACCAAGCATCACGCAGGCGGAACAAATGCTGGCCCAGTTTGACGAAGTGTGTGGAAAGATCGGTCTACGGCTGAATCTAACGAAGACGATGTTCATGAGGAACGGAAGAGTGCCTGATGCTCCTTTCATGCTCAACGGGACGAACATCACCGAATGCTCAAGCTACACCTACCTAGGTCGTGAACTCAATATGATGAACGATCTAGCTCCGGAACTGAGCAGGAGGAAACGTGCAGCATGGGGAGCATATAAGACAATTGAGGACGTAGTGAAGAAGACCAAGAACATCCGGCTCCGCGCCCACCTTTTCAACTCGACGGTTCTTCCTGCTTTGACGTACGCTTCAGAAACATGGACAATGAGAAAGCAGGATGAACACGCGGTTAGCGTCATCGAACGAGCTGTTGAGAGAGTGATGCTAGGAGTGAATCGACTCACGCAAGTGAGGCAAGGATTACGAAGTTCTACTCTACGTCAACGATCGAAGATCAGGGACGCTGCCGCGTACGCCAAGCAGAACAAGATAAGATGGGCCGGGCACGTAATGCGTTTCGACGACAACCGGTGGACGAGAGCTGTAACAGATTGAATACCACTGGACGTCAAACGCGAACGAGGAAGACCGCCGACGCGATGGTCAGATATGTTCACGAAGTCCTTTAATGAAGTCCTTCAGAGCGTTCCACGTGTTCCTGGTGCGATACGTAAACATTGGTCAACAATCGCCCGAGACAGGGACGAATGGAGGCATCACTGGTACCCGCTCGTGCAACACGATGATCAACGGGGATACAGGTGATACAGGTGATACCTATCTTTGTTCTGGTTCAATCAGAAGCTCAAACCAGCAAATCTCAAGGTTTTATAAGGCAGTCAGTCTTCGAAACAAAGCAATGCCTGAGAGAATTCAAGACCACTTTTGTTCATAAAATCCCATTTTTGAGAAAGATTTCAAAAAAAAAATTCACTTGAGATAGCCTTTAACTGTTCGAGATTGAGCGAAACATCGCAAAGACTAAATTTTGAACTTTCACTTTGAAAGTAAATTTGACAATACTCCCATCACGTCTCAAATACGTTCCAACTCTTTGTAAAAGAAAAAAAATACAGTTCCGAGTTGCGTGGCTAGGACTAAGTTGATGAACTTTGGAACCACAATCACATCGGCATCTCTTGGATTTAACGATAGAGAACAGCTCTGATCAAGCTTTGATTTCTCAAAGTGAGCATCAATCAGATGTATGTTAGAAATTGCTGACGCATGCTTCTGGGATATCACTTACTATCGCACACGGATAATTATGAAGAAAGATAGATATTCAAACGTGAATTTCCTTCCCTTTCCAAATAATTTCCAGTTCCCTGAATGGACATGCAGAACAAACATCTTTTAACGTGATTCAGAGTAGTTCTTAAATCTTAGCTCTTCTACAGATAACACGAAATGATTGTCATATGAAAAAGAATCCTAAACGTTTTTTTAACGAATTTTACTTCAAGAAAAAATTTAAAAAGATTTTTACAAGAAAATGCGCAAAATGACTTAGATTCAAAAAAACGCATATTATCGGCAAGAACAATGGAATTTAGCAGTTTCTCCAATTTGATGCGATTGCGCAAACTAAGTATGCCCCACGTTGTTAAACTTAGCATTCATAACACACGAATAGTTTCAGGGAATATGCGAGTATCTGATTGAAAATTGTTTCCAGAGAACAATTCTAGTTGAGATTGAAACACCAAAAAAAGTTTTTCTTCATAAATAGAGAAAAATCCTCAGTGCTTTCGAGAACGTACTAGAATATTCAGTTCGTTAGATCCCTTCGAAAGTAGTGACTGTATTTTTCTAAATAAAAAAAACAGCGAAACTGATGATAAGCAAAAACACATACTTCTTGTTTCAATTTGCATTGCAATTTGAATTGTAGAGCATCCAAAAACAGGAAAAGCTGTTCAAAACGTTCTACATCCTCCAATTCCTCATTTTTTCTTCAGAAAACAATGGTAGTGATTTCATTACAGATTTCAGCAGAATTCAGGAACTATCACTCCATAAAATTTCCTATGGATCTGGACGTTGAAGGAACATAGATAGCTTTAGCAGATTGCATCTTAGTAGTGAATTATCATATATAATGTTAGGATCACTTCCGCTGAAGTTCTTGTACTTATAACCCAAAAGCTACATATCGTAGTGTTTGCAGTGGAAGCGTTCTATGCGCATAATTTTCTATGCTAAAATGTAACTGTGCTTGATTCATTTTGTATAATTTGGTTTGTATATTCATGTTGCCTATGTCGAACATCGGCTAATGCTTCCAAAACGCATTATTTCGAAAAAAGATTCTGAAAAAAGGAAACATCAGAAGATGAACGACATCATGTTTGTAAGGTCGTGACTGCCTGCAGTTCACCGGATCCACACTTGCAACTTGTCAAGAAGCTCAAATTTGAGTTCTCGCCTTATATACGTGCACATCCATCAACGCACGTTACTCGGACGAACTTCGATCACGGTATTTCTACATCTGAAGCTCGAGGACGAGCTTCTCGAAGGAATGGAGATGTCGGGATGCAGCTAGCTAGAACAGCTGCTCGAGAAGGAGGTTGGCCGATGACAGCCAACCTCTGGCAGTGACCTCCGCCCGCCGGCAGGAGCCGGTGCCCTCTTTCCCCTTTTCCCTTCCCCTTTTGTATATAACTGTGTATAATAAATATTAGAGTAGACTTATGTAAACCCGCTACACATCAGGTAAAGGCAAGGCCAGCCTTTATCCTGACAGCATTAACAGAAAAACTTTCTGCTGGAAGCAATTCTGTGTTTCAAAACAGCTTCTCATTGAAACTCGGCACCAAAAACCACGATTTTCGATAACAACCAAAAAAAGTTGAAACTCGTATTGTCTAAGAGACACTCTATTCTTTCTACATACGACAATACTGAAAAGCACACTTACTTCACAAAGAGCAAGATTGCCTATGTGCCTCACTTACCTGAAAGCAGAAGTGATAAATTTTTAGATATCCGATCTAAAACGGCAATGCACGAGTGTAAAGTTAACAAATCATTGAAAACTAGACCGTGCATGCAGCTATAAAAAACATCTTAATAGCAAAACGGGCAGTTTGGCGTCGAATTTTAGCCGTATGCGAACTTGGTGCAAGTACGGCACGGCGGGGCCCAACACCTCATCCGGGATTTCGAAATTGTGTGCAGTAACACACATCGCACCGAGGTGACTAGACGGATGACGTCCACTATATGATGGACTGATGGACTGATGTATGATTGGATCGATAAATGGACCATTGGATAGGCTGCTGCTAATCGGAGATGGTCGACTACATCGAGTACTTCATCCTACTTTGGTGTTGAAGATGCATATTTATGTGGACTACGTTAGAATACCAAAAATTTAACAGTAGAAACCAAAGCTCAGATTTCCCTCAGTGCTTTACACATTTTCATATCTCTCCTCTCCAAATGTTAGTTTCTTTTTTAGCATAGCAAATTACAACTGCGTAATGTATTTGTATAATCATAAGTATATAAAACTCGAGCCCTGACCTCAGTCCTTCGTAAAAGCGCAAAGGGGAATAGAAGTATTGCGAAATGTCTAAAAATTTTCTAGAATTGAGGCCATATTTATCATAGAAGCCAAGAACAAAGTGGTCCGAGAAGTCAGGACTTCGGAATTTTTGTGCTTAGCCTGCATGTCTTCTTCGACATAAGAGATAAACTCTCAGAAGCTGATCCAAAAAAACCAGAATGTAGCCAAAGGTCAACTTTACTGACTGTTATCCTCTCTTATTCGAGAGGTTATGATGAAAATTTCAAAAGTCAGTGGGTAGGGCGCACTATCCCTCAAGATGCTATGGCGATAACATGGCCAAGTCTGCGTGGCCACAAGGAAGAACGACCGTCGAGAAAACAAAAGGAAACAGACTCAAAGTTACGATCTCCGGTGGCTTTTGCGGTACGATGAACAACCACGAAAGTGAAATTTCAAGATGTAATGTATTCTCGGCACGGCATGTCTATATTCTGACTTTTGCTAGACTGGTTTTTGCCAGTTTGTCTAGCTCTCTTCCAGAATTACTAGTAATTCTGAGACAACAAAGTCGACATGCACTGAACTAGTAATTCTGCAAGAGAGCTAGACAAACTGGCAAAAGCTCCAGCACTGTTTTCTATGAAGCAAACCAGGTCAGGGCCCGGCACAGATCGTCTGGAAGCAGGCTGGACTTCGTTTTTGGAGCAAAAAGCAAAGAAGATATTTTTTCGACGAGTCGGGGACGAGCACCAAGAATAAGCGCCATTTACCCTATTTTCAGGTGTATAAGCCGCACCCTTTTCGCTCTAAAGGCGAACACGCCAAAAGACTGGCTGTCATCATGGAGCGCGTTAAGTGAGAGCAGTATGCGATAAGGCGACCGCTTCGCGAGACATATGCGCGGCGGCACGCCTGGGTCTGCTCGCGTTTAGAGCAAAAAGGGTGCGGCTTATACACCTGAAGGGTAGTTGAACATATGCTTTTCGGACAAGTTATCACACGATTGACATGCCCTATCGTGTATGTTGAAAAGTGCGCGCGATCTGAAAGCAAGCCTAAAATGAACAAAATGCTTGTTTACAGCACACACAGTATGTTATGACACCAAATTTGAACTGCATACATAGAAAATTATTTGCAAAAGAGTTATGCAAAGATTTGAAAACTTATGTGAAGTATAACTTTTCAAAATTAGTCCGTCGTCAGACGGTCACCAGACGACCTCAGATTGTCTGAAGCATGTATTTCCGGCACTTCACATAAGTTTCGGATTTCCTTAGCATGGACGGATGCGCCGGTCAAGAATCTATCCTTGAGCATAGGGACAGTTTCATGTCGCTCCCAGTCCTCCGTTTTTTGCCATCTTTTCTCGAAAATCGCCTTGTTAGATATCGCGCCCCAACGTCAACGTTTTTGCATCCTCTCCCTTTGAAATTTCATTTTCAGGTCAAGCTTTTTTTTCAACATTTAATGACTTCTTTCATTCCTCTTTTTTCTCCTTCTTCTTTCTTCTGCTCGTGATCTATCCTTATCTGTTCTGTGACCATGTAGGTTTTATGAGGTATAGTTCTTTGATTTTGTGATTTGTCTTTGAGAGTTTGACCCGTCACAAAATTTTCAACTCGCAGCAGGTAATTGGTTTTGTCAAGGATCAAGTGAGTATGCGGGGATCCACCAACAGTCGGAGGGGTGGGGGGAGGGGGTAGAGCAAGGGTCAAAGGGGACTTTGTAAAATTTTCGAAAGTCAGAGGGGACTTCGTTTTCAAAAAGCCTAGAAACGGACTCATGCCGGGCCCTGGAACAGGCTATGAAAGTTAGCTAGAAACTTTGAGGGCTCGCGGTATACAGTGACCGCCAAAAAGTTGCGGACAAGCCGCCTCCCTTTTTTCATCGCTCATTTTCGGATGAAAAAAAAGATGAAAAAATGATTGGGTTGCATGTGATGATAGAGCTCATCAAGAGCTACAACCCACACATTGCACTTTCTGGAAAACATACTATAAAAATTTCAAAAATCTTTTTCTAAAAAAAGTCCGAGAATGGCAGCGTCACAATGTCGCGGACAATAATTCTTCAAACGCAATTTTCATTTAGGTCTTTTCTTGGAGCAAAAATAGAAGTTTTCCGCACAGGTGAGCATACTATGTTGTAGAGCTTACCGAGGACAATAATCGGGTAGTGGTTACTTCCAAAAAAACCCAAGCTTGAATTTCATTTTGCTTTTTTTCGAAAATAACTTCTAATTCCCTTCTTCAAGCCAAGTTTCTTCACATGGAGATTGAATGGATGCTCTTTACCATCCTCTATCCATCAAACGTGTGCTGGTGAGTTTCTTGGCTGAAAATGACTCCTGACAATGCGTGCACTGGTACTACCTGCACCTCACCACTGACTTGCACCGTTTTGCAGGCTTGTAGCTCAGGCACTCCACGAGCCTGTACTTAGGCTTATTCGAAAGGGCGTGACTTCCTCGATACAAAATATGCAAAGGAGTCGAGTTTGGGAAGTCCCGGAGATTTTACGGATGGGGTGGAAAAGCGCAGCTTCAATTGTAGGCTAAGGATTTGTCAGCAAAAGTCGAGCAAAGCTCCTTTCGCCACCAGTTCCATCCTGCAAGTCCAAATTGTCATTTTTCTTGTAACAGATTCATTTCGAAGCTCTAAGGCTGTTCTGATGTTGATAAGAGCCTTCATTCCAATCACCTCTGCTGCGCTTTTCACCCCATCCGTAATGTCTTCGGGATTTCTCATCAACCCTTTTGCACACCTTCGTGTCGAGGAAGTCACGCTCTTCCGAATGAGCCTACCAGCATGCTCGTAGATTCACTGCCGGCCGAGCTACAAGCCGGTGCAAGTCAGTGGTGAGGTGCAGGTGGGGTCATGTGCACGCACTGTCAAGAGCAATTTTCAGCAAAAAACTTCACCAGCACACGTCCGATACATAAAGGATTGCAAAGAGCATCCATTTTATCCAAATAGCTTTGTTGCAGTGTCTTGAATAGGTTTCCATGTGAAATCTGGCTTGAAGAAGGGAATTAGGAGTTATTTCTTGAAAAAAAAGCAAAAAATTCAAGTTTGGGTTTTTTGAAAGTAACCACTATCCGATTATTGTCCTCAATGAGCTCCACAACATAGTACGCTTACCTTTCCGGAAAACCTCTGTTTTTGCTCCAAAAAAGACCTTAAAAATTTTTTTGCGTTCGAAGAATTATTGTCCGCGACATTGTGACAGGCCATTTGGGAGTTTTTTAGGAAAAGATTATTAAAATCATAATACAAGTTTTCCAGAAAGTGCAATGTGCGGATTGTAGCCCTTAAGGAGCTCTATCACCACATGCAATTCAATCATTTTTTCATCTTTGTTTTTCATTTGAAAATGAGCGATGAAAGAAGGAGAGCGACCTGTCCGCAACTTTTTGGCAGTCACTGTATCTGCCCTGCTCTTTGACTCAAATACACAGTATGAGGCAAATCATCAATCGCTTTCCACAACACAACGCCTGCGTGGAATCTCAGAGATACCTCCGGAGGGCAAAATGGGAGGTGGCCGGGGTCTCATCGGCTTAGGTTCGCCACTCGTTCTCCGAAGCCCTCCCATTTTGTGCTTCGGAAGTTCGCCGCGGCATACTGTAACTAGCCCTAAGGCATACTGTAACCAGCCCTGATTAAGCTCCAAACCCCAATTATGCCCCTAAACCCCACCCAAATTAGCTCTAGACTAGGGTCGAGCAAACGGTGTGGCTTACGACCGCCGGATACGACCCCCCCCCGGGTAGGAATTCAGCACGACCCTCCACTCCTCCTCTACCCCTCCCTCTCACCCCCCGTGTTTGTAGATAGCAAGATAGAAGAATGAGGGCGAGACGAGACATTTATTTCAAATTAACTGCAAAACAATTTACTGCGGATTGCAAATGCACTTCACTTCGTATCCAAAGTGCTCATCTTTAGATCACCGCCCCTCACGTCCTGCGTGTAGTCTTCTGCAGCAAGCTTCAAAAGAGTTTGAGTAAGGACCGCACACCTCATCACCATCGTTACTGCCAAAGGGCTGCGCTTCTTCGATATCGTCATCATCATGTGTTCCTCAGACCCTGCTCAGACCCCGAAGACATCTCGTTTGAGCCTAAGAACCGTTTGTTGGGTTTGGATCACAAAATAATCATGGAAGAAGGTCGAGAGAGACCTGTCTAAATGTCGCGTGAGGTGCTCTTGGTCTTCCTTCAGAGATGATTCGGCCTCATCAGCTAAATGGTACAAATACAGTTGATGTATTCACCAAGATCTTCCTAAGTCACTTCTTCTTTGGTGACAGCTTTCGTAACGTCAGTTCCAGTGATAATCAGGTAACTTATGTCACGCAGCTGAAGATGAAAGATGAGTGTAGAAAACATCGAAACTTACCATGAAGGTAAATTCAGTGATAAGGGGAATACACCGCACCACCGGCGCCAGGTCATATGATAAATGACAGCTGAGGAATTACCCCGGAGGAAATGATGTTGTTCTATGATATAAAGTTCGATTCAAGTCCATAGGCTTCTTTAAGGCCTATCAAGAAAATGTCAGCATAGCCAGCAAGAGAATCTACTCCTTGGATTCGAGCACCGCCGGAGTCATTCAAACCGATGAGTGACGCTCTCACTATCATAACCTCGTTGAAACTTTATTTCAGATGTGTCTAACCACAAAATCTTAAAGGCAGCGTCCGGGCAGATACGAAAATGTAGAGTACAGGGGCGCCCGTCCTGGTAAGGGTCTTGCCCAACTGGCAATGCACCGCTTTGCTTCTGAAGCGAGAAATCCGCTTCAAAAGTGGCGATCGGAACGCCCCGGCGACCGGGACGAGTAAAGTTCGATAAGCCAGAGTGCGCATACCGCACACAGTCAAGACGTAGGGTCCCACGACTCTGCGTCTTAACCTTGGCGGTAAGCGACAAAATTCAAATCAGAAGCTTCTGGAAAAGCCCGTTTCGGCGTTTTTGTGCCCTCCAAGCTGCATTCTCAGAATCAGCGGGGGGATTAAGCCCAGGTAAGCGAAAAAAGTTCCATTTGAAATTTTGCCCGGACGGTGCCTTTAATCTACCCTCATGATCTCGAAAATTTTCTTGGCATGGTCATTGACAGCGAACCACCGAAAACTATGAAATCTTGAGGGGAATACGTACACGTTACGACCATTTATATGAGCGCGTCCAGTAATGACAGAATCTCCAGGGCACTGCAAAAGGCTTGCTTGTGATTTGTGGTGCTGACCGACGAACATATCGCTGTAGATCTTACTGTCTTTTAGCGGCCTCTGACGTTGTACACCTAACTTCTCAACTCATAGATTCGCGACCTTTCAGTCAAAGCTGCAACGTTCGACGGAATTAATGTTTTTGGGCCTTTTCATCAAGCTCAGTCTTCAAGAATGAATGCCCACACTCACAATATCTAGTGTTTGTTCAGAACAATCACCTGCAAACACTCTACGACTATGACGCAGAAGCAACTCTTTGAAAAGTATGTTGTCTCGAAGCAAAAGCGTCTCCGCCTTCTAGGAGCATTGTAGGTAGGTCGATAGATATTTGCAACTCTATTCTATTCGTTCTAATGCTAAGTTGAAACTACGTCAGAAATTCAGTAGACTGAAAGAGCAGAAACAACAGAGATTGCAGTCATCGGTTAGTGCATGCAGTCTTAGCCAAAATCATCCAAGTTCTAGTACCACCTCTCAAGTTTTGCAAAGCGCGCTTTGCTCCCCTAGTGTGACTGTTCTGACTGCAATGTATCTCTTTCCGCAGACGAACTGTTGGTCTTGGATATGGGGCCTAGTTTTGCTCCTACGCAATCAATAAGTCCCAGGGTAGCGCGTAAGTTTGTTGGCAGCCTGCAATTGGTTCATGACCGCCTGAGACAGAGAGCCAGAAAAGAAAGCGAAGAACTGAGTCGGCCAAACTTATAACAATTGCGGACCAGGGTCAAGCTTGTGATGCGACTGTCGCAACGGGGGGTCGTAAGAGGGTATCTAAGGTGGGGGGGGGGGTCGTAAGAGGAGGTAGTCAGGCTAAAATACCCTAGGCTTCAAAGGGAATCAAAAGGCAGACAATTAGTTATGTTCTTTACAATAAATCTATAGAAAAGTGAAAATCAGAATAAAAAAGATAAAAAGTCTGTAAAAATTCTCAAAAAAAACATCTACAAGAGCTCAAAACTTTTTAAGGATGTATTATTTGATAAAAATGCTAAATGTACCGATTGCCCTAGAAATCTTGCTTCTGTAGCCTTCCTGAAGTCTCACACACTCGACAAAAGCGAATGTCTTTACCAGCTGTGACCATCATAAAATTCTAAATCTTTTTGTAATGTTTTTCACGAGCTCATATGATTTATCTGTACTTTTGAGATGCTCCGCTATATCAGTGCAGAATTTGGTGTTATTTTGTGAACTGTAGATTTTCTTATGGTTTTATGTATGGTAGCAAAAAGTCAGGAAAGGTATATCTGGGTCGCATTTAAATTTCTTCGGAGCTATTGAAGCTTGTTGGCTGCAATTCTGCCGCAATATGAGGCCATCCTCCTACTTTTCCTCATAAAAATTGCAGGCCGTTTCATAACTTCTCTGGTAAGTTACAAACTTTCAAGCTCAAAAATCCCAGTTTTTGCTTTTTAGGATCGCATCTAAATTTGCGAGAGTCGCATCTAAATTTTTTCGTTCTTACTGCTCCTCAAGAGCTAAAACTTTTTCTTTGGATAGTCTGGGCACTATACTACAGAACCTGTGCTTTGCAGCCTCTCAGTCTTTTCCTGGCCTTAGTTACCAATTTTCAAACTACCGTGCTCATGCACGTTTTTGACGTCGTTCTGGACGGCGCTCAAGCGGTTTTTTTCGCGGGAAAAACTGTGGAAGAGGTAGGAGGTAAGCTTCTTAGTCGAAAACATCTTTTGTAGTTCACGAATGTCATTTTTCCTCCGTGCAAAAATTTGTGTCGCCTACGGGAATCGAATTTGCTGGCCTGAAGTATGCCTGAAAATTCAAAAAAAAAACTTGTAGCATCTCAAACATTATTAAAGGTGTGTATGTGTGCTACAGATGATGGACGCACCCATTGGCCTAAAAATTCTGCTTCCGAAACCTCACTGAAGTTCTCTCGCAGGTGTTTTTTGAGATTGACATTCGTTTATGCAGGTTACCGCGAGGAATGTGGGCAGGGGAGGTAAGGGGGTAGATGGGGCGGGGGGTCGTACGGATGGGTACCTTCAGGGGGGGGGGGGTCGTAAGTGAGGGTCCCGGATCGCATCAACACGCTTGACCCTGCCTGGAGGTCTAGCAAGGAGTCATAGGGAAGGGGGTCGTAATCGAAGTTAGCTGATGTTAGCGATAACGTGGTACTCGTTAATATGCCAGATAAGCCCATTATGCAAATTACAAGCACGTTGCGTATTGACTATCATTGTGCACATACGGCAAGTACAATAAAGAAGCTTCATCAAACAAAATAATTACTATTTTTGTGGGTGAGGGTGGAGGGGAGGGGGGGGGGGTAGGAGGGGGAAGGGGGGAGGTCGTACGGATGGGTACCTTCAAGGGGGGGAGGGTCGTAAATGAGGGTCCCGGATCGCATCAGCACGCTTGGCCCTGTTGCGGACGCTAGTTTACCCACTGCTCCATTCCCTTCGTTAACATACAAACCACAAGAGCCTAACCCGGTCATCGACACCAAATTCCGCCTATTCGCAACCTCGCTTTTCGCCAAAATCACGCAATACTCGCAAAAATCCCTGCCTCGCAATTTGACGCCCACTTAAATCAGAGTTTTACGTGATCTGCGAGACCGGTGCGCTAAAGGCGAGATCAAAATCTCTATCAGCGACAAGGGAGGGGAGTTTGTGGTCATGTCACGTGAATTAGACGTGGCTTTAGCGACACATCACCTTGGGGACGACACGCTATACCAACCATCGCCGGAAAAGGAATTTTCTAAGCAGCATAGGCGCTTAATCAAAGTATGGGTTGAAACTGCAAATGCTACCGGTTTATATAAAACTTTAATATCGCGTTGAAATGCGAGCTTTTTAGTTGCCCGGTCCTTTATGTTCTGGTAAAAACGCACAAAATTTCCGCTGCTTCTCTTCAGTCTACAGATCTATCGGATGATAAAGTTAGACCCATTATAAGCAGCGTAGGAGGGCCTAATGACAGGATATTACGGTTGCTGAACGTAATTCTTTCGCAGCTGTTAAAACACGTGCCCGCTCATCTTCCCAACACCAACACCTTCCTTGATCGCTTACGCAGTGCGCGATTAGAGGACGAGTGTTTTATGGAATCCTTCGACGTCACCTCACTCTACACCAACGTCTCCAACGCTGATGCTATGCAGCAGTATATGAGCCTCTATGTGAGCATCAGAGCTCGCTCAATCTGTACGGTTTTAGCATTAGGCAAGTTATGACGTTGTTAGATGAGTGTCTCAAGTGTTTCACATTCCGCTGGTCTGGGCAGTATTACAAGCAAGTTAGGGGTTTAGCCATGGGGCAAAGGTTGGCACCTACGGTCGCTATAGCCTTCATGTCTAAGGTAGAACGTCCTATTCTTTTGCGTAAGCCCCTTCTATACTGCCGCTATATTGACGATTGAACAACAAGAAGTTGACACATGTTTTGACATTCTCAATGCGCAATCGCCCAAAATTAGATTCACTCGCGAAAAGCCTAACGATAGCTGGTTAGCTTTTCTCAACGTTCAGGTGTATCTGTCCAGTGGTATATGGCGTACTAAGTGGTTCCGTAAGCCTACTAGTAAAAATATCTTAATACCTTAGTTCAGCACACCCGCGTAACATGAAGCGTTTCGTCATTAGTAATATGTATAGGACCTAGAAAAGTTTTTCCGGCATACAGGAGCGAACAACATCTCTAGAACTAGCCAGATCTATTGCGGTTTCCAATGGGCATCCTGCTGCAAGAGTTCTTATGGCGGCATGCCATATAGTAGCGCACGTCCACAAGACAAAACCAAAACTCCCTTTTGCATACCCTTCGTTGGGGTGGAGGACTATATGTCGCCGAATGTGGAAGAGTCCCGCGTGGATTTCCTGCAGGAACGCATGTCCGCGCGTGTACAAGGGTGCGTATTTGTCGCAAATGACCGCGGAGACCGCCCTTTTTCGGCGACATATAGTCCTCCACCCCTTTCGTTGCGGACGGCCTCAGCAAGGTGGTTAGGGCATGTCTGTATCAATCAGGCCTTCAGGAATATGTTAGAGTCATAGACATTCCTCCCTCCCTCTAACCTCAAGAAGCAGCTCATACGCAACCGTGCTTACGACAACATTTGTACGACTCCCGATTGCGTGGTATGTCCGTACGGTAGACCAGGTGATTGCATGAAGACGGGGGTGGTCTATCTCATCACATGTCAGTCGTGTGGTGAGGAATACGTGGGCGAAACAGGGCGACCGGTGTGCGTCCGGATCAAGGAGCACTTAGACGGGCTTGCGAAGGGCAGATCATCAACACCTCTAGGCGCTCACGGCAGGCTGTGTCATGAAAACGCTACGTTCAGTACGGCTGTCACAATCCTATCGCACAAACCCCAAACAATAGCCCGCAAAACTCTTGAGGCCTTTTGGATTGCATCGCGAAATCCAAAAATTAATAGGAAGGAAGAATGCGTTGCCGTTACAAACGAGTTGGCACCGTTTCAGACCCTTTGTGGGTTTTGACCTACTGGGTCGGGGTCGGGTCAAGGCGGGGAATGATTTGAATATATCTAAGTCATAGCAGCGGCGCTTCACCGTGGGTGGTCGCCTACTCTTGACTGCAAGGCTATAAGGTAAGCGCTAACTGTTCCGCGTCTCTCGTTTGTTTCTGGCTCTGTCGGCTATTGGGTTGTACCGATGTAGTGGAGATAGAGCATTTGAGAGGATAGATTACAAATATCATCGTCCTTACAGGCTCTGAAGAAAGGCGGAGACGCCGAAACGTAGCCTAATAAAGCTGTGTATCAATCTTGGCCTTAGCTGAAACAACACTACTACGATTTATCAAGACATGCCAAGATTCATTGACGGTCGGACTTGGAATTTGATTCAAAAGCATTCGCTCTCTAAGATTTACAAGGATAACAATTAGACTCATTGTCAGCATTCTGTTCAGATGCTTTTGAATGGCGTGAACTGTCACGCTGCTGATCCACCTTGTCATGGAAAGTGTACTTATTTTCTGTTTCTGTATGTTGAAATCGGTACAAGTGTGTTCGGCAAGCATATTCTATTCGCGAAACGAGCCCTTATCCATGAGTAATTCAATACGCTCATGAGCCGTCAACTTTCCCTAAAAACTGCTAAGGATGTCCGCGCGACCTCAGATATCTAAACTGATCGTACTCGCTTATGCTGATTCTCAATTGTTTTTTCGCCACCACCAAGAAGTGCTTTCGCACGAATTTTCACGATATTATCGGCCACCTTGATAGTGTGCGCGATGGTGCTCTGCATGCGAGTGATCTGGAAAGCAGATATGTAGGACCAAGTCGAGAAAGGATACAAGCTCACCTTAATGATGCCGCTGGCATTGCCAAGGAGCGGGTAAGCGAACGTTGAGATAATCATGATCGGATCACAACAATCGATCGTATATCGCTGTGGAAGGACAAAAGAAGCAACGATGGGATCCTGAACGGGCACAAATATTGACAAGACGATGAATGAGAGACGATATGCATCATACGTAACAGCAACGGAACAAGACGTGTGATGGGCATGCGACGATAGCTTTTGCATATGCGACGCCGCTTGTGCAAAAGCTATCACACATACCCTCGATACATAGAGCCACGTACTCTGGTAACCTTCACTTTGAGGGGTATGAGGGGACACAACCTTCACCTGGAAAATAACATAAGTCATTGCTTCGCCCCGGATGTTATTATCCTGATTATATCGGAACGAATATGAAGCAAATATAGGGAATAAAATCTTTAGCTTATCTCAGCGAAATCGAGAATTTGCGTTTTCATAGCCTTTTTTACCTTAAAAAAAGGTTTCTGTGGGATTTTCGCCAGAATTCAGAACAAAATTTCTTAATTTACCTTTCATTTGAACAAAATCGAGTCTCAGAAGTTTGAGAAAGCTATTGAAGTTAAATAAGAACGAGGAACTGCGCTTAAATCTTGCGCAGAGGGTTGCAGACGAAAACGCTGGTCTATCTCGTTAATGAGTGATTTTGAAGCTTGGGACGTCGGTTCTCCTCGTCGTGTCATGGCTATCAGAATGATATATAATGTCGCGGGGTTTCGTTGAGACCCCGCGGAGATCTACGACCAGAGCCAAATGCCCCGTCGGCTCTGGTCTGTCTCCGCTGCTCGCCTGCGTCTTCGCGCGCTGCGCGCTACCTCGCTACCCCAAACGCAGGGCGCGGGGCATTTGGCTCTGGTACCCTTTTCTTCGCTGTTTCGAACCCAATTTTAGCAAGCTATATATCATTTTGAAGCTCTTGATCTCTGTTTTCACCCTGACAACGTCCCAAAACCACATTTTTTGATTTGATCGAGAAATCCGGCAAAAACCTTGTTTTCGAAAATCTCTTGTTTTCCTTCTAGTTTAAGTCTTTTTATGCGGCTTTTCATGCAATCTATAGATCTTGCTTCTGTTCATACTGCAGACAACCACCCAGCCCTCATCTCTTGGATTATGGTGGAATTTTTTGCGAAAAATCGTAAAAAGTGCGTTTTTCCTTAACTTGCTCAATTTCAGTGCTTTCTCATCGATTTTTTTCCAGCTTGGGCGATTGTTGCTCAGAACAATAATCGCCACAATCCAGACAACGTCCCAGGAAACAGGAACGTCAATGCGGGGGTAAAAATTCAAAGGACGCATCAAAAATCAAAACCCCGTGTTGCGAATTGCTTGTTCTGAAGCGAAAACTTGCACTTTGAAAAGCCGCCAAATGAAAAATTTCAAGCCTCATTGCAGCGTTTTTATCCGGTTTTCAGCAGTTTCTTTTGCTTTTATATCTGTTTTATGTCATTTTCTCTTCTCTGATCATCTTTAAACAACCTTCACTATTTATGACGTCAGATGTTCAAACAACCTTCACTTTTGACGCCCTGTCTCTAGACTATCGAAGGTATGATATCACACCATCAGCTCATAACAACCATCGAGGCATAGATGTCGACAACTTAACGTCGACACACTTACTTTACAGTATTTGAAGCGCACTTCACGAACGGCGATGTATTTGGTAGGCGCCAGACTAAGAAACCGGCCATACTATTCCAGAAGGTGATTGCTGCGAATCCTGTAATTCCTGCAACTCCTGTGATTCCTCGAATTCTGTGCCGCACTACGGAGCACTTTGCGAACTTCAGTATTAGTACATTATTTTCCCGCAACATACATTGTTGCGAAACAGCAGGAATCACAGGAATAGTATGGCCGGTCCCTAACCGATTGCATGTTTCAGCAGAATGCGGCGTAACTAGTAAGCTGATGTTATACGGCGTCATGTTGGACGGAAATCGAGGTGGCGTCCGCGATGTCCGCAACAACAGAAAAAGCTAAATACATAAGATAACAATAGCAATATAACAAAACGATATGCTATTTTGAGCATTTAACTTCTTCTCGCAACAACTGCAGTTTTGGAGAGATGGTGAAGAAGCTCCGCAGTTTGAGAGAATAATAAAAAGGCGTTACAATTGAAAAAATTTTGTTGTAGCGAGATCGCGCGCCGAATTGGTTTGCGTTCAGCGTGACACCAAATGACAGTGACTGCGCCGCATCTTGCTGAAGCAAGACGATCGGCTAGTCTGGCGCCTATCTTTGTGAAGAAAAACACAATTCGGGGAGCTGTTAACGTGAAAACGACTACTGCAGTGGAGACGACTGCAGTGATGGTGCGACGAAGAAGAGATAGCAAAGGGTATCACGAAAAAATTGAACTAATCTAAGACCAGAATTGATTTAACATAAGCGAAACATATTATAGAAGAAATCTAACGAGAACTCCCGTATGCCTTATAAACGCGGCGCAGGTAAGGTTGTTCTCTCATGAATTAGATGCACAAGATCAAAGCGCTACGTAAGTGTACAGTAGTAGTGAGCAGTACAGTAGTGCAGCAGTACAGTAGTGCAATACACTACTTTACAGTAGTGTACAGTAGTGCTACAGCAGCAATCATTCTATAATAAAGAATGGCAAGGTTTTGCACTTACATGTTGACAAGTTACGGACTGAGGCGAGTGATTGCGGAGGGTGCGGAGGGGACAGATTTACCAATAAGGCTAGCGTGTTTTCGTAGAGGGTGAGCATCGTCCCTCTTCGGGGAATGTTTTCGAAAAGGGTGTGACTACTAAGTACAAAAAGGCTATAGTATCGGGAGGTGCCGACACTCTCGTAAGGTTGCTAACAGTACCCCCCCCCCCTCTCTTTCGCAAGATTGAACCCTGCGCATATGATTGAATTCGAACCTTGTTTTGAGTTTTTAGTATTGGAGCCCCATGCCTGTCTAGCTGTCGACATGCTGTATGGCCTCACGTTCATGTACATGCTGCAATAATCTGCTTACTTCTCATTTTTCTGTTGGAGTATTCCATCTCTGGTTCAATAAAAGACCAATGAGGACAGTTCTTTCGTTTTGTTTCTCGAAATATTGGTTTGTTACTATAGGTCTTTAAGGAGCTGGTAGGCCTCTATATTTTTTCTCAAAAACGGTGCGTTGGCGTTCCAAAGAGCAGATCTCCCCGCAAGCGGCTCGTAGAACACGTTTGTAGGGATTTGTAGGACAGTGCCCCTCATAGCAGATATTTTTCAAGACACCGGTCTGCGAGTGGTCCATAGGGCATTCAAATTGTAATTAACGGTCGCTGTCTGTAGGCGGCCCATAGGGCGATTCTTTCTTGAATATGGGTTTGAAGGGGCTGGCAGCCCTCTGAAAACATCAGTTTCTTACAAGGCAATCTTTTTCTATAAACATCGGTCTTTAGTTTTTTCAAAATATTGGTTTATGAGGACCGGTAGGGCGGTTTTTCCTTGAAAAGTTGGTTTCTAACTGGTTCTTAGAACATTTTTTGCGGATTTGAGAGTTTGTAGGGCAGTGCTTTTTTGAAAGATCGGTCTGTGTGCAGTGCACAGGCACCCTTTTTTCGAAGTCTCGAAGAGCGGTCCGTAAGCGGCCCATAGGGCATTTTTTTTCAGTATAATAGAAGCTCACAGGGCAGTTCTTTGAAATGTATTTTTGAAAGTTTGTTAATTTGTAAGCAGCCCACAGGACAGCACTTCCCCAATATAATGGTCTGTAAGTGGCCTATAGGGTAGATGATTCTTTTGATAATTGATTATAGTTCTGCAGGGGCCCAAAGGGTAGTTTTTTCTTAAAGTAACGTCTAAAGCAGTCCACGGTTATAGACGTAATTTTGGTTTTGAAATATTGGTTTATAGGGAGTGTTTGTAAGTCTCGAAGGGTACAGCCAAAATAACATTCTGTAGACGGCCTTAGGGGAGTTTTCCTTTTCAAAATGCTGGGTAGGAGACTTATAGAGTTGTTTTTTCGAATATTGGCTGGTAAGCAAATCACATTTTTTCCTTCTTATAAATTGTCATAAATGTCGGTCTGTGGGCGGCTTATAGGGCAGTCTCTTTCTTCTGTAGGATCCCATGTATATCGCTCTATAGGAGGTTTGTGGAGCGTTCTATACAGAAAAGATCTGTATAGAACGCTCCACAATGGCTGAGGACATGAGAAAACCAAAGAATTTATTTTGGTCAAATTTTCTGAGAACTAAGGTATTTTTTGAGTGAGTATTTTGTACGATACATCCGTTTTGAGGTTGACTGCTTTCGAGGTGACTTTAAATGGAGATTGTCAGGAAAATTTGGCCAAGATGATTTATAGATGGGAGTCAGAAGTTCAGAATTCGCAAGATCATGTTATGATAAGATAGCGCTAGAAAATGTCATGATCATGGTCTTTCATGGGTTTTCATCTGAAAAAAAGACCTTGTTTTCATGATTCGATTTTCGTCATAATTTCATATAATGTCAGCTGAAGGGCTCATTAAAAGTCACCTTATAAAAGGCATGGTGAGGGGAAATCTTATTTTAGGAGTGAATCTGTGGAGAAGTTTCCATGGGAGGGCGTAATATTAAAAAAATCTATCAACTTTTTGTTCTCAAATCCTCGTACGGTTGTGATAGGACTTTCGAGAATTATTGAATGATTTGTAGAATCTCGGCGTTGCGACACTCCCTCATAAACTGGGTTTTCACATGTAGCTCTAAGAAAAGGTATAAAATGTAGAGAGATTCGTGGTCACAGCTAGGCGGCTAATAAATTGCTTGCCCCTGCCAAACTATTAGCGGCCCATAGGGTCGCTAGTTCAATAAACATAACACTAAGACCCCGGCCACACTTCGCTCAAAGGCGGTCGAAAGCGCCCAAATTTCTCTGGTGTTTCACTTTTTCGTGTGAGGAGACAGAACAGATTTGGGAGTCTTTGCAACTTTCAACTGCAGTACCCGCGCGCCATTTACAGGGTATTCGTGCGAGGACCGTCTGTGTTTCAGCCAATTGGAAATGCGCTGTCAAGGCTATTCGTGCCTATGCTTTATAGAGTAGGCTGCCAGGAGTAATGCATTGGTGGTGGGTTCTATCTCAGTGGTTGGATTTTACGTGGTCAAAAGTAGCGTTTATTTATTTTACGTTTATTTTACGTGGCTGTATGGCTAACTTGACGGGATACCTAATCCCTCTAAGTGGCTCCTTCTCTTCGAATTCTTGCTTTTTGCACGTCATAGAAGATTGACTATGTTGGTATAACAATTTCGAATCTTTCAGTTCCCATCTAACGTGGTCAAAAGTAGCGTTTTGGTATTTTTCTTGATTTACATGTGACTTTCATTAAAACTGTGAGTTTCATGTTCAAGAATCTTAAAAGAACTTATTAAGCTGAGATGTTGCTTGAATATGTAAGAGAGTCGAGAGTAAGAATGATTGCATTTCTGACAACCTGTTACCAACTGTTTGGTAGAATTCAGTCAGTTTTCACATTAACAACCATAAAGTCAGCTACAAATCGTGGTAGCTGGTTAGCCATTCATGGGCTTGTTCAATTCTGAACTCTTATGGCTCTAATTCATTGATAGAGAACAGGGCTGCCTGATCGCGCTATCGGAAATCGTAACCCTCTCTTTGTCGGTACATCGTGCAGAACGGTAGGTAGCATGCCGAACGGCTCAGCGTTCTCAGTCCTGTTGTGGAGCCGTGCAGAGCTGATTGTGAATTGCAAGCGCTCGCCCATTAGAAATTAGCTTACTCGTATCTAACTGTAGTCATGTCTTTCTCAACCAAGCGGTTTATGAGGCACAACGCATTTGATGGTCGCTCTTCACATTGTCATCTTTCTCGGCCAGGGCTAGGACCACGGATTTGAAACTGCGAATCATGACGTAGTGATAGTTTCTGCAACTAGTGGAACAAACCACACAACGCTGATACCCAAAGCTGCTCCCTCACCTCTAACTTTCACATAGCTCTACACGACTCACTAAATTATCTGAACAAAACAAGCCCGTTCTGATTTCCATGACGGTCACAACCAGAATGGAGTCAAACTGATAAAGTTGCAGATTTCAACAGTTTTGCAAATCTAGTACACAATCAGTTTTTTGAGCAAATTAGTAAAAGCAAGTTACCAAAAACCCACTATACTGTCTTTCACATCTACTCTATGAACAAAACATCGAACATAAAATTACCGAACACCTCAAAGTTATCGATGAAGGTCACTGGCTTCTATCTGAGCAAGCAAGGGCTTCGTTGGAAAAAGACCTTGCAGGAAACATTTAGTCTAGGGATAAATTTGTAAATAGCTTTAGAACAAGATTAAACGCATTTGTCAACATTGTACTGGCTTATATCAGACTTCTGTAATTCGCAACGGACGCGAAGGTCCTATTCAGCACGTTTAAGTTAATAGAAAGTGGTGGGTTAGTATCAAAGCAGCGTTTATGTGAGGTGACGCGACTGAAACACACATGGTCCTGCCGCGAATACCCTGGGAATGGAGGCGGATTACTGTAATTGAAAGTTGCAACGACTACCAAATCTGTTCTGTTGTGAGGAGAGAGAGGGAGAGTAAGGAGAGGTTAGAGAAGTTTGGGAGCTTTTGGGCGCTTTTGAGCGAAGCCTGGCCAGGGCCTACCGCATTATCGATCCGAAGCGCAAAACGAGTGCTTTACTCGGCTAAAGGCCTATGTGACATAGCAAGCTTTGATGTTCAAACCGAGACATTTCCAACCCTTACCAAGGCCTCGCTCGTTCCTGTTTCTCATTACTGACATATCAAAGCATCTAATGTAAGTTACTGGAACTCGAATTGTGGAAAGCGAGGAGACACCTCCAGAGCTTTTCAAGCTTCAAAGAGTGAGCAAATTCGAATGACTAGTATACTGCTGCGGCCTTGTCCCGCTCCGGATATCGAGGTTTTACACATCGGATATGAAAAAGCTAATCACTCCTAAAAAATCCAAATAAAAAAACGCAAAGATTCTGCTAAAGGGTAACCTGGTTAGGCACCACTGTTTTGAGGCTAGATGTTGGCGGCTAAGCGAAGTAGTCGTCTAAAATAGTGCGTGCAAGTAAAGAAATAGTTTACAAGAACGCGTCTCGGCATGTGCAGTCCGTTCGAAAGCATATTGTGCCAAGTAGAGATGCTGAGGTTGGTGAACTTAGGGAACTTTAAGGAGTAGCAAAAACACATACCGCAACATCAGGTAGGCATCGTCAACGGCGTATGTGCATAAGCATGTCTGTGTATGTACCTAATCCCATACCTGAATTTGTTTGCAAAATTTGAAGCTACCTAGTAACCCCACAACAAAACCAGTAATTTGGTATCTCACAAGACATATTAAGTCAAGGAGCACTTACCTTGGTATGGTCTAAAGGGCCTTGCTTGTCAAAAGATTCGAGAGTGCAACCGCACACAATAAAAGAGTGTTAAAAATCGTGATGATAATAATAATAATATTGATAGTAATAAATAATTTTCATAATTATAAATTGTTGATAATTATAAATTGTTCATAATTTTATTAATTTTTGACTAATTTTTGAATATAACAGCTTATCTGAGTCCGTTTAATTGTCAGGGTTGTCCTTTTCTTGAATTCCTTTTGTTTCGTCCGTTATGGTCTCCACGTCAACGTTTCTTCTTTCCGGATTCTATCTTCTTGATGTAGGGTAGTTCCTCTTGGTTTTGATCCATAAATGAATATCCCCAGACGTGTCGAACTTGTTATTGAATGAATTATTCATGATCATTATCGAAGGAGTACCAATTTACATATCTTGGTCTATGGAAATGAGCGGTGTATGGTAAGTGTTTACTGCTGTAGACCACTCAATAGAGTGGTCTACAGCAGTAAACATGTTGATGTTGATGTTTGCAAAGAGTGAGCTAGTGGAAGACGTGGAAGACACTGGAAAGATACTAGGTGAGAGCTGAGTAACAAAGGCGTAACGGAACGAAGGATGAGGATGAAAAAGGCATAACCAACGAGTGCTGTAGGAAAGATCCATAGCCAAAACCAATCAACATTAGCAAGGAGACGCTACCGCTAACTAGCGTGTGGGCGAATGGACCGCTCCTCGCCCCGCCCCTCAATGGTTAAGAGCGCCCTCCGAAGGTGTCCCGTATTTGGACTGCTCCCCGGAGGTATCCCATCGACTGTCTGAGATGGGCATTTGAGAAGAATTCTCAAAGGAAATCCAGAAGTTGTGTTGTAATTTTCCATTGTGATACATTTACTACACAAATTTTTACGAATTGTAAAGCGTTTGCAATGTTTCACAATTTAAGTAAAACAAAAAAAGAGTTGTTGAGGTATACTGCGCATAACTTAAATTAGGTCGTGACAGAATCGATGCAGACTTCTCACAACTCTTTGCTGGTTGAGAAGAGCCACTTTCTCGAGAAACTTTACATATCTTTTAAAAGCTCTTGCCGCCTAGTTCCCTGCACAAGCTCTCCTTCCAGGAGGAATGAGTTTGCTTGAAAACTCAATGCCATTAAAATCAAAAATTGAGCCTTCAAATTCTTTCGTCTCATACACGCTCAAATGCAAAGAATTAGAATTTTTTGCAGACATGCACATTGTTTGTGGTTAGTTGTGTTACAGAATAACATTGAACAATGCCTTTTAAAAACTTCAAGCTGAGAAATTTCAACTGTCAGCCACTTTCGCGCATAGAATGCCGGCATAACTGGTGTGGCTATTTCTTCACGCGCAAGTTTTAGCCAGGGCCCGGCACGAGGTCGGCAAATGCCAAGCTGGAAATCGTTTTGGGGCCAAAAAGCAAGGGGGAAATCGTTTTTCGGGGTGCGGGGCGGAGCCCCGGAAAAAAATTGATGGTTACGATGGCAAAGCTGAGCCCTTCTCATCTGGACTTGCATAGAATGAATATCATAGCGTTACAACTTTATCAGAATGTCTACTATGCAAGAAAAGAGCAGCGAATAGCGTTGCGCTGACTCTGAATGGTCAATTTTCCACAGCCGTTGCCTCACTCTGCGTATCTCAGCATGTCATGTTATCTCAACATGCCTCAATAGAGGCACAGCAGAGTTCGCGCGCGTCACGTCGCGCCGTCGCTAACTGCCGCGCGCGCGACGTCGTTTAAACGATGCTATTTGTTACAGCATACATGACTAGTTCTCAATGTATGCGTAACGATATGGCACCAAATTTTGTAAACGAACGGAGAGAGGCTAGTGGAAACACAGCATACATGACTAGTTCTCAATGTATGCGTGACGATATGGCACCAAATTTTGTAAGCGAACGGAGAGAGGCTAGTGGAAACACAGTATGAAAAATTATGAAAAACTTATGTGAACGGAACGAGTAATAAGCATTTTTTCCAAAAGTTTTGCAAAATTGGTAAATGAAGATGTGAATTCAAATGGCTCGTTTACAGCGCACAGATGACGGTATGGTATGAAACTTGGTAAGTACATGCACACGGGCTTGTAGGGCTTAACTGGTGAGTTTCATTGAAAAACTATGTGACTGAAGGTTGTGGCAAACTTTTTTCCGAAAATTTCCTGTTACCAAAAAATGGAAAAATGGCTCAATTGCAACGCATAGGCGACGAAATCGCGCGGGATTCTGTGTGTATATGCGCAATAGGACTAAGTAATAAAGTATGAAATATTATGAAAAACTTATGTGAATGAAGAGCGTGCTTAACTAATTTCCAAATTAGGTCGGCATTTGCCGATCTAATTCCCACCTGAGGTCGGCAAAACTCTCAATTCACATAATTTTTCCAAAATTTTTACACAAATCTACTCTACGCCTAAGGATTAGTATATACTGAAAATTTTGTTTCAAACCTCCTCCTCTCCCCATTGCTAGAGGCAAAAATAGCCTCAGCAGCCCCGTTTCCTAAGGAGGAAAGCGCGCTCCAATCGAATGGCGTATCGCTGAGTCCTTTAATCGGCGTTTATATTTCGTAGCACCGACTTGGCTGCGCAACCCGTGCGTTTTTCATATTTTCTCTTGTTTCTTCTTTTCTTGCTTCAATTGTTTCGGTTGGAAACAGAGTTCTGCCATCAAATGCTCAGTTATCGGCCTGCAAAAAGTTCCAGGTAGGGGTGATTTTCCGCAATATATAAGCATGTTGATGTTATAACAAATAATGCAACAGCTTCAACAGGTTCATATCATTTCAGTCATAGTTGGACAATTATTTTGTGAATTTACTGAAATATTTTCGTGCTTGAACAGCGCTGGGAAATAGCGATTGTTTTTTTTTGTTATAAATAAAATCCTATTATGAATTGTTGAAATGTTTAGTTTCTCAAACGGCGCCGAGATATAGCGACAATCTCACAAATGCTGTTTGGAGCAATGTCAACAGCAGTAGGCAACGATTCATCCAAAATTCACATCATTCCGTAAGCTTTGAGATGGTGGCTAGGTTATAAATCAAAGAGGTCGAGTGTACAGTGGTCTGATTTTCAGCGATGATCAACGGCTTCTTGTCAGTCGCTTATCTATAATACCACGATTGAGCTCAAAGTGAGTGGAGTTTCTGTATGCAACAGTCTAACCTTGATCGAAATCACCATGTGTGTTTTTCGAAGCCGCTTTTTTCTTACTTTTTCATTTAGGGATATGCGAGTTGCAGCAGATTCGCTAGAATCATCGGATTTGGAATCACACTATATCGCCGTGCGATCCATGGATAGTATAAATGGACTTCACCAAAAGCACGGTTGTATCTCATCAACAGCTCCTCCTGAAGCATTTAAACGAGTAAGGGAGTGAAAAAATTTAGTTTTCTTTCATAAAAAGGTCTCTCCATTTGGTTCAGATTCGAAACGCTAGTTTACAACTTGACGATGAAACAACTGAGGAAGCTCGACTGTTCTCGCCTCCTACTGCGTTTCGTCTCTCACGCGACCGTCGCTTAGAAATGTCTCACAAAACAAATCTTTGCGAACAATGTAGGTTCCTTAGACTAAAAATTGATGTTCAGATGCTAGATTTTTTTGGTAACTCCTTTGTTTTGAAATGGAATCTCTTGTTATTCTGCCTTTACAGCTCCATTGGCACGCTGAAAGTCGCGTTCACGTTTGAGTTCATGTGGTTCACAGACCGATGACGAACATGACCGCCAAGTTGGGCTTGGGATCATGCTGAATTCGGCTGAGAAAAATTTCCTGTTCAGGTAATGACAAATCTTCATGCATGGTGCAAGCCTCCAACATATACCTAATGCGACTTCATTGCTTTGCGATCCACTCGACAAGACAATTGAAACAAGCCCGTTGTATACGGGTCACCTTGCATTTCGGTTGTGATAGTATAGTCGCGATTAGTCCTTTGGAACTAGCACAACCCCAATGCAAGATGATCGGCATGCAAGGTACTCGTCATTGCTGTCTTTTCGGGAGGATCGCGAGGCGATGGCATCGCGTGATGTATGTCCGGCTCTGGGAAGGGAAGGCTATAATGTGACGATCTTTATTTAGCACTAGCTGGCTTACCCGGCTCCGCCGTATGTTCCGAATAGAAAATTCCATTTCTTAACCGATCCGGACCAAACTTGGCACACATACACTTCGGGCCCCGGCGGGTGTCACAGTCCACTTTTCGTTATCGATCAATGTCGATTTTATCAATTTTTTGCAAAATTTGAGCTAGGAGGCTGGAATTTGGCCGAGGGGTGTAATCGAGCATGCTGATCACCCCCACGGGGGTGCAGCATGCTCGATTACCCCCCTGTGCCAACTCCCAGCCCCCTAGCTCAAATTTTGCAAAAAATCGATAAAATCGATATCGATCGATGACGAAAAGTGGCCTATGACACCCGCCGGGGCCCGATGTGTATGTGTGCTAAGTTTGGTCCCGATCGGTTCAGAAATGGAGTTTTCTATTCGGAACATACGTACACACATACAGACAGACAGACATACAGACATACGGACAAACAGACATTCAGCTTTATATATAAGATATCCCGCTCGTTGAAGCGGGATATGCTAAATATCTCATCTGTCACGTCTCGAAATGCGCATCACAAATGCGGCAGCCTGCTCGGCCACGTTTTTTGTCAATGTTCATAAGGTTAGTTAACACTATACGAATATTTTGTTCTGTATATCTTCTTGCATGGTATCTGTCGGTTTCTGTATATCTTCTTGCATGGTATCTGTCGGTATCTGTTTGTGGCCAAGATTTCAATGAATTTTTGATAGGTTTTGACCTTGTATTTCGATCGATCTTGATTGTCGGCGTTCAGGCATGGCAGGAGTTTTGCAAATCAGTTTGTCAACTACATAACACTCCACGACTTCGTCATCTGTTTGGTTAGCCTGCTCGAACGCGACCACAATGGAAACGTTGTTGTAGCAGATTTCAGTCGACAACTGACACGACTGGTGGAAAAACTTGATACGAAGCATAGCAAATGTAAGTGCGTTACTCCCTGATTAGTGTTCATGTCATGTTTGCCATTTCAGCTTTTTGTCAAATGTAATCTCAACCGTTCTGATGCCATCATATGTCGTGGGTGGCAAGCGTTGCACCACCATTACATGCTCCAACTCATATTCAAGAGAGAAATCCACTTGTTGGATCGGTGAGAATTCACACAATTGTCTTGTAGTGTTTCATTATTATTCAATGCTCAGTATTCAAGAGAGAAATCCGCTTGTTGAATCGCTGAGAATTCACACAATTGACTTGTAGTGTTTCATTATTATTCAATGCTCAGGTTCACAACGATGAAGCCCATTGTACAGTCTGCCCCAATCCTAACCAGACCAAAATTGGCTTGGCGGGAGTGCGCGTCGCGAGGGTTTCGCGCCACTTCTGCGTCTAGCTAGTCTGCTCTCTCATCAATCTCTTCGCTCTCTGCGACGGCGCGCATATGCAGCGCAAACCGCTAGCGCTGCGAGCGCGCAAATTCAGCCGACGGTTCGGCCTGATCCCGATTGGGGCAGACTGTATGCCATACAACGCACAAATCGCCCAGTATCTAGAGATCAGTGCTAGCGCGTGAGCGTAAATGGGTGTTTTTCTTCTAATAAATGTTTTTCTGATATAGTGTGTACTGCGCAAGCACAGCCATCCCGTTTCTGGGTCAAAGGGGAATTCGTTTTCGAAAACCCCTTTTGCCGACCTCGTGCCGGGCCCTGGTTTTAGCGCATTCTCGGCATCGCAAGCACGCTATGGCCAGAAAATCTACTACGCTATCTTGAACGCTGGGAAATAGGGGAGCATTGAGAATACGCCTTATATAACCTGTTTTAAAATTTGATATTCCTGAGTTTTTACTCATCCTTTGAAGGCTCACTGCGCTATTACTTCAGCAAACAGGATCAAAGTACATCGATACATTAGCTGATTTATCTTTTTTTACGATCCTTTGAGGGTTCAATGGCGATCGCCTACTGAGCCTATCTTTTTCAAATTCAATGATTATCTCTAGAGTTGCTCTGAAAATCTGTTATGACAATGCTCCGCAAGTCTTCTATAGGACAGATAGAATATGGAAATTATGTACGCTAAACCTCGACTTGCGAGCAGGGTTTATTGAAGATGATATGATTTCTTTACACAGTCATTTCATACGATCATTGTATCACTGCATGCACTGTGCGCTTTGCCGTCCCGTCCTGGATCTGGATTTCTGGTTACTAAAACGCAGGAGAGGGACCCGGTTGTTGCGCTTACATGACATTAAGAGGATTTCTATCTGAACAAAAGACATAAATAAATCACCGAAAATATTCGTTTTAGGGGTTTTGATCCGAAAATCGAGGATGAAGAGGGCAAAGACAAGACTATGTGTAGTAAAACACATGTCGTATGTGTTACTGCACACAGTTCCTGCAACATTCCCCGCCCCTGTCCATGTATGCGCCACTAGCTTCTAGTACTGGCGCTCTTTACCATAAGAGTGTTGACGGGGACCGGGCGGAGCAGTTGCTCCAGCTAGTGAACGCATAATGAGGAGCAGAAAGCTAGTTACTAGGAAGAAAAGATGTTTCGATGGTCTCAAGTTCGACAACAGATATTTCGGTACGAGCGTCAATTGTTACTCCAAGAGCTCAAAGAGAAGATAATCTAGAAAGAGGATGGGGAATCTTAGCTTAAGTAACTTGCTTATATGGAATAATTGTTCAAATACCATTCATAACCTAACTTGGGAAATTGCGGGTGGCTTTCGATCTCGCTAAACATAAGTTATGAACAACGGCAATCCTATCAAATCAGCTATTTAATTCGTAATCAAGTGCACTACTTATGCTCAACTTGCGAAAATATAGAGAACGAAAAGGAAGGCGGAGAAACTTACCTCTGGCACCACACAGTCAATATCCTAAAATCAAGCAAATGAACGTTAAGTCGACTCAAATGCGTACTTACACGCAAAAAGAAAAGCCACATTACAAGGATAACCGTAACAGTGAAAGCAGCAGGTAAAAGAATCAGGTTGCGGTGGATGGACAGAATCAACGCCGAGTTGCGAGTAACTCCAGTTGGAGATCCTTCTTACAAGGGAAGGATACTTGGTAACCTGGCCTTTTAAAATGAAACGTATACCACTGAATGCACCTTGAAGCGCTGATTCCAAATCTGCTTTCGTCATCTGCTGCGCGCTCTTCCGAAAGAAGTTATAAACATTGATTGCCACCAAAACTTGCACTCGAATGATGCAGAATTCATCAAAGTCGTTAGAATGTTCACTTACGCACTATAAAAAAGCGTCCAAACAGGATAAAGCTTTACGTTAAGCTCAGAAAAACTGTCTTTAATGAATCAGAGTCTGAAAAATCTGGATACTGAGGATTCTGACTGCCTAGATCTCGTGCAATTAACATGGGAAAAAGTCCATAAATTCTTCAGTGATTCGCATCAAGAACGATAGCACATGGTCCATATCGCAAAATTCATAAAAATTGCGGAAGGGACCAAATGTCTGCAGGAGGAGAGTGCGTGAGGACCAAGCGAAGTGTGTTCTTTGACTAGTCTTGTGTCAGAGTTTGTAATTTATTTGGCATAATTCATAACAAACTATGTAAATAAAGCATGCCGCTACTTGATTGATCTAGATGCTGGAATCATTTTTCTACTGGAGTAGACTTTCTTAGCTCAACTCAAAAGCCAGGAAAAATAAGCTGTAGCTTCTGACTGCATTAACATAAAGAGAGGCTGTGAGGCTAAACGATTCAGAGGCAAGAGTAAGCCAATCTAGCCTTTGACATTTCATGTATGTAGAGAGTGAATGGACGCAAGAATTTTTGTAACCATGAAGAAACTGATTATCGCGGTCATCTAAAATACACAGAGCAGCTAAGATGAGTTCATATAGTAGACTGCTTCCTGCAAATTAATTATGGCCTTCTCCATGCTCTCCTGTCTCTGGATCCTCGGCAGCAGCATCGGACGTCCACAAGGTGAGATTGTCTCTTAACAGCTGCATGATAAGTGTGGAGTCCTTGTACGAGTCCTCATTCAAGGTGTCAAGCTCAGCGATGGCATCATCAAACGCCTCAAATGTTACATTTAAAGAAGTAACGGTGGCAGTCCCAGGATTTCGGACCGGGGGTGGGGGCAAAAAAATTTTTTCAAATGAAGGTGCGTGGCGTTAGCCACGTACTCCGGAAAAATTTTCGGGGTGCTTCTCGAAATGTTTGCGGGTCCATAACCGTTAAAATCTTGCAAAAAAGGAGCGTTAAATTTCTGATTTCAAAAATTATTTCAAATATTTAAGAGAATAAACATGTCACTTGCACATTTTTATAACCCACTAGCTGGCTTACCCGGCTCCGCCGTATCCGGACCAAACTTGGCACACATACACTTCGGGCCCCGGCGGGTGTCACAGTCCACTTTTCGTTATCGATCGGTCGATTTTACCGATTTTTATCGATTTTTTTGCAGAGTTCACCTACAGGGCTAGGAGTTGGCACAGGGGGGGGGGAAGTGAGCATGGGGATTCCGAATACAATATTAGTTTTCAGAATTATCGATTACTTTTATTGATTTTATCGATTTTTTGTAAATTTTGACACGCGAGGCTGGGATTTTGCACAGGGGGGTAATCGAGCATGCTGATTACGAACACAATATTAGTTTTCAGGATCGTCCATTATTTTATCGATTTTATCGATTTTTTGCAAAGTTTGAGCTACGGGGCTGGGATTTGGCACAGGGGGGTAATCGAGCATGCAGATTACGAATACAATATTAGTTTTCAAGATCGTCCATTACTTTTATCGATTTTATCGATTTTTTGAAAATTTGAGCTAGGGGGCTGGAATTTGGCGAATCTGGAATCATAGCATGCTCGATTACCCCCCTGTGCCAACTCCCAGCCCCCTAGCTCAAACTTTGCAAAAAAATCGATAAAATCGATAAGAGTAATCGATAATCCTGAAAACCAATATTGTATTCGGAATCCCCATGCTCGATTACCCCCCTGTGCCAACTCCCAGCCCCCTAGCTCAAACTTTGCAAAAAAATCGATAAAAGTAATCGATAATCCTGAAAACCAATATTGTATTCGGAATCCCCATGCTCGATTACCCCCCTGCGCCAACTCCCAGCCCCGTAGGTGAACTCAGCAAAAAATCGATAAAAATCGATAAAATCGATATCGATCGATGACGAAAAGTAGCCTATGACACCCACCGGGACCCGTAGTGTATGTGTGCCAAGTTTGGTCCGGATCGGTTCAGAAATGGAATTTTCTATTCGGAACATACGTACAGACAGACAGACAGACAGACATACAGACATGCAGACAGACAGACAAACAGACATTCAGCTTTATATATAAGATGTAAGTAAATTCCAAAAATCTCGCGACCCATTCTCGAGGGGGGGGGGCCTCGGTCCGCCACTGGGAACTAAATACTGTATGCATATAGTGGCAAATATCACCTGCTTCGCCAACTGGCAAGCCTTATCGGGCGCATTCAAGATCTCGTAGTAGAACACCGAGAAGTTAAGGGCAAGGCCAAGACGAATGGGATGGGTAGGCTGCATCTTGTCCTTGGCAATGTCAAACGCCTCTTGATACGACTGTTGTGACTTGTCGACAACCGCTGTAATTGTTGCAATCTAATATATAAAGAATCTTAACGCCATTTCAAAAACCATCAGAAAGCGGGAAACCGCGGTACGGTCGCGGTGCGCAAATGCAAGTCAGCACCTTTAATTACTGGTTCACTAGTAGAACCAAAAATACGTGCATCACAGACCAATTCTGATGCTTTTCTCCTCAAAAACAGTGCCATGATGACTTTGAAGACAATGGCTCGGAAAAATTGCAATTGCGAGCTTTCCACCCCTTCTTGGCCTTCTGGATGCGCTGAGTCTAGGACTGTGCTTGAAGAGTCTACAAGTGCTTCATGGCGTTTTCCGGTCTTGGATGTTGGAGGGGATGGGCGAGCGATCGCCAACTGAGTAGTCGCGATTGACTGCCTGAGCCGATCAGCCAATTGCCGCCAAAATGGGTCAGTTGGTCCATGGCCGGGAAACGCCAGAAAAGGGTTTTTTTTGCATTCTGAGCATAGTCGCGGACTCATCGGATCCAGAAGGCCATATAGGTGTGAAAGGCTCGCAGTCGCAAATTCCCCGAGCCACTGCCTTAAACTCCAGGACGAGCAAATGGATCTGGGAAAATGGTCACCAAGATTATCACTGTCTTCTTACACAAAAAAATCTTTAGAAGTTTTGAAAGTTTATGGGGATAGAATGTCATAATGAACATCGCTGCTCAAATCCGATGGCATCTTCTCATTTCGATATCCAGTTCTGCATCAAATATTTGGACTCAAGAAAACGAGGCACTTCTGCTGTGTCAGTACCAGCTGTTCCCCAATACAAGTGAGATTGGATATTTCTCTGCATATGAGTGGGAAAAGCTATATCGAGCATATTTTAAGCCAGGTTAAAGTATAAATGGCACACGACAACTGAATATGCCTTCCTCTACCCTTTTGGTGCTCTTTGATGCAACCTGACCTGTGAAGAGGTGTGAGAGAGATTTACTTCCATGCAACATCCGTATGTAAGCTTTTTCACACTCTATGTTATGCTGAGGGCAGCGGAAAACGATACAGATAAAACAGCGACATACGAGAGTAGAGAAGAATGATCGAATAACTTTGCAAATAAGAAAACGACATTGATGATACATGCGGTTGCGACGTGCCCGGCAACCATTCCGGTACATCGGAACTAGGAATGCGCTGGACTGGGTCCACATGCATTTTAGTCCACATGATATACGCAAGAGCACATCCTTTGGTATAGATCCCGGCAAAATCAGTTAGTTCAGTCTGATTGTGATGGGGTGGAAGAATTACCATGGAGGCCTACTGACCAATTCGCATCATTTTCTGTGAACTAACCGCAGGGAAACCTGCTGTCGCGTCTCGCCAAGGCGCTCCTCGATACAGGAGGCCGGGAGCATCGGTTACCGCGCTATCCGGCGATTACGACGCGTGTCACCGCAATCGTCTCCGGACCTCTCCTTTGCTGGCTCGTTGCCAGCTCGGCGGCTACAAGGGCGGTCGCGCCTCAGTTTAGGGCTTGTTCGTCTTGCCCTTTATAGATTGACTTCATTTCTTGTTCGTATATTGTTTCTGTCGCTATGCTCGCGTCCTTTTTTTGTAAGAGCAGTTGAGCCGGATGTTCTTTGGATTGGGGCAACGGATTCTTTTCGTTAGCGCATTTCGAGGCACTGTAGTACTTATCGGAATTGCATGTCAAGTTGGAAGTCATCTACAGGATGGGACGTACCGTCGTTTACAACCTTGGCGTTGCGCGGTGGATTTGTTGCGCGAAACCTCGCGAGCCACATGTATTTTAGATTATTTCCACAGATGCGCATCGGTAGCCTGGGACGGGCCCTCGTCTCATGTTTTATTCAGTAGTAGTAGTAATCTGTTTTTAGTTTAGTGTTTTTTATGTCTATTTTGAGGCTAGGTTGTTGTCATAAGGATAAACCACTAATCCATCTCATGTTCCTTTAGTCGCGCGTTAGGTGCGCAGTAGCATAGGTTCGTCACTTAGTATCGGGCGAGCATCAGGCCTCCGGTTACATCTAGGTGCCATGAGCCTACCGAGTCGCTACACCTGTCTGTTTTGCCGCAAACTTTGGTTGCACGTGCCGTAGCCTTCACTTACCCAGTATGTCTAACCAAAACCACATTTCGCGCATTCTCTGAGTTAACTAATAATACTGGAAGCAAGGTATTTGTGTCAGAACCTTTCTACTTCTCAACTGAATTCTCGTCCGGGCAGATGAGCGAATGTCGCCATGAGGTGGTACTGCCGGCGACTATCGGTCCTCACACACCCCCTAACCCTTCCCTCGAAGTTTTGCTAAAAACTGCGGAAATGCCTTTCCACCTTTCCACATGTACAGCATTTATTTGGATTCAGCGCAACAAAAAGGCCTAAGAAGTGAAGGAGACTAAGTGAGTCGGCGATCAAAAACGAGACGCTTTGACTCGACTGGATTGGCGGCTGGAAGGCGAGGCTTCGTGACCTAGTTAAGAACATGATTAGAGAACACTTTTGCGAGAGAGACGCAGAGTGCGTCAAGAGCGCGAGCGGTCATCTTCCAGCCGCCAATCTCGTTGAATCAAGGGTATACCACAAGACGCGTCCTCAAAATTTAAATCTGTCTTCCTTTTCCGCGGAACAACTCTCTGAAAGAAGTAGTGAGCGATCGAGAGTTTGATTTGTCAAGCTTCAAGTGGCATAAAATGGGTAGAAGAGCGAATACCTTTATTAGGCACCGCTGGGACCAATGGTCTTTTGCGCATGCCAGTGCATAACGTGCAAGGATCAGCAGTCCATGGAAGCAACGCCCATTGGACGTATCCGTTCCTTCACACACACACACACACACACACACACACACACACACACACACACACACACACACACACACACACACACACACACACACACACACACACACACACACACACACACACACACACACACACACACACACACACACACACACACACACACACACACACACACACACACACACACACACACCACACACACACCACACACACACACCACACACACACACCACACACACACACACACACACACACACACACACACACACACACACACACACACACACACACACACACACACACACACACACACACACACACACACACACACACACACACACACACACACACACACACACAATTAGCGACCAGCTGTACAGAAACGGGAGCGGGAAGTTTCTCACCCGAGCCATATTTTCGCACCTAAGTAATGTGCCTGCCAGGTACATTCGGACTAGTCTCTAATTACGAGCTCCTCAGGAGTTAAGACACTGCAAGCCCCGCCCCTTTATCAAGCGTCGCTTCAGATGCTGAAACGGGAATTTCAAAGAAAGTTTCAAAATCGAAGTTCACTAGCGAAATTACTCCAGTTAAGAACAAATTTCGGATTCAGGGGTTTTCGAGAGGTCGCTCTTTTCAGTGGTGACATTCGTTTGTTGCAAAATCGAAGTTCAGCACCGATAATGTTCAACCGCAAAATTCGATTTGAATGTTTTCGAACTTTTCTTCCTCAGAGCAAGACTTGATGTTTAGGCTTACTGGTCATCAAGGCTGTCTCAATGCCAGAGAAGTTCATAGTAGACCTAGAAAGCTCGAAATGATTTCAAACAATAGAGGAAAACACCTCAATATTTGAAAACAACCAAATCTCAAACTAGTGCTACGGATATTATTTTCAATAGTTCCATAATTTTTCAGGAAACCGTAAATCTGAATTTTGATTTTGAGTTAAAGAAATTTCGGCTAAATCCGAATGATTTCGGTTTGGGCATTATCGGTGTTGAACCTTAACTTAGCAACAAACAAATCTCGCTTCTGAAAAGAGCAACCTCGGAAACCCCTAAGTCCGAAATTTGATCTTGATTAGAGCACTTTCGCTACTGAACTTCAATTTTGAAACCTTCTTTAAAATTGCGGTTTCAGCATCTGAAGCGACACTCGATAAAGGGGCGGGGCTTGCAGTGTCTTGGATCCTGAGGAGCTCATAATTATAGCTAGTCCGAATGTGCCTGGCAGGCACATCACTTAGGTGCGAGAATATGGCTCGGGTGAGAAACTTCCGCCCCCCTACAGAAACATATGAAAGTGGATAGTCAATTTCGTATCAAGTGTATGACTACAAGGAAAACGCAGCCGTGAAAAATCGCATAGGTGGTTTTGTAGAACTTTTCGCTATATGCCGCTCAAAGCTGAGCAAATTCGGACCACCAAATGTCTATGGGAGAGTTGTTCCGCAAAAAAGGAAAGCAGACATGGAATCAACATTCGAAGACGTATAGTGATATACGTTTCGTCTTCAGCCGCCAACTCAAGTTGGTATCCTAAACTTGTAAGAGTCGCATAAAAGTCGAGGAGAAGGAGCTTGTAGAAGCGTGATATACGAAATCCGAGCAGCAAGAGAGAGAGAGAGCTCATACCAGCTCAGCTGACATGAGATAGGGTCCTTTGAATTATATGGAGTTAACTCAGTGAGGTTTGCATGGCCATAAAAGTAGCGGCTCCACAACTCTCATGGTCTTGTGCGAGATTCCACTGACTTTCTCACAGAGGAAGCTTTGTCGATTGAGTTACAAATTATCTGGCAACTATGAACGCGTAGAATCAATAGTAGCTGTAGAAGATCTCACCCGTATTTTTGAGTAGTCATGGAAGGAAACACTGATGTTAAAAAGCAGTGGTGGAATTTTGAGAAATCCTACAAATGTATGAAGCAAGGAGCTTGTTTTCACTTGAAACAATATCATGACTTGTAATAACGAGCTAAGGATGTTTACGTGACTGGTGTGTGTGTGTGTGTGTGTGTGTGTGTGTGTGTGTGTGTGTGTGTGTGTGTGTGTGTGTGTGTGTGTGTGTGTGTGTGTGTGTGTGTGTGTGTGTGTGTGTGTGTGTGTGTGTGTGTGTGTGTGTGTGTGTGTGTGTGTGTGTGTGTGTGTGTGTGTGTGTGTGTGTGTGTGTGTGTGTGTGTGTGTGTGTGTGTGTGTGTGTGTGTGTGTGTGTGTGTGTGTGTGTGTGTGTGTGTGTGTGTGTGTGTGTGTGTGTGTGTGTGTGTGTGTGTGTGTGTGTGTGTGTGTGTGTGTGTGTGTGTGTGTGTGTGTGTGTGTGTGTGTGTGTGTGTGTGTGTGTGTGTGTGTGTGTGTGTGTGTGTGTGTGTGTGTGTGTGTGTGTGTGTGTGTGACGAAATTCGTGGAGCGTGTTCCAGCCAGCGTTCTAAGCCCAAATTTTGAAAAGCGCGAGTAGATACGTTGAGTGGATCCCTCAGAAATTGCGCGCCAAACGGGTCCACCTGGCTTCTGTCCCGCAGAATCTTTTTGCAGAGTCGTGGATGAGTTTGGTAAGCAAATGTGCAAGCGATGGAGTTTAGCCAGAAAAGTGGTCGAAAGTTTACTACATAACGAAAACGGCGCCAAAACGAATTGGTTGTGTAAATGGTAATTTGCCAAGGTTCCAGCTAAGCGTTTGAGAAGATTTTCGCACAGAGATGTAGCTCACGGTTATCATTACCTCTATGGCAACTACCAAGTCATGACAAATCCAAAAACCTATTCAAATTTGCGTTTGTCTTCCTGCGAAAAGTTCCATCCGCGCGAAATCACCGATCTCACGTGAAAAGACCTTCTAAATGAGTGGTTGTTTACATTTTATTCGTGGTAGTCGGCATAGCGCGGTGAGTTCCAGTGCCACGATTTTACGAGAATGAGTAAGGCACATAGATAGTAGAGCCAGTGCGAACCTCTGCGAAGCAGAGGTGACGCACTGGTGAATAATATTTAGAATCCTTCAAAATTTCGAATTAGCTTTCAAAATTTCTAAGACGTTATATACCCACTGAAAAGGAAGGCATCCCAAGAATATTTCGGAGAGCGTGGCGCGCCACGCTGCTTCACATTGACACCTTAGATTCAAGGAAGACTCAGGTTTTTAGAATGAGGCGGAGCTGATATTCCTGACAGGGGAATGGTCAGAAGTCGAAGTGGCCAAACTAAACAAGCTGTATATCGTTCGATGCAGTATAAAACGCTGACTTCGAATCTGTCTCCCTTATCTGCTTATCGCTTCTGTGGACGAAGCTACAAGCGGTTTTATTGTGAAAAAATCATATATAAAAACAGCGAAATTGAGCACATTGTTGCACTTTTAGCTCAGCTTCTGGCTTTAAAAATTTGAAGTAAGCTAGCTGCATGTTTTGGCCCAGCATTAAGGCGAATGTGGCTCTGTACGGCTAAATTTTCAATTTCACGCATAATTTCTTAGCAAAATAATAGTCTTTAATGGCTTATAGCTTTGTCCAGAAAAGCGATAAGCAGGTAAGGAAGACAGATTTAGAGTCATCGCTTCATGCTGCATCTCATGGTGTGCAGCTTGTCTGGGTTGGCCACTTGGATTTCTGACCATCCCCTTGTGAGTGAAAAAAAAACTGACTTCAATCTTGTTTTTTAATATGTTATTTCCAGAATGTAGTCAATCGTATTTGAATATGATGTATACTCCACTGTAACTAAAAATGATGTAATCTTACACTACAGAGGTCGACTGTAAGAAACTGTTTGAGGCGTGAATTTCGGAGCTGAGATTTGGAACTTCTAGATCCTCACGACTATGTTCTCAATCCTCTTCAGACACTCAGCACAGATTTCGTTTGTGTAATCCCAACATCGGTGGATTTTTTAAATAGGCAAAACGGCCGCAGGTATTATGCCATACTTCATATGCTTTATACTCTGCTCCTACTATTATAATCAGTCAAAACGCTAAGTTGATAGCAATTTGTTCTTCACTCCATCCAGGATTTATTTGTACGCTGAGTGGTAGTAACCAGAACTTATGAAGCTTTTCCCGAGTTATATAAAATGTCACAAAATATGTGCCCACTATTGATTGTTGATAAATCTCTTGCCATGAAGGTTTTCGGGAAGCTTTAGGTATCATTCTGTAGATCTGACTTCAAATTAGATCTACAGTCTGGAGCGAATCATCGACCGCTCTTCATTTCCAAAATTTTCGACATATGGTGTCTTTGCGAAAAAGCTGCCATTTTAAGTAATTTCAATAAAAAAAATCTGGAAAATTGTGTAAATAGGTTTTTCATGGACGGTGAGTTCAATACTCAAGTTTGTACAAGATTGTGAAGCTTTCTAAACGGTGTAACCTCATTTTTTGATCGAAAAACGGCTGCTGCTGCTTAGCTGACGTCAGTAGGGACATTTTTGGGGCGCTCTGTATTTGAGTATTATACTTAGACAAGCAACTTAATCTCGCTGACCATTTCTCTCTGCCATATTATAACCAAGGTGTATGGATGTCAAAATATGCCCCTGCAATATGCCCCTGCACATCAAATGCGACGTGACCGAGCTCTTCATGAATCACTTTCAGAATGCTCAAAAGCGACAAGTATTAGGTTGTTCCAAAAGTAAACTCCATTTTGAAATAACTTGAGCTGTTTTTGTTTTTGTTTTTTTTTTTTTTTGACAGAATTAGGATCTCATTCGGTGGAGCGGAGCAAGCTCCCAAAAATCAAAATTTTTCAGCTACCCTAAAAATCGGATCTCCTTCCAGAATTTATATGGTAGACATATAGTAGTATCCAAAAATGTGTTTGATGGATTTTTCAGGGGCTCAAAATTGAGAAACAAAGGTGGTCCCGAAATGCCAAAATGCCACTTTTTTCGGTTTTTTTTATGTAAAACTTGGTATCTCTTGATTATAAGAGCACATGCAAAGGTGAAATTTTGAGTTTATACTTATTAAGGCTTGTAGTATACAATGGCATGTGTGAGATGGGCTGGGGGCGAAGTTTGCCATTTTTGGACTATCTCATTTTTCTCGCTTTCTATGCGGGGAAAAAATCAAGTAAAGGCATATTTGAGTACAAATATGTGGGTACTGTATATCGACCAAGTTGGAGGTCCGTAGGTTTCTTCTTCGCAAAACTCCAATTTTCGGGTGACAATATTTTTTTCGATTTTGGCTTCAAACTTTACATGGAAGGCTACCTAGGCGGACCTTTGGAGGCCATTTTGTAGAGCTTGATCTGCTCTATCGAATGATGCCCTAAGTTCACTGGGGAAACAAAAACAGCTTAAATTATCTAAAAAGGAGTTTACTTTTGGGACAACACAATATAATGCTAGTATAGCATAATGCTCAAAAGCGATAAGTATTGGAGCCGCCAATTTGCAAAGACATTACCCTCAACTAACCGCTCTCTGACTGTCTCACTTCCTTGCGGGGATTTGTAAACATATAATACATGTGCTCATCAGAAGGTACCTGCTCGGCGAATTCGTTCTAAGTTTTGGGCAAGTTCAGCGTATACATATAAACAGAGGTATTAGGTTGTAAAGAAAATTCCCGGGTACTTATGGAAATTTCATTTTCAAACGCATTTTATCGATGCTCGGTCGGACTTTGACACCAAGTATTTTATACTGTTCAGTAGAGTGTAGCCTAATGTTTTCAATACGACTTCTGATTTTTGTCGATGCCAAGAGGTGTTTGATCTGCACATCAAAAAGAAAAATCCTTCCAACTATGAAAATTTCACAATTTTTCTTCCTACGTCCATTTTTCTATGCAGTACAAAGAATTTCGTCCAAATCATGGGTGATTCGATTGAGAAGCCTGTTAACTTCTGACCCGCAGCTGCAGTCGAGTTTTGCGATTTGCGCTCAGAAATTACAAGCTGTCGAACTTGCCTCTGACTGCAACTCTTCTCGCGACCGGCGTCGCTCCTGCAGGGATCGCTGCGCCTGGGTGGTGGGTCCAAAAGATGTGCAAGGTATTATCCAAACAATGTTCGCAGTAATCAAAAATTTGGTCAGCCCTGTGCAGAACGAGAAGACCTCAAAGTGACTAATGCAAAAAATGGTGCATTTTTGAGGGCAAAAATGGTCGATTTTTCGAACGTTTGGGAAAGAAATTGTTTGCAAGTGGTCCTTCAAAGACATGAATGGTCCCCCTACAGCCCCAGCGGACTTTCATATAACTACAGCATCTGGGGTCTCCAGCTGTTATCCTGCCTGAGATAATCCTGCACAAATAGGCCACATTTCGCGTCGACCTTCCTCCCTTCTGCGCATGCTAGTGGACCGCTATGAAGTGCTGAAAAGCCAGCAGGACAAGTATATGTTGCAAACGAGATTCTCTTTGCAATGAAAATTGTAGCTCTGAAAAAGGATCAATCTGCTCGATGTTACAGCGATTCAAAAAAAAATTCACAAGTGCCCGGAAACTTCCTTTACAACCTAATAATATCGCACACTTTGCAGAAAAATATAGACTTATCGAAACAAAAACAATTCATCGCCACTTTTTGAAATTTTGGTGTGAAAGGTCTATGTACAAGTCTTATCAACTGCAGTGTCAGGTGCACCAGCATCTCCGCTCCCGCGCGGGACTCTAAACCTCTTCTGCGGACAATGCTCTCTGAGCACTTACCTAGGGCGGGCGTGGGAAAGGCGGAGCCTCAATCGATCGGAAGTGATTAGAGAGCATGGGAGGAGACGCAGAGTTCAGCGCGGGAGTGGAGATGCTGGTGCACCCGACACTTCAATTAATAAGCCCTGTAGAACATCTCAAACCATGCAGATCTCGAAAAGAACATCCACAACCTTTTAGGATATAATTCCACAAGTAGCAAACAGAGTATAAATACTATTCAAGATGCATCTACCGATGACAGAGATGCGTTTTTGCGATTTACACTGCTGACATGTGTGAAATACTCACAGCTCCTGTTTTCTCCGGAAGCAACTTCAGCTAAGTATCTGTAGTAGTCACCCTTCATCTTCAGATAAAAAACCTTCGACTCGGGATTACCAGCTTTGGGTATAAGATATTTGTCCAGGAGGTTCTAAACATATGTTCTTCTCTTACTAGTACGAAATGCAACAATATTTCAATGTGATGACCCACAAGGACATCCTGACAGATATCCCGTAACTCCTTCTCAATTTTCTCGCGATATTCCTTTGCCATTTGTTGTTTCTTCTCGGAGCCTTCTGTCTTCTGCTCAATCGAAGAAATGACCCTCCAGCTCGAACGACGAGCTCCAACTACATTTTTGTACGCAACGGAGAGGAGGTTGCGTTCTTCGTTCGAAAGTTCCGCATCTAGTTCCGTGACCTTCTTCATAGACTGAGCCATATCGTCGTACCGCTCAGCCTAAACCCAGAAAAACGTGAGATGGTGGAATTGAGGTGGACATTCAGAAACGAAGTAAAGTTATAACCTGCTCTGCTAGCTTAGCTTTTTGCACGAGTTCATCTTTAGTTTCAGTCATGTCTGTTCGCGGCTAGCTCGCTTGTTACTGAAATCCCTTCTGTACATATAATTGTTGAAAGTAAAAGAGTAGGGAGACAACACAGTGTGAGATTTTTTGCTTGTTGCGTTGTAAGGGGAAGGTCGGGTGGAGGACATTATGTAACCGGCGATGTAAAACTTTCCAAATCGCCCCAAAAACAATAAAATTAGGAAGGGCAATGGGTTCAAGTGAGTCAGCCACACAATCAAGCAAGCGTGAAACAGTCTCGTAACGGAATTTTTGGACAAATCAAGCTAGAGTGTCTAATGAAGACGGCGCGAGAACTCATCTCAGATTCAAAAGAAGTAAAAGACCTTTCGATGAGACAAATTCTACTCTTCATCGAAAACTAATAATTTTATCTTCGATATCATCACCCTAATCATGGATCAGATCTCACAAGGGAAACTACCTAACTTAGCTACGCCTTTTAGCAAGGGATATATATATATATATATATATATATTAGGTTGAACCGAAAGTTCTGTCCCTCCATTTTCAAAAATTCGTAACTTCGCCAGATTTCAACGGATTTGCTTGCTCGTAATTTTATTAGAAAGAATAGATCTTCCGCTTTCAAGCCCTGTTTTGCGGAGCTTCTGCTTCGCACTGAGTGCCGAGATAAAAATGGAAAACTAAGACCATGTAAAGTTTGACCATTTTAAGTTAGGTCACCAAAAATCTGGAATGCTGCAGAAAAATCTGAAATCGTCAGTACACATGTTTTTTGGCCTACTCTTTGCAATTGTGAAGAGTTTGCGCTGTTTGGACGTTTCTGCGAGAAGTTATGATTTTCACGAAAATTGCCAAATTAATTAATTTTGGCGTTATCCATAGTAAACTCGATATTCATAACTTCTCACAGAGATGTCCAAACAACACAAACTTTTCACTGATGCAAAGGGTAGGCCAAAAAACATATGTACTGACGATTTCAGATTTTTCTGCAGCATTCCAGATTTTTGGTGACCTAACTTAAAATGGTCAAAGTTTACATGGTTTTAGTTTTCCATTTTTATCTCGGCACTCAGTGTGAAACAGAAGCTCCGCAAAACAGGGCTTGAAAGCGGAAGATCTATTCTTTCTAATAAAATTACGAGCAAGCAAATCCGTTGAAATCTGGCGAAGTTACGAATTTTTGAAAATGGAGGGACAGAACTTTCGGTTCAACCTAATATATATATATATATATATTAGGTTGAACCGAAAGTTCTGTCGCACCATTTTCAAAAAATCATAACTTCCTTCCCTCTCGACGATTTTGCGCAATTCAAATTTTGTCTGAAAGCGAAAAGCATGTAGTTTCCAAATGCTCCCTGAGGAGTTTCTGACATGCTCAGGTGGCAGAGATAAAAATGAAAGAACGAAATCATCCGAAACTCGGAATTTTTAAGCAAAAATTCTAAAAATTTAGAAACGGTGCGATAAAATCCAGAAAAGCCATTATCCTGATTTTTCTTACATTTGATTACTATCTGAGTCAAGTTTGTGCTGATCGAGGTCTTCTTTTAGAAGTTATGAATTTTTGAAAAAAAATGCCAAAAAATCCATTTCTTAAGAATTCTTAGGAAATTGGTTTTTTGGCATTATTTTTCAAAAAATCGTAACTTTTGAAAGAAGGGCTCGATCAGCACAAACTTGACTCAGATAGTAATCAAATGTAAGAAAAATCAGGATAATGGCTTTTCTGGATTTTATCGCACTGTTTCTGAATTTCTAGAATTCTTGCTTAAAAATTCCGAATTTCGGATGATCTCGTTCTTTTACTTTTATCTCTGCCACCTGAGCATATCGGAAACTCCCCAGGGAGCTTTTAGAAACTACATGCTTTACGCTTTCAGAAAAAATTTGAACTGTGCAAAATCGTCGTGACCGAAAGAAGTTATGATTTCTTGAAAATGGTGCGACAGAACTTTCGATTCAACCTAATATATATTAGGTTGGTCCGAAAGTTCTTGCGCATCATTTTCAAAAAATCATAACTTCCTTGCCACTCGATGGATTTCGTTAAGATTATACCTGTTCGAAAGAGGAATCCATGCTCTTTATCGCTGTACCTTCGACATGAATTACTTTGAGAAACTTCGAGAGTTACAAGCAATTGAAGGAAATCAGTCAAAATTGGCATTTTTCGAGCTGGGTCACGAAAAATTCTGGAAGTACTTTTATATGATAGAGAAAATTATGCTCATTACAATGGTACTTTTCTGATGATTTGAAACGAAAAAGATCGAAAGTTAGGAGCAAATAAAGAGAATTCCTTCAGTTTTGTAATTTTTTAGCATGGTCAAAAAAGCCCAGAAACGTCACAGAAAATACGAAAAAGCCATGAACGTGGGTTTTGTGACCTTCTCATTCTAGCTGAGCAACTTTCGAGCTAATCGAGAGCAATTTTGTTTTTCGTGATTTTTTCGGATTTTCGGGCCTGCATTTTTCACGAAAATCAAAATTGCTCTCGATTAGCACGATTTCCGCTCAGCTAGAAAGAGAAGGTCACAAAACCCACGTTTATGACTTTTTCGTTTTTTCTGTGACGTTTCTGGGCTTTTTTGACCATGCTCAAAAATCACAAAACTGAAGAAGTTCTCTTTATTTGCTCCTAACTTTCGATCTTTTTCGTTTTAACTCATCAGAAAAGTACAATTGTAATGAGCATAATTTTCTCTATCATATAAAAGTACTTCCAGAATTTTTCGTGACCCAGCTCGAAAAATGCCAATTTTGACTGATTTCCTTCAATTGCTTGTAACTCTCGAAGTTTCTCAAAACAATTCATGTCGAAGGTACAGCGATAAAGAGCATGGATTCCTCTTTCGAACAGGTATAATCTTAACGAAATCCATCGAGTGGCAAGGAAGTTATGATTTTTTGAAAACGATGCGCAAGAACTTTCGGACCAACCTAATATATATATTAGGTTGTCCCGAAAGTTCGTTCGCACTATTTTCAAAAAATCATAACTTTCTTCACTCACAATGATTTTGCGCAGCTCAAATTTTGTTAGAAAGCGTAAAGCATGTAGTTTCTAACAATCTCCTGGCTGTTTTCCAGCATGTTCAGATTGCAGAGATAAAAATGAAAGAACGAGAACATCCGAAATTCGGAATTTTTGAGCAAAAATTCTAGAAATTCAGAAACAGTGCGATAAAATCTAGAAAAGCCTTTATCCTAATTTTTCTTACATTTGATTACTATCTGAGTCAAGTTTGTGCTGATCGAGCCCTTCTTTCAAAAGTTATGATTTTTTGAAAAATAATGCCGAAAAACCGATTTCCCAAGAATTCTTAAGAAATGGATTTTTTGGCATTTTTTTTTCAAAAATTCATAACTTCTGAAAGAAGACCTCGATCAGCACAAACTTGACTCAGTTAGTAATCAAATGCAAGAAAAATTGGGATAATGGCTTTTTTGGATTTTATCGCACAGTTTCTCAATTTCTAGAATTTTTGCTCAAAAATTCCAAATTTCGGATGTTCTCGTTCTTTCATTTTTATCTCTGCAATCTGAACATGCTGGAAAACAGCCAGGGGACTGTTAGAAACTACATGCTTTACGCTTTCTAACAAAATTTGAGCTGCGCAAAATCATTGTGAGTGAAGAAAATTATGATTTTTTGAAAATAGTGCGAACGAACTTTCGGGACAACCTAATATATATATATATATATATATATATATATATATATATATATATATATATATATATATATATATATATATATATATATATATATATATATATATATATATATATATATATATATATATATATATATATATATATATATATATATATTAGGTTGTCTCATAATTAATGCACGTTTTTATTTGCTTGCTTTAACAAAGCAACCAGGCTCAACCCAACAAAGGGTCAGGGGTACTGTTCGATAGAGCAAAGCAAGCTCTACAAGATGGCACTCATGTCTTTGCGCCATGCACGATCCACCGAGAGTTCGAACTCAAAATCTAAAGATTTCCAAATGCCCAAAAAATCGAAAAAAATCAGATCTTCGTCCATATAATTTCTACAAACCTCCCACTCGCTCACATCAATACTATCGATATCCGATATCTATATGTGCGATTGCCGTATTTTTTCCTTGACTAGAAACTGAGAAAACGAGAATTTCCCTGATTTTCTCAAAGCAATGCTGAGCCGTTTTTGCATATGTGGTTCTATACTACAAGCCTAAGTAAGCATAACTGTAGGTTTTCAACCTATTTCGAGCGGTACTTTTCGAGAAATGTCGATTTTAGCACTGAAACCGAAACGGAAAAATCCGAATTCGTTGTTTTTCGAAAACTACCGCTTGGAATGGGCTGAAAACTTACAGTTATGCTTATCTAGGCTTGTAGTATAGAACTACATATGCAAAAACGGCTCAGCATTGCTTTGAGAAAATCAGGGAAATTCTCGTTTTCTCAGTTTCTAGTCAAGGAAAAAATACGGCAATCGCACATATGGATATCAGATATCGATAGTATTGATGTGAGCGAGTGGGAGGTCCGTAGAAATTATTTGGACGAAGATCTGATTTTTTTCGATTTTTTGGGCATTTGGAAATCTTTGGATTTTGAGTTCGAACTCTCCGTGGATCGAGCATGGCGCAAAGACATGAGTGCCATCCTGTAGAGCTTGCTTTGCTCTATGCAATGGTACTTTGAAGCCTATATAAGGATGAAAAGTGTGTGACTTATTGCGGTTGAAATTTAAAACGTGCATTAATTATGAACCAACCTAATATATATATATATTAGGTTGAACCGAAAGTTCTGTCGCACCATTTTCAAAAAATCATAGCTTCTTTCGATCACAACGATTTTGCGCAATTCAAATTTTGTCTGAAAGCGTAAAGCATGTAGTTTTCAAAGGCTTCCTGAGGAGCTTCCGACGTGCTCAGGCAGCAGAGATAAAAATGAAAGAACGAGATCATCCGAAATTCGGAATTTTTAAGCAAGAATTCTAGAAATTCAGAAACAGTGCGATAAAATCCAGAAAAGTCATTATCCTATTTTTTCTTACATTTGATTACTATCTGAGTCAAGTTTGTGCTGATCGAGGTCTTCTTTGAGAAGTTATGAATTTTTGAAAAAAAAAATGCCAAAAAATCCATTTCTTAAGAATTCTTAGGAAATTGATTTTTCGCCATTATTTTTCAAAAAATCATAACTTTTGAAAGAAGGGCTTGATCAGCACAAACTTGACTCAGGTAGTAATCAAATGTAAGAAAAATTAGGATAATGGCTTTTCTGGATTTTATCGCACTGTTTCTGAATTTCTAGAATTCTTGCTTAAAAATTCCGAATTTCGGATAATCTCGTGCTTTGATTTTTATCTCTGCCACCTGAGCATGTCGGAAACTCCCTAGCGAGCTTTCGGAAACTACAAGCTTTACGCTTTCAGGCAAAATTTGAATTGCACAAAATCGTCGTGATGGAAGGAAGTTATGAATTTTTGAAAATGGTGCGACAGAACTTTCGGTTCAACCTAATATACAGGGTGTCCCAAAAAAATGTGAACAGTGTTTGATTGATAATAACTCCCTTGCTTTCACGTCTTTCGCCGAGTTTGAGGCACCATTCTATAGAGAGAGGTTTAACTTAGATTTACAGTGTGGAGCGAATCGTTCACCGCTCTTCATTATCGTAGGATTACGGTAGTAACCTCGACAAAGATTTCAGGCCATTGGAGGCGATATTCTGTCTTGGAGCAAAACCAAACAAGCCAAAAACTTCTATACTATGGCAATGGAAGCCGCTGATTTCAAATATGAAATTTTCACTTTACTGTGATGCTTTTTTCCAAGGTTATCCCAGGTAATCCGAAATAGCTGACTTTCCAGCATTTGCGAGAAATGTGACTACACCTTCAAAAAAGCTAAAAACACTCGTAAAAAGTTGTGTAATGGAATCAGCGTGCAGAAAAGCCCTAGCACACAATTTTTCAGATTTTTTGAAAAAACTTTTGTCAAGTGGCATATTTCACTATATATCCACATGCTAGAAGTTCATATCGTAATCCTACACTAACGAACAGCGATCGGTGATTCGCTCCATACTACAAATCTAAGTTGAACCTCGCTCTACAGAATGGCCCCTCATGCTCGGCGAACGACTTGAAAGCAACGCAGTTATTATCGATCAAACAGTGTTCACAATTTTTTGGGACACCCTGTATATATATATATATATATATATATTAGGTTGGTCCGAAAGTTCTGTCCCACCATTTTCAAAAAATCATAACTTCTTCCTAACACGATGTTTTTGCATGGCTAAAATCATATCGAAAGGAGCAATTCATGCACTTTCTAATGCTAACTTGGCTGCTATCTACTGAGCTCTGAATGTAGAGGTAAAATTGGGAAAAGGAAATCACTTCAAGTTCGGAATTTTTAAGCAAGCCCGTTAAAAAATCCAAAACTGTGCCATAAAATCCAAAACAGCTAGTAACCTAGGTTTTCTGATCCCTTCTTTCTATATAAGCAAAATTCGACCTGATGGAGCCATTTCTAGAAAAGTTATGATTTTCAAGAATAAATGCCAAAAAATCAGTTTGTTAAGAAAATTGATTTTTTGACATTTTTTCAAAAAATCATAACTTTTGTAGCAACGGCTCGATCAGCGTGAATTTTGCTCAGCTGGAAAGAGTGGGCCAAAAAGTCTAGGATACTGGCTGTTTTGGATTTTGTGGCACAGTTTTGGGTTTTTTAACGGGCTTGCTTAAAAATCCCAAATTTGAAATGATTTCATTTTCCCAAATTTATCTCTGCATTCAAAGCTTAGTAGATAGCAGCCAAGGTAGCATTAGAAAGTGCATAAATTGCTCTTTTCGATATGATTTTAGCCATGCAAAAACATCGTGTTAGGAAGAAGTTATGATTTTTTGAAAATGGTGGGACAGAACTTTCGGACCAACCTAATATATAGAGGGTGTCCCAAAAAAATGTTAACACTGTTTGATCGTTAATAACTCCCTTGCTTTCAAGTCTTTCGCCGAGCTTTAGGTACCATTTTGTAGAGCGAGGATAAACTTAGATGTACAGTACCGAGCGAATCATCTAACGCTCCTCGTTACTGTAGAATTACGGTAGGAAATTCCAGCATGTGGAACCGTCGTGAAATATGCCCTCTGACAACATTTTTTTCAAAAAATCTGAAAATTCGTGTACCAGGGTTTTCGCGCACGCTGATTTTACTACAAAACTTTTTACGAGTGTTTTCAGCTTTTTTGAATTTTTAACACATGCTGGGAAGTCAGTTATTACACTTTACCTAGGATAACTTTGAAAAGAAGTATCGTAATGAAGTGAAAATTACATATCCGAAATCAGCTGCTTCCATTATCATAGTACAAGAGATTTTGGCTTGCTTGGCTCTGTTCCGAAGCAGAAAATGGGTTTCAATGGCCTAAAATCCTTGTCAAATCTCCTACCGTAATTCTACAGTAACGAGGAGCGTTACATGATTCGCTCGATACTGCAAATCTAAGTTTATCCTCGCTCTACAAAATGGTACCTAAAGCTCGGCGAAAGACTTGAAATCAAGGGAGTTATTAACGATCAAACAGTGTTAAAATTTTTTTGGGACACCCTGTATATATACTAGTTGACAAACCCGGCTCCGCCCGGGCCTGTCAATTATATATATATATATATATATATATATGTCTGTAATCAGCATCAGCATGCTCGATTACCCCCCTGGGCCAACTCCCAGCCCTGTAGCTCAAATTTTGCAAAAAATCGATAAAATCGATATCGATCGATGACGAAAAGTGGCCTATGACACCCGCCGGGGCCCGATGTGTATGTGTGCCAAGTTTGGTCCGGATCGGTTTAGAAATGGAATTTTCTATTCGGAACATACGTACACACAGACATACAGACATACACACATACAGACAGACAGACAGACAGACAGACAAACAGACAAACAGACATTCAGCTTTATAAATAAGATTCTGAATCAGCTTTGAACGATGATTCCAAATATGCTTCCTAGCTGCCGATTACCATTTCGAAGCGAGTTATGGAATTTTTCCAGCCTAAAAGTGACATACTATTGAACATGGGAAGTCTGCCTGTAGATAAAAATCTGCAAGAAAAAGGTGCTGAGATCTCGAATAACACAAATCCAATCGTTTCTCATCAAAAAGAAGCTTAACGCAAGTGTATTAGTACTTAGATGATGATGCCGATGCCAGTAGTCGATGAGTATGCCAAATTCGCGCAGGAAAAAGTCCATAACTCGTTAATGGTACTCGGCAGCTAGGAATGACATATTTACAATCAGCGTTTGAAGCAGATTCAGAATATATATGTCCCTTGCTAAAAGGCGGAGCTAACAAGGGAACCGTGTCGAGTCGAAGTGGCCTTTCCAAATGAGACCCATACTGCTTTAAAGAGTATTAGACGGTGATTCCAAATCTGCTTTCCAAATCTGCCAAGCGCCTCTGGACGCCGAGTTATGACCGTTTTTCGGAACGAAAAATGAATGCAGAATTTAGGTAAAATTGATTGTTACTTACAATCTTTCCAGCGCTCAGATAAAGCAATGTTAAGTATTAGCATATAAAATAAAATGTATCCATTGCATAAACAGCTCTGATACTCGACACTGGACCATTTGAGCAAATTTGGGCGATTTTGCTTCAGTTTTGCGTTCAATTTTTTGACCCGAAAAACGAGCATAACTCGGCGTCCAGGGGCGCTTGGCAGATTTGGAAAGCAGATTTGGAATCATCGATTAATGCTCTTCAAAGCAGTATGGGTCTCATCCGGAAAGGCCACTTCGACTCGACACGGTTCCCTTGTAAGTTGGGTAGCTTCCCTTGTCAGTGCATGTTTGCGGCTATTTCACTCACTTCGTAAGAAGATGGTTTTACAAAGAGGTGAGCCACTGCTAGTCTTTCGAGGTCAACAAAGCAAGAAAAAAAACCGTAAGTTAAATGACAAAACACTTTTGCCCAACTGACTAATAGTCAAGTGTAGTAGAGCCATTCAAAGATGGAGGTAACGAGAAAAACAGGACACTAGAACACCGAGATACAAAGTTTCTTCGCATCCCACCCTCCCCCCCCCCCTCCCACCCTCTCCATTTCATGTATTCAACAACCTTTTTTTGAAATGCGAACACGAGAGCGCATAGAAAAATAACTGACAATTTCCACCTTTTTGTATGATTCAATTAGGATCCCCAGAGTTTGGTCTTTTTTCAATATTTTACAGGCCTACCCTCCGACCCTCCGTCCCAATAGCAATGTCGTCGACTTATGCGGTTCGGGTACGATGGCCTCCTTTGGACCTGCGCCGCATCTGCCACGTATTTGCAAGTATTTTCCTTCAGTCTTCAATCGTAAGTATGAGAAAATGACCACGAATAAAAAAAACATGCGTCGCAAACGTGGCGCAGTGCCAAGCGAGGCGCCCGCGTCTAAGGCTACCTCCAGAGTGCCGAAGCCACGCCAGCGCTGCGCCGGCACCAAGCCAGCGCCGAGCTAGTCCCGAGCTGTACCGGCGCTATTTCGATCGATACACTTGCATTTCGTTCGAGGCCGGGCCAGCTGACCTAGTTCTCAGCAGGGTAAATGCACCGACTACTGATCGAAATCTCTGTCAAAAGCTCCGTTAGCGCTTTGCCGGCACAGCGCCAGCTAGCCCCGCCTTGAACGAAATGCACGTGTATCGATCGAAACAGCGCCGGGACAGCTCGGCGCTAGCTCGGCGCTGGCGTGGCTTCGGCACTCTGGCGGGAGCCTACAAAAGCGCGACCCAGTGACTGTGTCACTAAGAAGATGGTAAGTCCATTTTTGGCAGAAACGAGATCAGGATTGGTATGTAGCGCCCGTCCGGGTAAGTTACCCGGACAGGTTGTTTCCGCTTCATAGCTCGGTGCTCTGGGGATTTGTGTTCTTCCTTGTTTGTTCATCTTTTGGAGGCTCTACTACCCTAATATTGTAGCACAATGAGTAGCAGCACTTTGCTGTATAAGCTGAAATAATTCGTTATTTGTATGATCCCGTAAGGGATCTTCCACTGATGACGCTCATTTTTAAAGTTATTAATATCCGCAAAAACTCAAGGAAAACGCCATAGAGTTTGGCTGTCAATTTATTACGATGTCAATTTATTAGTGCTACAGTGTTTGTGAAAGAAATAAGCGAAAAATCAAGTTGACAAAACCTTCAATGAACCTGTGCTCGCGAGTTGGGCTTTATCGAAAAACTCAAAACTTGCACATTTCATCTATGCTACTAAAAACATGCACAGCACCTTCGTAATAGATCGACAACAAAACTCTGTGACGTTTTCGTTGGGTTTTTGCGGATATAAATAACTTTGAAAATGAGCGTGATCAGTGGGAGATCCCGTTCGGGATCATACAAATAACGAATTATCTCAGCTTATACAGCAAAGTGCTGCTTTTCACTGTGCTGCAATATTAGGGTAGTAGAGCCTCCAAAAGATGAACAAACAAGGAAGAACACAGATCCCCAAAGCACCGAGCTATGAAGCGGAAACTACGTGTTCGGGTAACTTACCCGGACGGGCGATTAATACATACCACCCCAGACTTACACGATTTTCGCTGAGATTATCCCTAAACCTTTTCGCATTAGTGACATGATTGATTTTGTATGTTTGCATCGGCAACTTTCAAGCATATACATTCGATCTTTTGTCATCATCGCAACAGACCGTCTACATGGTTTATCAATTGCATAGTCGGTTACACCAGCATCTCCGCTCCCGCTCGGCCGCCTCGCCTGGACTCTGCACCTCTCTCCGAACGTGCTCTCTCATCACTTTTCCACAGGAGCGAGGAAAGGCGGAGCTTCAGTCGCTAATCAAGCGCGCGGAAATGATTAGAGAGCATGTCCGGGAAAGAGATGCGGAATCCAGCTGAGGCAGCCACGCGGGAGCCGAGATGCTGATGCACCCGACTTCGCAATTGATAGGCCCTGTAGCAGTGACGGTCCCAGAATTTCGTACCGGGGGAGGAGGGCGACAAAAATATTTTTCTTAGTGAGGGTGCGTAGCTTTAGCCACGCACTTTGAAAGATTCTTGTGGGCCCATGACCCCAGCAGCGGCAGCCACGCCCCCGAGAAAAAATTCTTTATAAGGCTAATTTGAATTTTTAAAAAATTCCAAAAAATTTTTACTTATTTACAAGTATAAGCAAGTCACTTGCGCATTTCTATAACCCATATACGTAACTTTGAAAAAAATTTCGCGACCCAATCGCGGGGGGGGGGGGGGGGGCGAACAATCATGTCAACATGGCCAGCAGAGCCAAAGGTGCCATAGTAGAACTTTATGGGCACTGTTCAGCCGTGTCGCCGAAAAATCCACACTGGAGCCCGCAGTCCTTTCCTCAAAGGTCCTACGCGAAAGCCAAGCACGATGCATGTCGTCTCTACATATAATACGTAGGGGTTTGAGAAATTTGAAGGAAAATTTCCCTGTTAGAAATGGAACAGCTGCGTTACTGCTTGGGCAGAGCTTAGGGCCATCATCACCCTCATGTAAAGCGGGTCCAGAATTCCCAGACATTACCTTCATACTTGGGCGACGTCATACCAAGATTCGGGAAGTGCATCATGAAGCTTCTTTGCAACTCGTTTCCTCAGGGAATTTACTTCCATGGCATATCTTACTAATTTCGACTCATCAGAGATACAGTCGAATAGATTTTCCGCTTAAAGGCACCGTCCACCCAAATTGGGGTCGGTGAGATTATGATACCCAGCAGCTGCGGGGCCTCCAACTGTATGATTGCCCAACTTGCATTGCCTAAAGTTGCTTCCGAAGCGAGAAAATTGCTTTGGAAATAGCTTCAGGTGAAGCTTCGCCACGTTGGCTCCTCCCCTTTCAAATGGGCGTGACGTTCGTCCCGCCCATCCGTGCGCGCCCAACCAATCACCGTTCCGAAGAAATCGCCTACGGCTTCTGAAAACGGGGTTTTTCGTGATTTTCATGGATTTCCAAGTTGATATTCGGAATCAGGAGTATGAGAAGGCCCTGGAACGGCAAAAATATGGAGGTCGAAATTTTGGGTGGACGGTGCCTTTAATATAGTGTGCTTGCACAAAAAGTGAAATGCGGTAGATTTTGCGCGTTAAGGAAATAGCTTCGACTGTGACGCCGACCAATTGCGCGCGCAAAATGCGAGCATTACTTGCGTGGCTATTTCTTCACGCGCAAATTTCACTGCATTTCACCTGCTGTGCAAGCACACTATATTAAGCGGAAAATCTACTCGACTGTACCTTATGTATAGTCGAGTAATTTCATATGATCATGTGTCACCTCACCTCAGTGGGGGAGGAAAAGGGGGGGGGGGAAGTTTCTCATCCGCGCCATATTCTCGCATTCGGACTAGCTACAATTACGAGCACCTTTGGATACCAATACAGCAAGCCCCGTCTCCTTATCCAGTGTTGCATCAGATGCTGAAACCCGCGATAGCGAACTTGCTCCAAACAAGACCAAATTTCGGATCTATGGGTTTTCGAGGTTGCTCTCTTCAGTAGTGAGATTTGTTTGTTGCAAAGTCAAGGTTAAGCACCGATAATGCCCCACAGATAATTCCCTATCAAACCTCGGATTTAGCCGAAATTTCTTTAAAACAAGATCAAAGTACAGCTTTATGGGTTTCCGGAAAATTATGAATGAACTATTGAAAAAACATCCGTAGCAGAAGTTTGAACTTGGTTGTTTTTAAAATAATACAGATGTTTTCTCTATTCTTTGACACGATTCCAAGCTTCCAGGTCTACTGAAGTTTCTGGCATTGGGACAGTCTCAACGATCTCACAAGGGAATGGTCAGAAATCGCAATGGCCAAATCAAGCAAACTACATACCATTAGATGCAGCATAAAACGCTTACTCTAGATCTGTCTTCGTTATCTGCAGAGCACTTTTGTGGATGATATTATAAGCCGTTAAAGGCCATTACCTTGCTAAGAAATTGTGTGCGTAAAGGGCAAAGTTGGCCGTACGAAGCCATTCTCGGCTCAGTGTGCAATACTGCAGGTACACTTCATATGGCCCGTATCTAGAGGTGAGCTGAAAAAGCAATAGTGTGCCTAATTTCGCAATTCTTGTGTACGTTTTTTTCGCAGTAAAGCTGCTCAAACTTCGCCTACAAAAGTGCTCTGCACATATGGAAGACAGATTTGAAATCAGCACCATGCTGCATCGAACGGTATGCAGCTTGTTTGGATTGGCCACGTCGACTTCTGACCATTCCCTTGTCAGTGACCTGGGATAATTCAAAAAATACTTGGCTAGGTCATTATCAGTGCTGTACCTTGACATATTCTTACTGAATTAATAAAAAAAAACTAAGACGGAACAAACATATACCTGCATTTAGGATTTTGTAGGAAAAAAATTCGGTTGCAAACATCTTGTCTCCAAATAAATGTTCAATAAATCAAATCGCCATTGATATTGCAAACATACATTATTATCGAAAAAGCTTCGAAACCTAAACTTTGGTCTTGTTTTGCACACACTGTTCTTATTGGCGTTCCCATCCTAGATTTTCGGAGCCGATACCATTCAGGTAAGTGTTCTTGTTATGTTTTCAATGTTTTCTACACTTTCTAGATACTGATCACCTCAAATGATATAAGCGATAGCCTTGCGTTTTTGCGATTGAAAATCCAGGATGAGGTCGCCAAAGATGGGCGAATTGTGCAATACCACACATGATCATAATAAAATGATTCGAATTTACATTTACAAGCTTATATACAGTCTGTCCCGATCGGGATAGGCCGAACCGCTGGAGTAAATTTCCGAGCGCTAAGGGTGCCTTCATACCGCGCCGGCAGTCGCCGTAGCAGCCCGCAGCAGTCGCTGGCAGCCCGTAGCAGTCGCTAGCAGCCCGTAGCAGCCGCTGGCCACTTTTGCCATAGATGCGCAAAATCATCAAATTCTTACTACCGTGAGTGCGCCTGCCCACGCTTTCCATCTCTCACGCCTCTTTCTTCCTATTGCAATGTGCAGTTCCACTCTCACACATTACAGAGTTATTCAAGATAAGCACCGGCCAAGGATATGATTAAAACAGAACCATACATAAATAATAAACACTGCAGAAACTGGACGCATCCAAAGTCAGAATACACACTACAAAAGAGAAGAAACTTCGGCGAAATATGGGTCGACTGCGAGGGGGAAACTGAGCACCAATGGGATAACCAATGTACGGCAACAAGATAATAACAACAATGGACACAAATATGATATTAGGTCGTTGCATAAGTTCGTAGAGTTTCTATTTTTGTAACCACTTCTCGATGAAGCGGTTGTTTTACGTCAAGGTACCTGGACCGTTCGAAAAAACAAGTTCTGCTCTACAAGAACCGCTGTTCGTTTTCGGAGCGAATCTAAATTCCTTTGATTTACAGCCTCTCAAAGCAAAGATTTTTGATATGCAAAAATTGGCGATTTCGAACTGCACTTCCCACATTTGGTCCGTATCCCGCAGAATGTTGTTGTCATATGTAGGCGGAATGGATAGTAGCAAGCAAGACTATACTGACAAATTTGCATGCTAGAATGCTTATAACCGTTTGAACAGGTCCCAATAGTTGTTGTCTTTGACTGCTGCCGCTTGAGTTTTGCGCGTTCTTTAGCGACAGTAAGTCGGTCCTCCTATCGGACCTTGAAGGCAGTGGCCAAATCTCAACCTAGTCAATCTGAGGTTATTCAATACGCTGATTCCGAAAGACCATTTTTGAGAGCTTAAAAACGCCGAAAACGAGCGTTTTTCAATACCCTTCCCTTTGGAATTGGACGAGTGCAGCAAGGCTGATGACGCCGAATCGTTGCAGGACCCAATGGTTATAGCATTGCGGCGGGCAGCCTCCAACGGTGAGAAGGGAATTGCTAACTCGTCCGGATGCGTGTAAGAATGGTCTGCGCGTGTGAGTCTGAGAGCAATTTTCTCGGCAAGGAATGCATGCTGTGCAACCGGATTTGCACTGTTTTCATACTTGGGTAATAAGGAGTGTACCGCGTTAAAATTTTGAGTTGTTGAACTTTGCCGATCCGCTGCTTTTAAGGAACGGATGGGTTCTTCTAGAGGTGTAGATGTATGAATACAAGCTCTGGCCAACAGTTTACTCTCTCTCTCAAAGTTTGTTTGGAGTGGGAACTTCTTTAAATTGTACCAAACGCAAAACATCTACACGCTTGGTAAAAGCGCGCTCAATCATTCTTTATAGCGTCTCTTTAGGTAAGGAGACTATTTTTATACGCGCCGTAGTCTCATAAACAGTTGTTTTTTTATCATATACTAGCTGGCTTACCCGGCTCCGCCGTATGTTCCGAATAGAAAGTTCCATTTCCTAACCGATCCGGACCAAACTTGACACACATACACTTCGGGCCCCGGCGGGTGTCACAGTCTACTTTTCGCTATCGATCGATGTCGATTTTATCGATATTTTGCAAAATTTGAGCTAGGGGGCTGGAATTTGGCAGGGGGTGTAATCGAGCATGCTGATCACCCCCACGGGGGTGATCAGCATGCTCGACTATCCCCCTGTGCGGTGCCACTCAGCTTTCCTCGTCTCCTTTCTCTTGTGTACTGTACCGTGTCTCTTGGGTTGTTTAACTAGTTCGAGGCCTTGTGGATCCTGTTCGTGTAATGGCTGCAAATTCATCAGCCTTCCCGATACTTCCCTATATTTGAATTCTGCGCACATTTTTCTTCAAAAAAAAATCCCTCATCTGTCCGAGTCGCTCCATATAACAGGAATTAAAATTAGCTTTGAAGCTCTCTGAAGTGACGTAGAACTCATTCAGAAAGGTCACATCGACTAAAAACACTACCCTTGGAAGAGTAGAGTCTACTGAGGCGCATATGCAAAGGCTACTGCATGAGAAGGCGCAGAAGCAGTATTAGTTGAGCGGGCGTGAACGCGGCGCGCGCGTACAGTCTGCCCGCATCGGATTAGGCCAAATTGTCGGCTGCGCGCTCGCAGCGCTAGAGGTTTGCGCTGCATACGGCATTGTCGCAGAGAGCGAAGAGATTGAGGAGAAAGCAAACCAGCTAGCCATAGACGTGACGCAATACCCTCGCGACACGGACTCCCGCCATGCCAATATTGGCCTAGTTGGCATTGGGGCAGACTGTGTAGTAGATTTCCTCGCTATAGGCGGAAATTGTACTGGCGGAAGTCCGCTACGCAACGATTCGCGCCGCTTTGCGGTTTGCGTCTCTTCATTCTAGACTATCTCGCTGAGCCAGTGGCGGTGCGGAAACGCTGCTCCACTTGGAATGTTTCGCCTACTCCGGGCTGGAAAAGACTTTACCTTCACAGGTGCTTTTGACCACTCGGCAACCACTGTTTCCAAAGATTTTAGCAAGCCATTTTCGAATGGGTCTACTAAAGACAATACGCAGTACGATAGGTGCTTGCCTGAGCAGGGGGAGCGGTTAGCGAGCAGGTACCAGTAGTAATCGCGGAGAAGAGTGGGGGGGGGGTGGTTGGGGAATCCGCTACGACTTGGAAATATCTCCGGGATGCTTTCCAAGATTTTTACGGCGTAACATCGAAATCTCTGAAAAACAAAGTCTTTTACAAAAATAATTTTTTGACAAATCAAAAAAGTGGCAAACCAAAAACTCAAAACTTTTGTTTCGCTGCGACTTCAGCCAGAAAAATTGCCAAGCAGATCACGAAATGGTGACATTTCGCACGGTAAGGCCTTTCCAGGATTACGGTAACCACGAAGGAAATGAGCCAGTTAAATCGTTGTAACTTTATATGAAACTAGCTGGCTTACCCGGCTCCGCCGTATCCGGACCAAACTTGGCACACATACACTTCGGGCCCCGGCGGGTGTCACAGTCCACTTTTCGTTATCGATCGATGTCGATTTTACCGATTTTTATCGATTTTTTTGCAGAGTTCACCTACAGAGCTAGGAGTTGGCACAGGGGGGAAGTGAGCATGGGGATTCCGAATACAATATTAGTTTTCAGAATTATCGATTACTTTTATTGATTTTATCGATTTTTTGTAAATTTTGACATGCGAGGCTGGGATTTTGCACAGGGGGGTAATCGAGCATGCTGATTACGAACACAATATTAGTTTTCAGGATCGTCCATTACTTTTATCGATTTTATCGACTTTTTTTGTAAAGTTTGACCTGCGGGGCTGGGAGTTTGCACAGGGGGGTAATCGAGCATGCTGATTACGAATACAATATTAGTTTTCAAGATCGTCCATTACTTTTATCGATGTTACGATTTTTTGAAAATTTGAGCTAGGGGGCTGGAATTTGGCAGGGGGGTGTAATCGAGCATGCTGATCACCCCCCTTGGGGATGATCAGCATGCTCGATTACCCCCCTGTGCCAACTCCCAGCCCCCTAGCTCAAACTTTGCAAAAAAATCGATAAAATCGATAAAAGTAATCGATAATCCTAGAAACCAATACTGTATTCGGAATCCCCATGCTCGATTACCCCCCTGTGCCAACTCCCAGCCCCGTAGCTCAAACTTTGCAAAAAAATCGATAAAATCGATAAAAGTAACCGATAATCCTGAAAACCGATTTTGTATTCGGAATCCCCATGCTCGATTACCCCCCTGTGCCAACTCCCAGCCCCGTAGGTGAACTCAGCAAAAAAATCGATAAAAATCGATAAAATCGATATCGATCGATGACGAAAAGTAGCCTATGACACCCGCCGGGGCCCGTAGTGTATGTGTGCCAAGTTTGGTCCGGATCGGTTCAGAAATGGAATTTTCTATTCGGAACATACGTACAGACAGACAGACAGACATACAGACAGACATACAAACAGACATTCAGCTTTATATATAAGACTAGCTGGCTTACCCGGCTCCGCCGTATCCGGACCAAACTTGGCACACATACACTTCGGGCCCCGGCGGGTGTCACAGTCCACTTTTCGTTATCGATCGATGTCGATTTTACCGATTTTTATCGATTTTTTTGCAGAGTTCACCTACAGAGCTAGGAGTTGGCACAGGGGGGAAGTGAGCATGGGGATTCCGAATACAATATTAGTTTTCAGAATTATCGATTACTTTTATTGATTTTATCGATTTTTTGTAAATTTTGACATGCGAGGCTGGGATTTTGCACAGGGGGGTAATCGAGCATGCTGATTACGAACACAATATTAGTTTTCAGGATCGTCCATTACTTTTATCGATTTTATCGACTTTTTTTGTAAAGTTTGACCTGCGGGGCTGGGAGTTTGCACAGGGGGGTAATCGAGCATGCTGATTACGAATACAATATTAGTTTTCAAGATCGTCCATTACTTTTATCGATGTTACGATTTTTTGAAAATTTGAGCTAGGGGGCTGGAATTTGGCAGGGGGGTGTAATCGAGCATGCTGATCACCCCCCTTGGGGATGATCAGCATGCTCGATTACCCCCCTGTGCCAACTCCCAGCCCCCTAGCTCAAACTTTGCAAAAAAATCGATAAAATCGATAAAAGTAATCGATGATCCCGAAAACCAATATTGTATTCGGAATCCCCATGCTCGATTACCCCCCTGTGCGAACTCCCAGCCCCGTAGCTCAAACTTTGCAAAAAATCGATAAAATCGATAAAAGTAATCGATAATCCTAAAAACCAATACTGTATTCGGAATCCCCATGCTCGATTACCTCCCTGTGCCAACTCCCAGCCCCGTAGCTCAAACTTTGCAAAAAAATCGATAAAATCGATAAAAGTAACCGATAATCCTGAAAACCAATTTTGTATTCGGAATCCCCATGCTCGATTACCCCCCTGTGCCAACTCCCAGCCCCGTAGGTGAACTCAGCAAAAAAATCGATAAAAATCGATAAAATCGATATCGATCGATGACGAAAAGTAGCCTATGACACCCGCCGGGGCCCGTAGTGTATGTGTGCCAAGTTTGGTCCGGATCGGTTCAGAAATGGAATTTTCTATTCGGAACATACGTACAGACAGACAGACAGACATACAGACAGACATACAAACAGACATTCAGCTTTATATATAAGATGATTACATGCTGATCATAACTGTGCCATGCCTTACCATAAAACCTTCTAATGGGATTGCAGTGGGTGCATCGAATGGACAACCTTCACACAAGAAGCTTTATTTCAACGAGCGGATACCATATGTGTGAAGCGTGTTAAATGACCCCTCTGTCATGTCACAACAAATTGTGGGATGTATCTTGTAGACGTTATAATTTTGTATAATTCCTAGTACGACTAACATCATTTTTGTAATAAGCATGACAAAAACTTTGAGCGAGTTGCACCGAATCTAAAATTTTGAGCTTTTGGGCTACTTAACATACTTTCACAAAAAAAAACAAGTAATTTGCAGAGTTTCATAGTGATGTAGACCACTTTCAAATACTTCACAATTCATCCCCCCCCCCTCCCCCAAAGTCTACTGCCGATAAATATAGTTGATTCGTTGACCGCACGGACTGGAATCACTGCAGAGCACGCCCCGCGAGATAAAACGCTTGCCCCAGTACAAATCCGCCATTGTACAAGTCGTGCTCTCGTGACAATTCAGCCGTGTCGTGCATGGGCCGCAGCGTTTGAGCAGTCCGTGCGGTCAACGAATCGACAATACGTTTTTGCGAAGCTTGCGGTGCGCAGATCCGAGGACGTAGCCTTCACTAATCCACCACCCTCGGATGTGCTAGTCAGGCAAATGTGAAAATGGCTCAAAGGTAGTATCTTGCAAATACACAATTTTCACCCCGTTTCTGGGCGCTCCGCTGCATCCGAAAATCTACCTCCGAGACAATGAGCAAGCTTTTCGAGAAACTCTATTTTGTTGGGAGAGTGAAATAACCCTCATCAAGGCTTAGGAAAATCACGTGTGGGCGAAACTTTCCCCTTAAGCATTGAATTCTCACCACTCTCAACCTTGCTACGACACTACCTCCAAATGGATATTACTCATCTTGAGTTATATTTCATTTGCGGATATCATGAAATTCAACTTGTGTACTAGTTAGCATGGTAGAGCTGTTAAGGAACTGTATAGCGTATGGGCCTACTCAGCTTCCGGAAGTTCAAGCGACCGACGATCATGATTACAATTTTGTAAATATCAGGTGTCACTGTGTCCTTTTGATATGATATTTTGTGTAATTTGAAGATTGAGGTAGGCTCACTATATTAAAATTATTGGGCCATTCCATCAACTACTTTTCTAAAAAAATGTAGTAACCACAATCTTCTTTCTAACAGCGTTGCATCATTGGCAGAATTCTCAAAGGCAAAGCTGATGTGGGGACTTGGACGTTTCTTTGCGTGAAAGCAATCCCCCCCCCCATGCACACCTTTTCTAGAAACAGAGCTCATCAGCCATGATAGATTTGCCAAGTAGAACAACCCTTTATCTCAGAACTATCCAGCCTGAACTTAGAGAGAATGCGCGAACGAGGACCCTTCTAACAATCTGATATACAGAAACTCACTTTGCGATCCATAACAATGCACTCGCATCCAGCCGGATGACGTCTGGTGATGGAAGTTTAGATATTTTGATGGCCCGATTCTCAAAGACTACAAGAGACAGGCACTCTCTCTGCTACCTCTTGGGTAGTACAAACCTAGTAAGGCTGACCTCATAGGATGCACACACACTACAAATGCAGGAAAGAAATTGGAATAGGAACGACTCCAGTGATAACACAAAGGCCTTCAATCCTCACTACGAGAAGCAAAGGACCGTTGCGAAGAGAAAAAACTCAACCAACTCAGAAGGCGAAAACCGCTTCACATTCAACTGACTTGACCACTGCACTACTTTTATTCTTATACTTACGTTGCTAAATCTACTCGCAAGCGGCTAATTACACGCGTCGCGTCTTGTTTACGTGCGGATGGTCAGCCGCGTGGCCATCGATCCGCGCAAAAGCTGTTTGCACGCCTCCTCAGCGGTCCCTAAAATTCATCCGCGACTTCGATGAATCACTTCTATTATTTTGGAAAATTTTGCCGATATTCGGTTGTGGAACCCGAGGTTCTACAAGGCCTTATTCTTACATTTCTAACAACTTTTACATTCTGACACAAAATCTTTTCAAAACCTAGAGCGCGCGCTCATCGTCGTTTTGGCGTGCATGTCGATGAAACTACTTGGAGTAGGCGGAGTTTGGAGCGTCGCTTGCCCCTGTATTCATCCGCCGCTTATTCCTCGAAGCGCCATCCATTTTCCATACTCTTTGATAGAGGATCTGCACTCGCTTCGATATCTGCATGAAACAACCCCGTATCGGTGGAAACTCGGGCAATTTTGTTGCGAAGTTTCGGACGTAGCTCATTCTTCCGGCCCGCTCTTCCCTCGCTTACCCATGACGTTGCCATCCGAGCATTGACATGGCAGTGTCAGTCTTGAATGTCCCTGCTTTCGACTTGCCGTCTCTTTATTTCGCGTGTAACTCTGATTTATTGACTCTGTATAGTGTGGAGTGTTTTAGTATAGTTTGCGTTCTGAAAAGGTTGATTTTAGTAACTGTCCTATCAAGCTAACAGTAAATAAACATGGCCGACAACAAGGATGAACTCGTGCAGAGAGCCAAGCTTGCTGAGCAGGTAAATCTAGAATTTCATGGTTTAATTGATGGTCGTCTTTGCTACTGCTCTTCCGCTCAGTTTTTGGATTCAGGCAGAGCGATACGACGATATGGCTCAGTCCATGAAAAAGGTTACCGAACTGGGTGCAGAACTTTCGAATGAAGAGCGCAATCTCCTTTCTGTTGCCTACAAAAATGTCGTTGGAGCTCGCCGCTCGAGTTGGAGGGTTATCTCATCGATTGAGCAGAAAACTGAAGGATCTGAGAAGAAACAACAAATGGCCAAGGAATATCGCGAGAAGGTTGAAAAGGAGCTCCGTGACATCTGCCAGGATGTACTTGTGAGTGTAGTTCCATTTTATACGTCTGCATGCGTGCTGTAGTGAAAATCAGCATTTCAGAACTTGTTGGATAAATTCCTCATTCCCAAAGCTGGTAATCCCGAATCGAAGGTATTTTATCTGAAAATGAAGGGGGACTACTACAGATATCTGGCCGAGGTCGCCTCCGGAGAAGATAGAAGTTGTGAGTATTTCTATGTGTGTCAACAGTGTGTCGTGTTGAATATCTCACCAAAACCTTTGCAGTGGAGATTGTTTCATTTGACTGCTGTTTTAACATGCCTGTTAGAATTTGAACACTTCTTCCAATCCAATATCTAACTGTTCAACCCTCGATCACATGCTCATTTCAATTCTGCCATCTCATATAGGTAAATTGATGTGATGTAGGATGCTCATCTATCATATCTGCTAAGTTTGCAACAAAATCAAGAGAAATCTTGTACATTTGCGTGAAAGTGCTGCTGAAAGTCCATCCGTTTCCAATGTCATTTCGCCCTCGCGAGTAGCATTTTTTGTGCATTCTGACTTCAAAGATCTCATATCAAATTATACTTCTTATACGACATCCTCGTAAATCTCCGCTCTTAGTAAATCAATAGTATGCAGTGTTATATAGAATGATATATGAGAGAAGTAAGAAAATTAGCTGTTTGGCTCGATTTTTGTTTTAGTTTGAATGTATTGCGGTAGGAGCTAGGTAATTGCTGCAGTCAAGCAAGAATCGTGTGTTTGATTTCGAGGAGTTGCGGTGCTACTTGCCAATTTTTAGATGCTTGTGGACCTCAGAGGTGTTTGTGTAGTGAGAAGCGTGGTATTTCAAAATGGGTGGTCGTGGCTTTCTTCTTTGTTTCCTAACCGGATAACAGCATAGTTTGACAAGAAGCGAAACAGCCGCGGCGGATGGTCGCGTTTGGGATTTGGTAAAATATACTTTGGGGGAATGTCTTTGTTGAGCACTGTCCTTGGTTAATACGTCGTTACTCTTGCGATTGCAGCGGTTGTCGACAAGTCGCAGCAGTCATACCAGGAGGCGTTCGACATCGCCAAGGACAAGATGCAGCCCACTCACCCCATCCGCCTTGGCCTCGCTCTCAATTTCTCGGTGTTCTACTACGAGATCTTGAATGCACCCGATAAGGCTTGTCAGTTGGCGAAGCAGGTGAATTCCTTTTGAATTTCTAGCGGTGGCGAGTGTCGGGCAGAGCAGCTACTCTGAAGCGCTCGAGATTGCGAAAGAAAATTTGGCCACTACTCATCCCGCACGCCTTGGTCTTGCATTGAACTACTCGGTCTTTTTCTATGAAATAGCTTCAAGCCCTGATAGGGCTTGTCAACTCGCCAAGCAGGTGTTCTGTCTTAGATGTCTCTTTTGTTTCTGTAGAATTATCTGGTATTTTTTGAGGCATTCGATGATGCTATCGCTGAGCTTGATACCTTGAACGAAGACTCGTACAAGGACTCCACGCTCATCATGCAACTCCTGAGGGACAACCTCACCCTGTGGACTTCCGATGCTGCTGCCGACGATCAAGACGCAGGAGAGCAAGGAGAGGGTGCCAATTAAACCCATATGATCTGATCCGTTTTAATCATTGTAAGATGAAGATTTGTATAGAGTAATGTTCTACTCTAGCTGAACTATATTTATATCGTCAAGTGATGTGGTTGCCTGTTTTGCTTGTTCAAGTCTGTCAGTAGGCTGACATAAGCAGCGCATAGGAAATCACGCGTCCTTCAGTTAACTGATGTTGTTTTCCAGCTTTGTTTCCATTTTGAAGAGGTATTCTCAGTGTTCGATCATAACTGATAATGTTAATGCCAGCGTGCAATTCGTGAGTTCGTGACCTCTGCTGTCTTTTTTACTATGGTTGTAATAAAGTGCAGCAGTATCAGGTAGAAACGGAACATGTTATGTGGAAATATTCAAACAAAAACTTTCGCTCATTTTAACACTGCGATGGAAACTACAGCGATAATTACTTGGTAACACAATTACTATCGATGTGCCGAGCAATGCTTTGCGCCGGCACTATTGATCGGTGCGGCAGGGGAATATTAACGAGCATATTGAGGGAGTGTGAGTGTCAGGACAGCCTTGAGGTGTGGTGATACCTTCATAAATTGCAATGCAACAAATGGTGATGTGTGCGCAGGACTTAGTGAACTTTAAGTGTGAGAAACCATGTGGCCTAAAAATGCAAATTTGGGTAATGTCTGTGTTTGCGTCTTTGAATCCTTTGTATGTTGCTGAGCGGTACATTACCTTTAGATCTTCGATCTTGTAAACATGTCCATCATGAGTGGTTGTATTACAAGTGGCAGGACCTTTAATACATACGTATATGTCGCTGAGTGTCAGCGACCTTCTGACAAAAGAAGCATACTTGGTGATGGCCATTTGTGCGGTAGTAGGGACAAGTTGTGTGAACTCAAAGGGCTATGCCAGGCGAAGGCACAAAAGCTAGGGGGGGGGGGGGTGCGAAGACGATTTGATTAGCCGCAGAGCGCATGAGGCGCAAGGTTAAGGACGGTAAAGATACGTGCGGGCGGTGCTCGCTTAAAATATTGCTTTTGCGCCTTCATCCGACAGTAGCCTTTAAATGTCCGTGCTCTATCGCTAACATACACGAATTGTTCTCGCGATAAAGAATGAACGGTTTTGTTGTTCTCAAGAATGCAGTGTGTTTTTATGGAAAAGTAGCTAGAGAAATTAATGTTAGCACCTAATGTAGGTGCTCGCTAACTGTTTTCTGCGACAAGCTGGCTTGGAGACAAAACGTTCCCCGTGGGCTCAGTGTGCAAGGCAAAGCGCTGGCAAATAGCTTTAAACAGCCTATGCGTATCATGCTTTCGCAGATGTCTCTACCTTTATTATGTGTTGAGTGATACCTGCATGAAGTTGTGAGCTTTTTTTTTTTTCGCATAAATTTCATGAACTTGAAGATGGCCACAGTTATTTATATCCAAGCTTTGAAGTTGAGCTCGACCAAGACATCTTAAGCAAGTTATGGTGGTCCTCCTTGTATATCGTCCTGTTAAGTGGCGTCCATTACTGAATAGATGTCCGTGGTGCTAAAAATGCGTAGTAATGCATAAAGTCGGACTGGCCACAGTCTATTAGTCAATGAAAACCACAACCAAACTCGCTCCAACAATCATCCATTTGCGCAGCTTCGACGCAAATTAATCTTTGTCTTTTCGAGTTTCGAGTCTGTTCATGAGGAGGCATAAACTTCATGATAGCAAGGAATCGAACCCATTTACAAACGCTATATTTAACAACAAATTGTCATTCAGCTGGGATAACATTACCACTGTTTCTATGCTCGGTACGCTAAATATGAACTTCCTTGTCGTCATGGTGATAGGCATTAAATAGATCCTTATGCTCGTTGAGGCCTCACGAATCTCTAAGTACAACATGAAGAAAAGGAGTTGCAAGCGCAAAGCATTTGCCATAACAACTTTATAATTAAGTTAACATATGCTTCTGGAAACACCTCTGGACTCTATCATTTATTGTCTGCGGTCTTTTAATCGGGGTATAGTCGAACTAACAGCATTCGAAAAAGTGTGCTGATCGTAGCTACATTGCGGCAAAGGTGTTCATATTCAGGATCTCGGTGGCGTCTGATATAACCCATCAAAACAAAAGCCGCGCAATATTGAGGCTGATATGTGAAAAACTAAGAAACTTCTCTAGAAGTTTCACCAATGCTCGCTTCTTCACTCCCCTCGGTGCTACTTCGCTGTTAGGGTCTCAAATGCTGTATCGACTACAATAAAATTTGTTCGTCATCCAATAGTAAGTTGCTGACCACTAATATCATTAAATCTGCAGGGCAAGGCAATTTTGCGAATAGGATCCATTTTGACCTGCTAATCTAGAAACTGATATTCGTTTTGCATAATAAGATTCGTTTGTAAATTGTGGTAATGTATAGTATGGGCTCTCAAAAGACAATGTCTAGACAAGTTTGAGCACTGCAATGTATGCCATTGAAGGCTGTGTGACAACGATTACCCAGCCCGGTTTTCCACATCACTGAAGGTTGCAGTTCTGATTGTTTCCACCTCTACAAGATGCTTTAGTACATGTGAACCACATGGTCTTCGCTAAATCTTTCCTTGGCCTCGCTAAGGTCTTCTTTTTGTCGAATGCCCAGTCTTTATCACATGCTAATTGTGAGCGCGAAGATTTCCTTTTAAGCCTTTGCTGACTGAGTGTAGCGCTCTTTGACTAATTGTAAGAAATATCACTAATATCTAAAACTACATAGCAAAAGTCAGTAAACTTCCATCCTTACTGGATGAGAACAACAGATGCTATAGAGAAGGAGAAAGCTGAAGCGTTGGGACCATTTTTTGCCTCTATATTTGCAAGTGGTGGTGATAGTGACGAGAGCCTCGATTTACTTTGCTTCCATCTTCATCATTTCCACGAATCTCTACTAGACGCAGCGATTAGTAGCATATCCCAACCATCTCTTTGAGATTCCATCGAAGCTAAACCCATCGACAACTATTTCGTACAATGCGATCCCTCAGATTGTGTACAAAAAATGTGCTCGAGAACTCTGTTTTTCCCTATCTTGTGTATATAACGCATCTCGCTCAGTGGGTCTTCCTCAACTGTGGCAGGAAGCTCTTGTTACCCCAATTCCAAAACATTCATCTAGCAACAAAATGTCCGATTTTCGACCTATGTGCATTACTTCGCCTTGTGGTAAAATACTAGAGGAAGTTACCAACGAGAAGCTGAGTGATGGCTGCGGAAAAATCACATCATATTACGAGAACAGGATGGATATCTGCCTGGGGTGCACCACTGCTCCACTTTGCGACTCTGTTTTTGATTGGATGACAGCACTGAACCACCAGAAGTATGTAGACATCATTTACTTTGATTTGTCAAAAGCCTTCGACAGGGTCAATCACATAAATCTTTTGCTAAAACTAGAAAACAGATATTCGTAGTTAGCTGTTGAGTTGGCTGGGAACCTATCTCAGTAAACGTAAAATGACAGTGCGCGTCAAAAATATGTATTTGGAAAATTATTTGGGCAGCAATGGTGTTCCAGCAGGGAAGAATTCTCTCACCCCTCCTATTTTTACTTTACACAGCCGACCTACCTTCTTTCATCAAAATTTATGATTTATGATATATTTGCCTTTCATATTATTACAATATGCGGCACCCTAACAAACTGATCAATTCTTTTAACGTAGTGATCTTACTCTTTGCCAATTGCAAGTGCCAAGCTTTTTCTGAAACTCGTCTTTCCATCGGTTAGGGCCAGCATATCGAGTCGTGTTCTCTTCAGGGCTTCTTGCAGTTCATGTAGTTGGACTTCGTTTAGCAGGCGTCTCACGTTGAATATTCTGATGCGTAAACACTCGTTGTTGGGATGGAACATACTTGATCCTGCTGTTCCGGGGCTTCCTGGATCAAGGGGTTCGACGTCCGGTAGGGTGGGGAAGAGCGGTCAAAATGACCGACCAGTCGAGGAACGTGTAGAAGATGAACTCTACAAAAAAAAAACTAAAAAAAACTCTAAACTCTAAACTCCAAACTCTACGCTCTCATGAACTCTACTCTTTCATCAAGACCGACCCGAAAATCAACGTGCACATTTTCGCAGATGTCTCATGATCTACTCCTGTTATGGAAAGGAGGAAGGAGCAGAAGCCTACAACGCCCTTTCCTCGATGAAAGTGGGTTTGGTGGTCTGAGTTGTGGGATCTGCCTTTAATCTTTCGAAATGCTCCTTTATGCATTTAGGCGACTCCATACTTATCTCAGGTCATGTATAATTCATTCTTTGACCGCACGGACTGGACATCACTACGGAGCACGCGCCGCGAGGTAAAACGCTTGCCCCAATACAAATCCGCCATTGTACAAATCGTGCTCCCGCAACATTTTATCCGCGTCGCGTTGGTCCGCGGCGTTTGAGCAGTCCGTGCGGTCAACGAATCAACGTATATAACTGTGGTAGTTTGGAGCTTGTGAAGGATCTGGGCGTTTTTGTGGGTGCGTGGCGTTAGGTACCCAGCCGAGGTGCGGGCGTTAGGTACCCAGCCATTAGTGGTACTAAGCCACGCCCCTTGGCTGCTTTAACAGCGGGTACCTAACGATACAACAAATCCTAGCTGCTAGAACAGCCCACCTAGCTCGCTGAAGCGCTGGAGCTTGCGACCCACATGAAAAAGATAGTTCGAGAGAATCAAAAATTGCGCGAATGAAAGCGCAAGTTTACAACGCTTTTTCTATTGCTTTTCTTAAAATCAGTTTTAGAACCTTAGAAATTCGGTGATGAAAGCTAAAAACAGGGTAAGGCTTTTATGAGCAGTTCACATAGTTTTGCAAAAAAATTGTGATAATCTGAACCGATAATGTCAGAGGTAATCTTATCAAAGTAAACCTTGTAGAATACTAATAAATCAAAATTTTATGACTTTAATGAAGAGAGGCGCACTTTGATGCGCCCTTGGCAAATGTTAAACGGAATATTCCTTTCACATATTGTCATAGGCTCGTTTTGAGGCGTGAAGTCAAGGGTCGTACACTTGCGTTAATATTGCCACAGGAATTGTGAACATGTCAACGTATATTATTAAAGTTATTATTTCGGTTATAGTTAAGACCAACAGATTTATGGGGCATTGATAAGCACACATTTTTCTTTATTTTGGAAGATTTCTTGTGTGAAAATTTCATTGAGCTACTGTATTTCATCATGCCTACGTTCTCTATAATGCTTTTTTGGAGGCCTCCATATTGCAATTGTTTCATATTCATTTTCTTTTCTAGCAGCCAAAATATGCTCAGTTTATCCAACCAAAGCTATGAATTTTTTTGTAACTTCCTAAAAAGCGAAAGATTTTCCCAATAATTGTTCTCATTAGAGTTGCTGCTTTTTCCTGTTGCATTTTCTTGGCGACACTCATCCGAAATTGGCATAGCTCTGTAATCTACAATTTTCGTTGACTGGAACAAAGCTTGCCCTTCTCATATCAATGGGCCATTTAGTCCGCCTTAAAGTTTCGATTCCTGATGACAAGTTCTCGTCGAAGGCTCTTCTTTCAATCGGTTCCTCTTCTCATTGTCAAAAATATATTTGAAGCAGTTTTTTTTTGAAACAAAGGAATATTTCGTGCAACTTATTTGCCAGGAGCGTCTCCGCAAGTGCGCTTTGCTTCAGTAATATCATAAATATAATTCTACAAAGTTCACTTTTTTGAAACTCCCGCTGACTTATCGGTTAGATCACTGTGCCGATCATATCGGCACTTTCTTTGTTGTATGATATCTGCTGCCAAAGTACCGTAAAGGTCATGCGTAAGCATGGCCTGCTGTTATATGAGTATGTTTATTGACCAGATGCTTAGTAACATACATCGCCACGCCTATCATAGTTAGCATTCTACCATTGCACCCACGTGTGCTAGTCGACTGTTCATAAAGCTTCAACAGCTAATGTGTTCTGTATAACACACAAAGAGGCGCTATTTCGCCTCAGGCTACTGTAAAGCCTAGAACCACCGGTACATTTGGTGCATCGGCCAAATTCGAAGGCCGATAAAGTGCTTCGCTTCTGACAGCAGCACTCGAGGAACGATGAGGATTTCGACTTTCCTCACAGAAGTAATCAGAACGTCTACCAAAGAACTCGCGGAACTAATACAGAAGTACGCGGGCTACGGTGAGATAAAAATCCTTCCAGATGACGATCAAGAGAAGCAAGATCTATGCGCTCAGCATCTGGATTCGCTAGCGAAGTGCAAAATGGAAGTCGAAGAAGCCATTGAATTGCTGCAAATGGATTACGAGATATTGATGGAAAGGATTGGGGAGGTCGAATCCGAAGCTGCGAAGAAGTTAATGAAAGAGGAATGGATTGCATTCAAAAAAGTGATAAGATTTTTCACAACCTTTACTGACGCTAAGAAGTTTTTCTGCGTCCTGCAAGATCGCATGGCAAATGCTGAGCTGGAATTAGCACGACTAGAACACCAAAGAAGGCTCCTCAGTGCGAGGAAATCAATGAAAAAAACGGATAAGTTCGTTCCCGATTATCAACTGGAGAGAGAAAGGATCCATGTTGGATTGCGCATGGATAAATCATATGATTTACATGGAGAAAAGGAAGAATTTCTTGCTAAAGTCATGTTCAAAGAAGAATTCACTGAACCGGAACGAAACGCGATGAAGTGTAACAACAACGACCAAAATCATTTGGACCAAAAGTCCGTGCCCGCTGCTGATACTCCTTTGCAGGGGCAGGTCATGACACCTACGGTGCCACGAGCAAAGTTTCCGACAGCTGTTTTTTAAGGGCACGGACATAATAGAGGTACGATCAAATCCGACTGCCATACAATCCGAGGAGAATGAAAAGCTCTCCTCCACTTCTTGTTCTGACTACTTCGTATTCCGTTACTTGTTGCTATATACAGCTGCATTTTCACTGTCTACAGCCTTTCGCCATCGCCTCCCGTCAAGAACTCTGGACATCCACGTTGCCGACGCGACTCGTTCAACTCACCAAATCCCGCTACTAGATCCGGACAAATGGAAGCAGTGCTATGGTGTAGATTACATTATTTGCTTAATGGATTGTTCCTTGCTTTTCCTGTTCTGTATGGCCGGCCAGAGTGTGCCGATCATATCGGCACCTTCTTTGTTGTATGATATCTGCTGCCAAAGTACCGTAAAGGTCATGCGTAAGCATGGCCTGCTGTGATATGAGTATGTTTATTGACCAGATGCTTAGTAACATACATCGCCACGCCTATCATAGTTAGCATTCTACCATTGCACCCACGTGTGCTAGTCGACTGTTCATAAAGCTTCAACAGCTAATGTGTTCTGTATAACACACAAAGAGGCGCTATTTCGCCTCAGGCTACTGTAAAGCCTAGAACCACCGATACGCCCTGTACACATTAGGCTGTACCATAAGCCTCAAGTCGCCACAATCACATTATCACAATTTTTTTTGCAAAACTATGTAAACTGCTCATAAAAGCCTTACCCTGTTTTTAGCTTTCATCACTGAATTTCTGTGATTCTAAAATTGATTTTAAGAAAAACAATAGGAAAAGCGTTGTAAACTTGCGCTTTCATTCGCGCATTTTCTTTTTCATGTGGGTCGCAAGCTCCAGCGCTTCAGCGAGCTAGGTGGGCTGTTCTAGCAGCTAGGATTTGTTGTATCGTTAGGTACCCGCTGTTAAAGCAGCCAAGGGGCGTGGCTTAGTGTATACCACTAATGGCTGGGTACCTAACGCCCGCCCCCCGTTTTTGTTGATGATGCTATCAAATTTACGCAGTTTGTCAGTCGTCACCAAATCGCTGGTAACGTTGATTATGCTTCTATGTAGCATCCATAATGATGAACCTGGGCTTTTGGTACCTTTATACTTTAGTGCGGCAAAACTATGTCCTACCTCATTTAGATTATGCTTCACCTGTCTGGAGTCCTTTGAAAAAGCATAATGTGAAGCTTGAAGAAGTTCAAAAGATTTCTACAAGGATAGCTTTTACTGATGTTTCCCTCAACCGTCCTAAGGTGCTCAACTTGTAGTTTTGGAACTTAGCTTGAAGTATAGACGCGTTGTACGATTTGATGTTGTGTTTTCGTTTCTTAAACTAGAAATTACCAGTAGATACTGGTCTTTAGTCGAAGCAGAGAGTGTACAGGTGGGTTCAGTTTGCGAACGCAACTAGCTGAGAAATGCTTTTTGCAAACTTTCCTTTCATTTTCTTGCCGAACCGCAAGATGGTTGGGCCTTTTACCTAAGGAAATCACTTCTAGTAAAATTGCATCCTCTTTCCATAAGAAATTAGGCTCTATAAATATTTTAGAATAATTGCATACTGATGTTTAGAAAGGCGGCGTGGCGTTATGGAGCAAAGCTACGCCGCATTCGCCTGCGGTATATCCTGAGGACCCCTTGCGTTGCGTCGCTCTTAATTGCAATTGCAGAGGAACTAGCGCTACTCAGCGGATTGAGCCATTCTCCTTATTCTTCATAGATAAAAAGATCAAAGTGTAGATGATAAACGCATTTCAAGACTTCAAGATATTCTATATGAGGAAGAAGCGTCTGCAAAGCAAGACAAGAAAAAGTAAAAGATAAGGAAGTAAATTTCTCTCGGAAAGCCATTGACGGAAAATTTCTATTCTTTTTCTCTGTTAATACTCGTGTTCCACTTCTCTTGGGCTCTTTTAACCCAAATCCAGCATTGGATGGATCATCCCATAGTCAGCTTTTGATTTATCCTTAAGATTCATCTACTCATTTGAACATATCAGGTCGTAGTAATAGGGAATGGCTTGATCCGCTGTCAGGGGCAGCGCTACTCCTGCGGCTGCAATTAAAGGCGATGCAACGCAAGTGCCCCTCAGGATATACCGCAGGGGAATGCGGCGTAGCTTTGCTCCATAACGCCTGCCCCCCGTTTAGAAATGGTCTTCTAACCATTCTGTGCTTGTTCTGCCCGCCCATTGATATTTACTAGCTGTGCTGATAATGTTGGTGACAACGGTTCATCGAATCAGTGTTCCTTCGGCCTACACGGATCATGATCTCAACCGCTGCTTCTTTTTTCGTTTTGAGAATATCGGTTGACTTTTTCTATTTTTCCATTTTATTCCCTTTGATGTTAGCACTAACTTCATTGTAGTTGATGATTTGTATTTACTGATATTGTGGCGCGCCTTTGAGCGTATCAAATAAAATCTAAAAGAAAATGACTTCCACCACCAGCGTGTTCAAAGTTTGCTGTTGCGCAGCTGAGCCAAATACACCGTAATTTTATTAAATACAGAACTCACGCTCTCAACAAATCCATCAAAATGTAAAAGGAAAGACGAATACCATGCAGGGAGACGAGCTAAAAGGTAATAAGCTATGAGCATGAAAAAAAATTCTTCATCAACAGAAATTAGTATTTTCCAAGTTGATCAGAAATTCAAAACTGTGGATCCCAAGTGAACGACAACTTTGATGAGATAGAAAAAAGTTCGCGATTATCATTCGCTAGAACGACTGAGCGATTTGTGACTTGCACGGAATCCTTGTGGGGTGTATGTCGAAAGGCGCGCGTTTCGGCGGTGATCATTGCCAGAAGAGAATTGACTCTACAAAACGAGGTTTCCAGACTCCAAAATTTTTGTCATTATATCAGAAAGCGTAACGGAGGATTACTATATGGAACTCAGAAGTAGCAAACTAAATTTGGCCTTTTTTCTTGCTTTTTCCAGTTACTGACTATCGATCAATGACTGTCATTCGACTGTCTCCCATCCTTGTGCATCCTAGCCAATTTTCTAGGAGGCGGGCGCAATACACAATATTATTATTATTATTTATTGCGTAGGAATTTCCTATGCATATTACATTCAACAGAATACAAAATCTAATAAACAACACAAATCAACACAATAGTGTGCAACTACCGTAGCTGTAAGCTCAGCGATTTCTCCATCACCCGTAAACTTGCTTGCGCAAAAGCCGCCGGGTTAAAGGACACGATGACACCAAGAGGGAAGGTCCCGCGCAGGAATTCGCAACGAAGCACGCGTCTTTACACATTGTATGTTCGTGCCAATTATCCTAGCATGTGGAGTTCGGCGACTAGACATGACGCGCGCGATGAAGAGAACTACACGGTTATCCAAAAATGCATACATCCTTCCAGGTATCAAAAGAACGCGAGGTTCGTATTGCAATGAGAGCAACCACCTTGCGTGCGAACGGGTATGTGTTACGACAGACATATCGTCCAAGAATTGTTCCGCGGACGCGATAATCGTGACGGTACCATATCTCTCCATAACTTTAGGTCCTCCTCTCGAAGCGTTTGTAATTGGCATCTGTTTTGTATAACATACTTGCATGCTCCAAAAGCCCAAAGACAAAATGTGCCATGTACCTTCGATCAAACCTCGACCATATACGTTCTCTTGAGAAATATAGAGGTCAGGAGGCGCGGATCTTTCTCCAGTAATTCCTTCATCAAGTTTGGTCACAGATCACAATTTGATCAAGTCGATGAGATTGCAGCTTCCTTAGTATATAAGATATTGAGGATGGGCAAATTTTCGTCAAAAGACGATTGAACGTCGCATCCATACAAAGTGAATCAGTAGCGACCCCACTCGGCGAGATAGTACTTGATGCACCACAAACCGCGGTAAAATAGGAGTGGCGTAGAACACGGCGTTTCTACAGTTTCAGTCGAGAGCAGAGTTGAGCAAGAGATCAGGAACAATTCTTTCGAAAACGACCCTCATCCCCCCCCCCCCTCCCCCTGGAAGGACCCAAACGACCGCCTCTTCCTCTACATTTCCGGAACCCCAGATTGTGACATTCTGGAGTACATGGTCCTGTCCTAAAGAGTTTTTAAATTTTTGAAGGCAATACGCTCGATTTTCTATACTGCATTTTTACAATCACACATACAGGGCTCCTAAATTGCAGAGTCGTTTGCACCAGCGGTCGCGCGACCGCGTCGCGCCTGGGCATCAATGGCGCCGCCTCGATCGATGGCGCCGGCGCCGGCAAAATGTCCGGGCGCGAGCCGTCGCGCGACCGCTGGTGCAAGCGACCCTGCAATTTAGGAGCCCTGTACTTTGACGGCGGATTTTGATCTGAATGGGTTTATTGAAAGAGCCATGATTTCACCCGGGCTGGAGTGTTTGGCTCCAAATTTTCAATGTAGCAAGAAAAGTCTACGAGTTCAATACTCACTCCAAGGGATCAATTTCTTGATTTTAAAGACAATAAGAGGGTCAGGCACAAAGCTACAAAAGCTGGGCAGCCTGACCTTTTGAGGGATAGTGCCTGACCACATTATCTTTATCTCCGAAGAAGCTTTTTCACCCAAATTTTATAGTCTGTTCCAATTCCAATCCGCCATATTTGTCATGGCGGGAGTCCGCGTCGCTAGGGTTTTGCGTCCCGCCTACGGTCCGCTTGTCTGCTCCCTCTTCAGTCTCTTTTCTCCAACAGCGCGCATATGCAGCGAGAGCTGCGAGCTCCTAAAGTTACGCCAGCGTTCCTGATCCCGGCTGGGACATCCTGTATTAGATTCGCTAGCACGAACTCAAAGATTCAGGTGCTTGAGCTCTTCAACTTTTCGACTTCGTGGTGATCTGTGGAGCTGAAGCACTCAATGTGAAAAGCGCGGTGGTTGCAATTTTGGCAGCACTTTTTCATCCACTACTTAGAAGCGATATGAAGATCTAATTTCTACCGTAAATTAAACTCATAGGAATTGCAACCACGCGATCACCTTTTGAACGAATTCTGTTCCTGATTACGACCCCCCCCCCCTCCTCCCTCAGTCTTACCCCCAATACGACCCCTGAGGTCGGGCAAGCCTGACCACACGCTCAACCCTGGTCGGAAGCATTCCGAACAGGGCCTGGCACAGATCGTCTGGAAGCAGGCTGGACTTCGTTTTTGAGACGAAAAAACAAAGGGGACATCGTTTTTGCGGGGTCCGGGGGCAGAGCCCCGAAGAAAAATGTGCACATGCATTACTAGCAAAGCATGTGGAGAAAAACTGCACATAAAGTGTGCAAAACAATTCAGCACACTTTCTGCGTCAGAAGCAACCACTCTGTCAAGCACAATCATTCAAGACAGGTTATTGCGCGATGGACGTGCTCTCTCGTGTCTTGCGAAAAACGCGCGCGATCTAAAGCAAAGTCAAAATTGACAAATTGCTTGTTTACAGCGTAGAGACAAGTATATAACAAATTTGGACTGTAGGCATATAATATTATTTACGGAAGAATTATGTAAAAAATTCTGAAAACTTATGTGAAGTAGTATCTTTTCCAAATTTAGTCCGCTTCCAGACGGCCATCAAACGATCTGAGATCGTATGGAGCATATATTTTTGTAAGTTCACAGAAGTTTCGGATTTTTCTATCATGGACGGATTCCCCCGTCAAGAATTCATATCTGAGCATGGAAACATTTTCATATCGTTGCCTTTCCTTTGTTTTTTGCCTCAGTTTTTTCATAACAGTCAAGAAAGGGGGAGGGGACTTCGTTTTCAAAAATCCTAGGAACCGACTCATGCCAGTCCCTGATTTAGGAACACTCGATGATGCGACCCGACGTGCTCTCTTCGCTGGGCATGCACTATACTTTGGACCGAATCGAATGATTACTCGATTATTCGAATAAATCATTCGAATGCGAATGATTCGAAAATTCGAATATTCGAAAATCTGAGATTTCGAATAATATTCGATAGTCGAATATTCGAAGATTTTCATTTCCGAATATTATTCGAAAGTCGAATATTCGAAATTCTCAACTTTCGAATATTATTCGATAGTCGAATATTCGATGGTCATTAACTCGATCATTCAATGCCCATGGAATATCCGAATATTCGATGAGCACCGAATATTCGAAAATTCGATAAGAATTGACTATTCGAAAATTCGAAGCATCGAATATTCGGAAATTCGATATCCACAACATATACGGCGTGTCCCAAGGGTATCCACAAGCTGTTAATAGCTAATACCTCTCACGAAGTCTTTTGCCAACCTTCAAGTAACATCCTGTAGGGATGGCTTCACCTTACAAATGCAGCAGAGAAGCAATCACCTATGTTTTTCTTGTTGTGTTATCACGGTATGAACTTTCCAGCATATAGAGCAACTGCGAAATGAGACAGCCAAAAGAATTTCCCCAACAAAAAAAGAGATTTGAGATCCATGTAGCAGGTTTTTACGTATGTTTAACTACGCACGGGCTTTCAAACCTTTCAAATGTGCATTCTCAGTTTTGAAAAGCGTTGGAAAACATCTGTTACGGTATACCTGGCATAAGTTGCAAAAGGCGTAACGGTTGAGTGCAAATTTTCTTATATAGTGAGTGTCTTAGAAGCCTAGTATAAGATCGGCCTTTCTATTCTTATTCTTGGGCAAACGGCCCTTGATATCTCAGAACCTTCCTCGGTTTTCCTACGGTAATTTACAACAGTGAAAAGCGATCGATAAATCGCTTCAGAAATAATCTTCTTTGAAGATTGAAATTCCTTCACGTCACAGGAGTACGCTTTTAGGTTCTTAAGGCAGCGTCCCAAAAGATGGGTTCGGGATTTTGTAGCGATGTTAAATTAGACCCCCTACCTAAGCGGTGACTGAAGTTCGGAGCGAAAAAGAGGGTCTGGTAAGCCTGAAAATTGCTCCCAAAGTAGCCCATCCTACGGTAGGTCCGAATGCCGCCCGTACAGCGAATTCGAACTGCAAGGCAGAGAACGCATAGCGCACACAGTCATGAGTGGAGGGTCCCGCAACGACTCTGCGTCTCTAACTTGCATGCATCTCGTACTCACGAGCCTACCGTAAGATCCGGGCCACTTTCGGGGCTTCAGGCCTGGTAGCCCTCTTTTTCGCTCCGAACATCAGTCATGGCTTAGGTAGGGGGACTACTTCAGCATCGACACAAAACCCGGCACCCATCTTTTTGCCGGGCTGCCTTCTCTTCACGTCATCATTGAACCGTCTTTTCATCGTAAACTGAAACATAAAAAAATGTCTATCTTATATATAAAGCTGAATGTCTGTTTGTCTGTCTGTATGTCTGTCTGTATGTACGTATGTTCCGAATAGAAAATTCCATTTCTGAACCGATCCGGACCAAACTTGGCACACATACACTACGGGCCCCGGCGGGTGTCATAGGCTACTTTTCGTCATCGATCGATATCGATTTTATCGATTTTTATCGATTTTTTTGCTGAGTTCACCTACGGGGCTGGGAGTTGGCATAGGGGGGTAATCGAGCATGGGGATTCCGAATACAATATTGGTTTTCAGGATTATCGATTACTTTTATCGATTTTATCGATTTTTTTGCAAAGTTTGAGCTACGGGGCTGGGAGTTCGCACAGGGGGGTAATCGAGCATGCTGATCACTCCCAAGGGGGATGATCAGCATGCTCGATTACACCCCTTGCCAAATTCCAGCCCCCTAGCTCAAATTTTCAAAAAATCGATAAAATCGATAAAAGTAATGGACGATCCTGAAAACTAATATTGTGTTCGTAATCAGCATGCTCGATTACCCCCCTGTGCAAACTCCCAGCCCCGCAGGTCAAACTTCACAAAAAAATCGATAAAATCGATAAAAGTAATGGACGATCCTGAAAACTAATATTGTATTCGAAATCCCCATGCTCACTTCCCCCCCTGTGCCAACTCCTAGCCCTGTAGGTGAACTCTGCAAAAAAATCGATAAAAATCGGTAAAATCGACATCGATCGATAACGAAAAGTGGACTGTGACACCCGCCGGGGCCCGAAGTGTATGTGTGCCAAGTTTGGTCCGGATACGGCGGAGCCGGGTAAGCCAGCTAGTTTCTGATATTACCAAAAGAATTTATTCTTAGATGTTTTGGTCCCTCACAGGTAGTCTCACTGACATAATTTATTCGGATAGTATTCGAAAATCGAATGATATTCGAAAATCGATCATCATTCGGGAACCGAATAATATTCGAAATTCGAATATCGAATGATATTCGATATTCGAATATTATTCGATTCGAAAACTTCCATTTTCGAGTAATATTCGATAGTCGAATATTCGAAATTTTCGAATTTCGAATAAAATTCGTTAGTCGAATATTCGAAGTTTTCAATTTTCGAATATTATTCGATAGTCGAATGTACGAAAATTTCGATTTTCGCATATCATTCGATATTCGAATATTCGAGAAAAATTTCGAATTTCCCAAAGTATAGCATGCACTACGTCCTCGTCATCACAGAATATAGTTCTGGCTGGTGGACCGCCCAAGTACACCGTAGTTCCACCCACCCTCCAATTCAAGCGCTGAGTCCTGAAATGCGCTTCAAAATTCCATCAATGACGCCCACGCAGTGGAAGTGGGCGGGGCTGCTAAAGCTTTGAAGCTTTTCATGACTTAGCGTATGAGCTGGAAGGTAGGGTGGGGTCAATGTGCTTAGGCGGTCTACTACCTAACAATAACAAGATCTGATAGGGGTCCATTTTGCCGAGGCACTGTCGTTGAAGGCAGCGTCCAGGCAAATCTGGACATAAGGGAATTTCACATTGACAGTAATTTTGGGACCCTAACTAAGACACTGCTCAACCGGCAGCTCAGATGGTCTTCTAACGGCTGAAATATTCGCCTCTAAAGTGGACCCCAGGATCGTATTTCGCATGGATTCATACGCGACACATCAGATTCACGTGGGTCCTCCCGCGAAATCATGCAAACACAATGCGAGTCGTCCTACGATACCCTTTGCTTCAGCCAGATCGGCGGTTGGAAGGCGGGTTTCCGTGACCTAATTAATTACGGTTCGGACCGCGAAATCGCGCGCGGCGAGACAGAGTGCGCTTTCAGCCGTTAGAAAAGGGCCTTATTTTGTAGAATTTGTGCTACATCTGTAATCAGCATGTCAGGTAAGCTCCATACCCTAAGTTCTGGGCGAATTTAAAGTATTTGAATTTTGAAAAGGACTTCTGCGTTTTTTTGGGAGACAGGAACAAGAACTCAATCTCTAATACTCAGATAATCGCCGGGGGCAAGCGGCCATGCGAATTTTGAGCAAGCGGGCACCGGAAAAATAGTTCGCTGATTTTTTGTGGTCCGCTTGCAGAAATTTGGAATAATTTTGGCCAATTTTTAGACGAACGCTCGATGATCTATCGCGGTTTTTCTATACATAAGTTGCGGCACAGTGGCCGCATTCTCGCGGATTTTCCGCGAGAACATGCAAAATTATTGAGAGCCGCACGGTCCTTTTTGAAGGACCGCACAGCCCTCAGGTACTTTCCGCTGAAAGAAAGTACCCCAAACTTGGGTAATAAAACCATCGAAGACACCTTTGCCAGGTAGAGTCTTACCTTAGCTCGGCGTACGCACGAAAGTGCATGAAAGGAGTCCGAGCGCTTGCTGAAAGTTTAGTCAGCGCTCGCTGAAAGAAATTATTTGACGAGCGCTTGCAGAAAATTCTGTATTGCTGCCCGCTGGCAGAATAGGGAAGTACCGCTCGCTGAAGGTTTGGCCGCGCTCCAAAATTTTGCTGACCGCTTGCAGAAAAGCGCGAGTTTGCGGACCGCCTGCCCCCGGCGATTATCTGAGTATGTATCTATGTTGCACACGGTACACATCATAATTGAACTAGAGTTTTTCTCTTTGAAAATGAAGCAAAGGAAAGTTGCGACAACGTACGCGTTGTTCGCGTTGTCGCACTTTGTTGCAACTGTTGTTCGATTTGTTCTTCTGATATCTAAAAAAAACATCGACGGCGGGGCTCCACAGAGTCATCTGAAAAGTAGGAGCCTAGACCTTTTACTCGATAACCTTGGAGTGAAAGAAAACCTTCCGTGAAGGTCAAAAAGATCCTTCAAAGCATCGTGCTTTAAAGAAGTGCGAGAGGTTGGATTTGCTGATGCTAATCAGCTTTCTTATAAAAGCAAGACAATTCAAAACCTTCACCGTGTGCAGCACAGGTCCAAAACGTTTAAGGCTAAAAGATGACCAGAGAGAATTCCGAGGAGTCCCTCCTAGGCCATGAAGCCCCTCCTTCCAGCCGCCGATCTGGTTGAAGCAAAAGGTACGATCATGGGGTCCAGTTTGGAGGCGTATATCTCAGCCATAGCGAGTCATTTGCGCTGCTGCTTGGGCCATGCCTTAGGGCCCCAAAATTACTCCACGTAAAATCTCCATAGGTCCAGAATTGCCTGCACGCTGCCTCAAACCGAGTGTACCCTTTTGCAGTGTTATTGCATGTCGTTCCGGGACCAGCAGTCCGCGGAGGCGTCCCAAACTGGCGGCTTTCGTTCCGCTACCCACTGCACTTGATCTTCTGCCATCGTATTGTAAAAATACGGTCGACTCCCAGGAATAGAGATGGTAGACTTACGCTCATATTAGATGTATATCTAAAAGGTGGGTGCGTTTACATTTCAGTTGAAGCTAGTTCTGGTGAGTAGTTCAGTAACTGAAACATTCACTGCGCGTCTACGGCAAATGATTAGGTTTGGTTTTGCTCCGCTCACTGTATATGGCAATTCCGTGCGCAGGTAGTACTGGTATCAGAAGAATCACTTCTCAAAAACCTTATCTCATTTATGAATTGCCCTCTGTTTGGCACACCCATAAGGCCTGAGAAGGAATACGGGTGTATGTCAAGAGGCGCATTTTTTATTGCCAGCCGGATAATCTGTAGCATATAATTTGTGTACAACGATTTAGATGAATATGAGATTTTTGAAGGCAGTGGTTCGGCTTCTTATCGCCCAAGTATGAAAACGGTGCAATTCCGGTTGCACAGCATGCCTTCCCTGCCGAGAAAATTGCTCTCAAACTTACACGCGCAGGCCAGTCTTACACGCGTCCGGACAAGTGCAGTTTCCTTCTCACCATTGGAGGCTGCCCGCCGCAATGCTATAACCATTGGGTCCTGCAACGATTCGTCGCATCAGCCTTGCTCCACTCGTCCAATTCCGGATAACCCCAGGTAAGCGAAAATTTGGCTATGTTGAGATTTGCCGAGCCACTGCCTTTGAGGGGATGTACTAGATAGCCCCATTGGTTTCATTACCACAGATAAACTAAATACATAAATGCTGGGAGTCAAAAACCCTTGAAAATGCAACTAATATCAGACGTAAACATTCAGCTCATTTTTTCGTCGAACGTCATATTCAACAAGGCATCTTCGGACACAAGCCAAAAGCACTTTCTAGGTGTTTTGTATGCCTGCATAACACAGAAGTGGCCTATCTTACATAGAAATTGCGCTGTTGACCGTCTCTCAAGGAGAGTGCTGTAACTTACCCCTCAACCCTGTAAACAGCAGTTCTGCGAGATGCGAGCTTTTGGGTCAAGTGGACGTTTCCACGTAAAAAAACTCATCTTCCCGTTTACTAAAAGAAATCTAAATTTGTGGCTTCAGATGTGTAGTATATGAGACTTTACATACCAGCCTTATTTATGAATGTTTCTCACAGTGTATGCTGTAGTTACAATGAATTTGCTCATGCGGATTTGTATCACTTTGTATGAGGGCAGAGCAATAGCTGAATTACGGAAAAAGGAACGCCGCGCCCCACAACCATATTGCTGCGCGACTCTCATATACCGGCTGGCAATCGCGCCCGTTCCGGCTGGCGGTCGTACCCTTCCCTTCTGAGTGAGATTGCCATCACTCGCACCGACCGCTAACTATGCGACCGCCGGCCGGTGAGAGTGTCTGAGCTCCAGATTCGAAATGTACTGCGATTACACGAATCCTCCCAAATGAGGCGAGTGTGATGTGTCTGATGAATCATTTGGAGACCCACTGCTCACCCTTGAGTTTGAAATGTAGACTGATTTGCATTTATAGCTGATTCGTCGACCGCAGGACTGGACATCGCTGCGGAACACACACCGCGAGTAAAATGCTCCAGTACAAATTCGCCATTGTACAAGTCGTGCTTTCGCAACAATCCAGCCGCGCCGCGCATGGACCGCAAGGTTTGAGCAGTCCGTGCGGTCAACGAATCGACGATATTTGCATTTTGTAGACAGCAAAGCTTATCAAGGTATAAAGACTACGAAGTTAAATGTTTGATTTTGACTTACGAGACCGACACTTCTGCGCGGAAAGCGCGCGAAGCATTCTGGATCTCGCAGAGAAATCCCACTATGAACAACCGAAAGGAGTGTCTAACGATTACGAATGACTTGATGCCGTTTATAACGTTATGTGGGCTATAATGTAGTGCTACTATGCGTAATATCAAGCTGCTTAGTGTAGCTCATTGGCACTAATGACACGTCAAAACCGGTTGCACAGTACCACCAGTGCACCATCGGTGAAGCGGCGCTGAGGTTGGTTCGTCTTCCTCTTTATGCGAATTTCTTGTGAAATCGGAGGGGGGAACGCAACTAGCCAGAGGAGAATAAGGCGTTTGGTGGAATAAGCATAAGATCTAAATCTCGCACCACTCTAGGCCTCTGAAGACGACGATAAGTCGAAACGTAAGGCCGCATCAATAAAGGGCTTCACCAAACCTCGTATTGGCATAAAAAAATCAACATAATCATACGACATGCCGAGGTTTCAAGAAAAGAGGACAACCAAACTGCTTATCATTCTATTAACATGTCACGCAACACTAGCATAAAATAAAGTGTAGGCTTCTTGCAGAAATTCTTATAGAAGTCTTGATAGAGCATTCGTTATGAAATGCATTTCAGCAGATTAGAGAGAAAATTCTTGTAGAAGTTTTGATAGAGCATTCGTTATGAAATGCATTTCAGCAGATGAGAGAGGCCAGCTGCATACGAATAAATTTAATCCGTAAGGAATCACGAATGAGTCACTTGACCACCAACTGCGAATTTCTTCTCAATCCTTCTAGACGATTTTGGTAATGACTCTTGGAATACAGCTGCTATGTTTGAATCGGCGAGTGTAGTGGCAACGGAGAAATCTGAACCAGATGAGGAGTTTAGGACAAACAGTCGAATCATTTCACATGATCGATCATGTGTGTCGTTGCACACACAGTCCACCTTTGGCGTTCCCATCCTGGATTCGTGGGAGAAACAGTCCTTCAGGTAAATGTTTTCAAGGTGTTCTTAGCATTTTCTTCCCTTTTTTAGTTACTAATCACCTCAAATTGATGTAATCGAGAACAATCGGTCTCTTGCGCTTTTGCGATTGCAGATCCAGATGGGGACGCCAAAGGTGGACTGTGTGTGCAATGACACACATGATTATATGAAATGATTCGACTGTAAATAAATCATGGACATTTTAGAACGAGTCACGATGGAAATCACAAGGTTGTGGACTTTGAGCGATGGATTTGTGGATCTGTATAGTACACTGGAACAAAAACAAGACGCATCTTTTCTTTTTCAAAGCGAGCAGCTCGTCCGCAGCGCTGTGCGTGCGGAACGGTCCTTCCCCCACACATTTCTCTTAGGTAAAGCGCAGCACTTTAGGGATTCTCCGGTCACAGATCCTTTGGCATACTCGAGCTGGTCGAGATGACAAAAAAATTTGTGCGACATGTACTCAGACAATTCACCGGAACTTCCGCAGGCAATCAGAATTTGCGGCGATTCTGCAGCACTTTCTTAACTATTGAGAAAGTGCACGCTCCAAGGGGCTTCCGCAGAAAATGACGTCAGAGCGATTGGAAACCGGAACTTCCGCAGCACTTCCCATGAAGCGCTGTGGAGATGCTGTAACATCACAGTGTTTCCGCAGCACCACGACCTGCCAGCATTTCTGCAGGATTTTGAGGGCATATGCAGTGATTGCGAAATAGCAAATGACGGCGACAATCGACGGCAAATGAATCGCGACAATCGACGGCGCATAGGTCATCGCGCTTCTTCCATACTGTTTCGCTTCTGTTTCTCTTCTCTTTCTGTACTGTGGTCTGTGGTCTAGAAAAATGAAGGAAAGTTACAATCAGGGTCAAGCGTGGGGTGTGGCACGCCACATCTGGGGGGTCGTATTGACCGGTGTCAGGGAGAGGAGAGGATCGTTATCGAGGTGATAATGTTAGCGACATGATATCCGTCAACAATGTCAGATAGGCCATTATCTTATATATTAGGTTATTCCGAAAGTTCTGTCCTACCATTTTTAAAAAATCATAACTTCTTCCTAATACAATGTTTTTGCACGAATAAAAACATATTGGAAAGAGCAATTTATGCACTTTCTAAAACTGCCTTGGCTGCTATCTACTAAGCTCGCGACGCAGAGATAAAATTGGGAAAAGGAAATCACTTCAAGTTCGGAATTTTTAAGCAATCCCATTAAAAAATCCAAAACACCCAGTATCCTAGGTTTTCTGATCCCCTCTTTTTATGTGAGCAAAATTCGCGCTGATCGAGCTGTTCCTTTGGAAGATATGATATTTTGAAAAAAAATGTCAAAAAACCAATTTTCTTAAAGAACCGATTTTTTGGCATTTTTTCTCGAAAATCATAACTTTTCTAAGAAGTGCTCGATTAACGCGAACTTTGCTCACATAAAAAGAAGGGACCAGAAAACCTAGGATACTGGTTGTTTTGGATTTTATGGCACACTTTTGGATTTTTTAATGGGCTTGCTTAAAAATTCCGAACTTAAACTGATTTCCTTTTCCCAATTTTATCTCTGCGTCGCGAGCTTAGTAGATAGCAGCCAAGGCACTTTTAGAAAGTGCATAAATTGCTCTTTCCAATAGGTTTTTATTCGTGCAAAAACACTGTATTAGGAAGAAGTTATGATTTTTTAAAAATGGTGGGACAGAACTTTCGGACCAACCTAATATAAAGCTGAATGTTTGTTTGTATGTCTGTATGTCTGTCTGTCTGTCTGTCTGTACATATGTTCCGAATAGAAAATTCCATTTCTGAACCGATCCGGACCAAACTTGGCACACATACACTTCGGGGCCGGGAGGGTGTCATAGGCTACTTTTCGTCATCGATCAATATCGATTTTATCGATTTTTATCGGTTTTTTTGCAGAGTTCGCCTACGGGGCTGGGATTTGGCACAGAGGGTAGTCGAGCATGCTGATTACGAATAAAATATTAGTTTTTGAAATTATCCATTACTTTTAGTTTATCGATTTTTGCAAAGTTCGAGCTACGGGGCTGGGAGTTGGCACAGGGGGGTAATCGAGCATGCTGATTACGAGTACAATATTAGTATGGCGCTATTCGGCTATCCGGGCCCCAAAATTTTTTTGTCGTAGAGCTTGCTCAGATTCCGTGTATAAGGGTTATCTTACATGCTGATTACAGATATCATACTTTCTTCGCAGAACGTCCGTGTGGTTACCACAGGTGTACGGTAGGAAGTCAAAATCATGAATTCGGCTGGAGTTCGGCCCAGAGAACTTATTCGACATGCTGATTACGAATTTCATACTCTCTCTGCATATTGGGACCTTTTCATAGAGTTACGATGGTTATACGGCATGGGATCGAAAACATAGATTTGCTTTAAACTTCGTTTAGAGTGGCCATTTAGTGCGCTGAACATGAATTTCATGCTGATTTCGCAGGATAGCGCATTTTTTTGGGTTACGGTGGGTGTACAGTAGATGGGTCGAAGTTCCAGATTTGCTCAAAACCTTACCTGTAACGGTTCAGTAGCATACTGCTTATGAATATATGCTTTCTCGCTGTCATAACGCATTATTGTGAAGTTATGGTGAGTTGCAGGGTTTGAATGGACATTTTTTCGCTTTCGGGCCAATTTAGAGCCCAGATATTCACAAAATGGGGAAACGGTCGTTTTGCATAGCGGTCTCCAGCGCCATCCTGATAACTTGACCCAACGTGTAGCGCACGCGGCAAATCTCCCTCCCCCTGTTTTTGCTTAGGCAAAAGCCACCGAAGGTTTCGCTTCGCGCTGAAGGCTTTATAGCAGTCCGCTCGCTGCCACTTCTCAGCGGGAAGCGACAGTGAGGCGATGAGGCCACCGCGCTTTTGGTGGGTTTTCGCGGTGGCTTTGTGGCTGCCGGCTGAGAGCCTGTGATTGTCTGAGTTGCTCCACCCTGGTTACAATCTTTGTGGGCTTCGTGTGCGATGAATGTCTGCTTTGATGTTTTTCAGTCACTTGTGAAGAACAAACGTATTCCTTTTTGATAAAGCCTGGGCGGTTACTCCAGCTCTGAAGCAAATTCCCGAGTATACGAAATCAAAATCTTTCACTTACTTTTTGAGGAAGTTCTCATCGCATGAAATTGAGCATTCATGAGCAAAGCCTTCAGCTCGGCTCCCGTCCAACCTTCAGTTCGTTCAGCCCAATTTGTGATGTTGAGATCGCGACTGTGACTCACTGACTTCAAAATAGTTTCAAGAATACCAATTCTATCCTCCTGAAAATGATATGCAGAAGAAGGGTTGATTCAATCATTTCTGCATGGTGAGATAGAAAGCCTTCGAACAGGCAACTCGCAATTCATGTAGATTTTGATAGTTTGGCACTCTAGGGAAATCATTCTTCATTCAAGTGTGTTCCATGCATGAGTTGTCTACATTTTGCTTTTCCTCATCGAACGCACCTTATTGGGTAATCCACATTCCAGAAGATGGTCAAGACGGCCCGGCCGAAGTAATGCGGGATCAAGCAAGTCCATTCTGTTTGTACAGCCGATTACGAACACTCCTAAACTGCTTTTAAAGATGAGGGAGCAACGCAGTGCGATAGTACATCCGAACAGCTCGGCCACTTATGGGATTCCAAATGATAGTTGTATGATCTTTCTCCGGCTCCGGCTCAGGAGTCACATCGCGCGCTGCCGCCCGCCGCGCCCATTTTGTGCCTCACAAAACTCTTCGGTGCTAAAGTGGCACGGCGCCATAGAAGGGGGGGGGGGGGGGGGTGGGGGTGGCGGCAGATACATGACTCGATGCCATAAGTAACATTGCGGCAGGAGTAGTGACGGGAGCTGAGGCACGTACTGCTCGACGTCACATTGCGGCGTCGCGTCGCGGAAAATCGTGTTTCCTGACCCGTACCCTCCTTCTCCACAGTGGTGCCAGCGCCGCGGTAGCGCCGTGCTAGCGCTATCAATCGATCACTAAGGGCGCTTTCACTTGGGCGCTGATACAGGGCTGGCAGGACGCTGGTACTCAGGCAAATCTGGATGCAACCTTAGGAAAGTCTTTACAAACACTCGAAGAAATGAAGAAGTGTAATCTCTATTAGATCTAGACTGTATTGCAGAAAGAACCCTTTGTGTTATGATCCAAATCTTCTCCACCCTGATCATTTCTGGTTTTAACGGCGATGTTTGCATCGCTCTTATGTTCTAACAGGGGAAGTTCGTTCAGTTGAAGTGGCCCCAAATGAGTCCTACACTGCTTTAAAGGGCATTTCGATTTCAAATCTGTTTTCGTAATCTGCCAAGCGCCTTACGCCGAGTTATGAGCAATTTTTTGGTTGAAAAATTCAGTGCACAACTGGGACAAAATTGTCCAAAAGTGCTCAAATGGTCCAGTGCAAAAATTATCAGAGCACTGCATTCAATGGATATCTTCTGTCGACTACACTTGAACTTAACACTGCTCTATTCGAGCGCTGAAGAGCTCGAACAATCAATTATACCTAGACTTTGCGTTCATTTTTCGCCTCAAAAAACATAACTCGGCGTCTAGAGGCGCTTGGCAGATAATGAAAACACATTCAGAATCAGCGTTCAATGTGCTTCAAAGCAGTGCAGGACTCAGTTGGGAAAGCCATCTCGACTGAACGGTTTTCCCTTGTGAAGCCAATATTCCCGCACGGAAACACCGAAGGATTAGTGCACCCTAGCTGCGTAAAATCAGGGTGTGTTGCAAAAGGTAGGACAGCAGTTTCCAGGCTGATGCTAACCACGTAAGCACGCGCTAGCCTCAGAAATCGCATCTTCTTTGTAAAAGCACATTCTTACTGACAGGGAAGACACCTAACTTAGGTCGGCCTTTTGATGAACGGCACATGTAATCGGAATCAGCTTGGTATGCTGAATCCAAATTTGTTGTTTCTAGCTGCGAAGCATTATTCTGAAAAGAGTTACGAGCTTTTTCCCACGCGCCGTTGACGCACTACTGAACATGGGAAGTTAGCCTATAAGTAGAAATCTGCTCAAAAAGGTGCTGGAATATTGAAATAACATCGAGTCAAGTTTTCTGGTACTGATAGGGAGCATTATGCATGTGCACTACCTCTGAATGTTGATACCGTAATCTCTGTAAGTCGACTATCATCCAAATTCCGCACAGGAAAAAGCCCACGACTCTCTTCAGAATAACGCTCCGCAACTAGCGACAAGATATTTGGATTCAGCGTTTCAAGCTTATTCCAAATACAGGTATCGTTCTTTAAAACGGCGACCTAAGTTAGGTGACTTTCCCCCTGAGCTTTTCCATATTTCTCAATTCCTTTACGAAAATTTTCAAGATGTTTCCGTAATGAAAAAGTAAGTTATGGGTCAGAGAATATTCAAAACTCAGTAAAAATGAGCAGAGTTAAAAGGATGAGCTCGGAGCTCAGTGATAAGTGCAATTTGGTGAAGCAAATGCAAGAAAAAAAGTGAAGTACTTGAAGTTCCATCACCGAAACTCTTCGTGGTATTTGAACTACTTTCTCGCCTTATTTTTGAGCAAATAAAACTCTTAGGACCGCATGCATTAACATCCCCGCGAGAAGGGGATCGCGGCCAAGCTTTATATCCTCAAGCTCCAGACATATGATTGTTGTCTACCTATCCGTAAGTATTCCTACCATCCTTCACTACGAACATATTGAAAGAGGCAAGAAGCTGTACAAGCCGCATTTTTCAACTTTTTGTATGATCCCTGATGATCCCCGGAGGTCATGCGTCATTTCTTTGAAGTCATTTTTCTTCTTTCGATGTTAATGAAAACATTTCAAAGTTGTATTGCTTATCTAACTCAACAGTGCTTAGTATGTTGCTGACAAAAACAAATGAGTTTTTGAAATATCGACTTTTTCGATAAACCCCAACCTTCGGCTTGTGGAAACTGTTCTCTAGGTTTTCCCCACGGGTTAAAATTGAGCTTTGCAATGCTGTGAGAGAAGAGTGGAGGGGGGGGGAATTCATTGGCTGCAAAACGATATGCGACTTGGAGTGATTAGAAACTTGTGAGAAAGGGGTAAGAGAGCTAACACATTTCGTGCAAAACCTGCAGTCAAGATATTGCTCACAGGGGAATGGTCAAAAGTCGATGTGGCCAGTTCAAGCAAGCTGCCTACCATTGGATGTAGTCTACGCTGATCTCGAATCTGTATTTCATATCTGCTTAGCGCCTTTGTGGACGAAGTTATGAACAGTTGTATTGCGAAAAAATCGTATATAAAAATTGCGAAATTGAGCTCATTATTGCACTTTCAGCTAGCTGCATATTTTGGCCCAGCATTAAGCCGAAATGGCTCTGTACTGCCAAGCTTGCGCTTTGCATACATGATTTCTTAGCAGAATAACGGCTTTTAACGGCTCATAGCGTTGCCCGCATGGGCACTAAGCAGATATGGAATACAGATTCGAACTCAGCGTGTTATGCTGCATCTAAGGGTATGCAGCTTGTTTGGATTGACCACTTCGATTTCTAACCATTCCTTGTAGGATATGCAGGCGTAAACGAGCAGAGGAAAGTGTCAGAAACGACAAGATTTTTGACATTCCGGTTGGAAACCCTCGCATTCTCTATGGAAACATGCAACATTAACAACATGTTCAAAAGTTTTCATTTCTGCCATTTTGATGGATGTTTTCGATACCAAATAAGAAGAAGGATCGTACTGTCTAAATCAATAGTATTTGGAAGGTTTCTACAAAGAAACTGCGACCTGCTTGCACCATCAAAACAGATTCTAGAATATTGCGAATATAGTTTAGCTTTGTGAAGAAACTACTATGCAGGGATGGCTGCAGCCACGCTCAATGTTGCACGATTCAGAGCTCGCTGGTCTCAAGAGGCAACATGAAAGAAGGAGACTGTGACTAAGGTCATGTCTTTCGTTTGAAAAAACTAGTGAATCAGTAATTTAAGGTGCTAGATTGCATCCGCGCGCGGGACCACCCCGCGGTTTCCCGCTATTTGCAGATTTTTAAATTGCGCTTACGTTTCTTTATATATTAGAATCTACCCCCCCCCCATCACCCAAAAATTATTCTTCTGAAGAAAAGAAGGAACTCCAAATTGCATAATGAGAACAAATGATTACTGCCGGCTGCCTGAGTATTTCGGTGAATTGTTGCTTAAAGGGTTTTGAAAGTGTAAATATTCAAACAGTACATCTAACTATTTGGCTATAGATAGTTTTGGTCGCTTTCGCGCCCTCTACAACTACATATAAGTTTTTGTCCAGTGTTTGATACATCTAAAAAGAGCACATTAATGGGAATAAGATTGTTAATCTGTTTTAGAAGAATTTATTTCCTCATGAAGAAAAAGCGCAAAAAAGTGCCAAGTTCAAGAAAATTTCAGTCTTTCTTCAAAAAATTTCAAAACGACAGATCACAATTTTTGTTGTTCACGGGTAAATAGGGAAAACTTATGTGTATCCTTCCAAAATACTCATCTCTACATCAATCACAGCATGAAAACGAATCTTTGAACGAAGAAGTGAGCTCACGAAAACTTAGCCATGTTGAAGCATAACTGTCCTTTACTGACATTAAAAGTTCGGGTAGTTGATATGTGATAGTAGAAGCTTTGAGTATTTCCCTCAAAGAATCTTACACAATAAACAATAAGAAAAGTTTTCACGGAGATTTCTATGCTAAAGCGAAACTACTTTTCAACAAACAAACCTATCAAAGCCTCTCATACATGTCATATCTTGTTCAGACTTTTCAAAGTGTTATGACAACAGATGTTGTGTGAAAGACCTTGACATCAGTGGATGTGAGAGTCACTGTCGTCTCCTTCGCACGAACCGTATAGTATCGCTAGTTTTCAGAAATCTAGCGAAGAGAGGGCGTAATGATTTATCTGGGGGATAGAAGTCGATAGCATTCTCTGCTGCGTTATAGTGCGAACGAGGGGCCAAGAATTTTGGTCTAATTACACGAGGTACTTTTGCTTGCATTTACAAACCGGTTGCCTTTTACGTAGCAAAGCTGCATAATTCGACTATCTAATAGCAAGGTATATAAATTTATTTGCATACCTTCGAGTCCCTCAGCGCCATCCATTTCCGTAAGAAGCTGGTTAACAACGCGGTCTGTCACTCCAGTAGAGTCGTTTCCTCGCTGAGGTGCTAATGAGTCCAATTCATCAAATATTATAATACTAGGTGCTGAGGCTCGTGCCCTGGATACAACAAATGTAAGCGTGTAAAGCACTATATCGGATGGCGTAGAAGAAACCCTTCTCATTTCTTGTCGTGCCTTTTGTGTGATTGTTTTCGATCATTGAGGAAATCCAAAAAAGAAGCAGATTCGTTGTTTGTTGTGGATGGAAACTTTTATTTATGAACCGGTCCGGATCAAACTTAACATACATACACCCCGAGGCGGGGTACGCTATACAGCGGTGCGGGGTGGGTATCACAGGCTGGATTATCTATCAATATCCATTCTATCTACCTCTTGCGAACTTCGAGCTACGGGCTGGGATTACGGATGTATTAACCGTTTCTAAAAATACTCGCCTTCATCGACCTTACGACCTTACCGATTTTTGCAAGCTTTGAGTAACGCGGCTGAGTTGACACCCGGGGTAAGAGCATGCTGATTACAAATGCAACATTGTCTTCTGGAATCATCGGTCACCTTTATCGATTCTACCAATTCTTCACAGAATTCAATTGGGGCAGGGGGGTTAGGGGAGTAAATGGGCATGCCAAAAGCGAGCTTAGCATTAATCTGGAATCTACTTCATCAAATTTTTGAAAATCTTGATCTACTAGGGGGAGGATACGAAACTACTTCGGCAAATCGAAAAGAGATCATGTTGCGCTAGAAGACACTTCTAGTTTTACACTGACATGACTTCAAACCTGATTCCAATTATGCTTTTCTATTTTGCAATACAACTCCGCGAAAGAAGTTCTCACCCCTTAAAAGTTCAAATTGTTAAGCGTCGAGTGGCATAAAATTAGCGAAAAGCTGCACAAAAACATCTGATAGTAGGTTCAACTTTGTACCAATTTATCGACTACAAGGAAGGAACACAAGCAGTAGAAATCCGCATAGGTGTTTTTGTACAGCTTTTCGCTAATTCTACGCTGCTCAAAGGCAGTGGGTCGGCAGAATGAGACCCGTGGCAAAACAAGGTCACAGGGTAGGAGCCCCCATAATGGGACCTATGGCCAAAGTTCGATCTTTCTCTGCCACTTCTAACCCCCGAAATTTCAAAGCGAAAGCAGCGCTCATCCCCTGTCCTCTCCGAACCCGCCCACCCCATGGACGAGTGAACGCGAAGCTCGTCATGGCGAAGACGCAGAGTCGTTGCAGGACCTCATGCTTATAGCATTGCGGCTGCCGGTCTGACCGCGGAAGTCACTCGTCCATGGGGTGGGCGGGTTCGGAGATGACAGGGGATGAGCGCTGCTTTCGCTTTGAAATTTCGGGGGTTAGAAGTGGCAGAGAAAGATCGAACTTTGGCCATAGGTTCCATTATGGGGGCTCTTACCCTGTGACCTTGTTTTGTCACGGGTCTCATTCTGCCGATCTACTGCCTTTAGGCTTGAGAAAAGAGAAGTAGATTTGAATAAACGTTCAGGGACGCGTCTAGTGATATAAATCTCTTTTCAATTTGTTGAGGTAATTTGGTAACAGTCCCCTGTGACGATGGGTAATACAATGGAATAAGTGAGGTGCTGACTACGAAAACATGGGGACATGGCGTATAGAAGAGGGATAAGGACAGGGAACTACAGGAGTAGAGAATGGTCATCTTTATCATAGAGTATTAGCAGGGCGGGCGATACCGGGTATGCTAGCTAGTATATATTTCACGCGACTCACTTAAAAATATGACAACCATCGCGGCAAATGTTTTGCCGTGCAAACCCTAAGCTCATCATGCCTGATTTCACTATGGGCTACCAGATAACTATCGCTTATTGTAAATTTTCTTATGCAATGCGCGCGAGTTTGGCGTAAGCATATCTTCTCCTATCGATCTTGTTGCGGAGCAAAAAAAAAATCTATAAACAAGAAAAGGAATTTGAAGAAAAGGCTTTCTTCTGCAATGAATAAAAAAATGAATGAGCAAACCTTTCGAAAACATTTCGCACATTTTCTTCGCTGGATCCGATGTACTTAGAGAGAAGTTCTGGCCCCTAGAATAGGGCATGGTATATATTGCACATTAGACCATTTCTGGTATGAAGAGTGACTTTAGTAAAGGTGTTTTTGGTGCAGGTCCAAAACCACTAATGCGTGTCTAATAAACACATGATTGGGTAGGCTAGTAAGGTCTAATTTCATGCCAGCTACTTGGACCTTCTATTAGTGATCAGAAAGCTCTGACAATTTGCATTTGATCATAGCAGTAAAATAACTACGCTCATATATGACCAACCTAAAAAGGAAGCGTAGAGAATTTGAATGGGAACAAGCTCCTAAACGAATTGATTCGGTCGATAATCTAAATTATGACCGAGAGTTCAAAAGCTTTGACATGATCTCTACTTAGCTGTTTTTTAAAGAAGTGTCATTCTATGGCTAAGATTTGAAGCGAAAAATTTTCTTATTCTCTGATAGGACATCCTAGACTTGTCACTTTTGAAGTTATCAGACTTGTGCCATTTCTATGAAAAATTTCAAGACTTCTAATATTCCACTGTACTTTGAATATAAGTCATCACGAGCTTATTTGTGGGATTATGAAAGATGACTTGTTTAGTGATAAGAGAACACAATCCTTTCAGTAAAAAGAGCGCTATAGTGTGAGCTGCACCCTATCCCAATCGGGATCAGGCTGAAACGTTGGCTCGAATTTGCGCAACGCTAGATCAATGCGCTGCATATGCGCGCGCAATATGTATTCTGATTATAAACTGTCAGAGATCAAAGAAATTGAAGAGAGATTAGACGGATCTTTTCACGCCACGTTATCGTTGATGTGCCAAACTATAGCCGTGCGGATGCGCATCACGCTATTTTGCGATACGGATTGGTACAAATTATATATTAGTATCACTCTGGCTGTAATAAGTGCTAACTCTATCAGTGATCGTCATAGAATCGACATTTTTTAGGGATGTATCACTGTGATAGGCACAGAGTCATGCCCCAGAATGACTAAAACACCTGATCACCCTATTGAAACTACTGATTAGTTGGGTTTAGCTGTATATGAAACTGCTCCAGCGTGCAAATTGTCCAGCATGTCGTCGAAAGACGTAGACCGTCGACTTTCTTGTAGCTTTCATCTTCACTGCAACAAAAGACCAGAAAGTGAGCACACTAAGGCCCGTATGCACGTACATCCCCTCGGGGAGGGGATGTGCGCTTAACCATTGAAATGATCCCCGCTGGGGATCCCCTCCCCTCCCCGCGCGAACCCCCGTATGCACAAAGACAATATCGGACAAGGGATCCCCTGTGGGGAGGGGAAGTGAACCCCCTTATGCACAAGAGGGGATCAAGCGGGGAAACCACCTTGCTTTCAAATTTTCTATAAAAAACTCTTTCTTATTTCATATTTTGACTGCAACTCATCTTCATCTCATCACTTTCAATAATTTAGGGTTGCGGAATGCGCGTATGCAGTGACTGCGCTCGGGGCATTAAAAATGATTTTTTCTACTCCCATTATGTTCCTGCTTTCTTGGATGCTGCCCACTTTCGCTCATGCTGCCCCATTTCAGCGTAAAAATGTTGAACTATAGAAGTTGATGTGTCTCTGCAAGGGAATGGGTAGAAGACATTATGCTGCCGAAAAGGGGGGGGGGGTGCCGCGCGGACGCTCAAAGCAGTATTTTAAAACATAACAAAAGCGGCAAATTGTGCCAGTTCTCCATAAACGCTGTAGCTATCAGCAGCATATCGTCCTTCATCCCAGGGGAATGATCCCCAGCGGCCATCCCTGCTATGCACAAGGGGAACGCTGGGGAGGGCATCACTCCCCAGGGGATTTCTACTCAGAAATAGGCAAATGTGCTACTTTCTAGATTTTTTCGAGGCAGCTTATGTTAAAATAACAAGATAATGGCAACATGTCATTACAAAGTGTTTACTCAGCCTATATAGTTAAAACTATTATGTTATATGAAAAATGCGCAAATTTTCTGAATGATCAAGAACTCCTACAAATAATCGAAATTGGCTGCTATTATTGCTCGGATTCCTTCTCAAGAGGCGAATATAGAAAAGAAAGACAAATTGCAAGCCACAGGTCGCTGAGAGAAGAACCCGGCTTTCAAAGAAAATCCTCCGTCAAAATGAACGAAATGCTTGGTAATGACTGAGCAGAACCAGAATATCCGCGTCTCTGGTATGATCTACACCATCGAACCCCTACTTCGTTGCAGGGGATGTCGATCCCCTCCCCCGCGTTATTGAGTTGAATTCGCGCATACGGGGTTCGAGTGGGGGAAGGGAAGGGATCCCCTCCCCCATTCGAACCCCGTATGCACTGGGGTTCGCTCGATCAATACCTCTGAAACCATTCACATCATCCCCGCTTAGGTGCAGGGGAGGGGATCGCTCCCCTCCCCTCTGTCATGGCGGGGTTCGGCGAGGGGATCGTTCCCCTGGGGATCCAGCTCCCCTCCCCTCCCCAGCGGGGATGTACGTGCATACGGGCCTAAATCAGTCGGTACAATGGCCAGATAAAATCACTCATATTTCCAGACCCAGAATACCTAAAAAAAAAAGACGACGGCATTATTCGATTCTCCATGACCTCAGCTTTCGAAAGGTATATAGCTTGTTTTGGCATTTCGCTTCCAAGGCACTTACTCCTTCACTCTATATGGGAGAAGCAAAGACACTCAGCTGGACACCCCCTTCACCGGCTCCCCCTATCGCACCTATGCTGCGGACGCATCGGCGTCTCTCTGACCGAGCGCCATTTCGTTTCTCTTACCATCTGCTGTCTCTCCCATGCACGAGCTATCTTAGTCGGACGCAATGGCGCCCTGTCTTTGCGTGCGACGAAGATCATGAATTGCCTATACTATATTCTCGCCGCGGACTGTCATCCAAACCCACAAAAGACGGACGAAAACTAACAAAGGAAAAGGTAGGTAATGATAAGGAGGTATGAAATAAGATTGATACTTTGGGAAAAATTTAAGCTAATTCAGAGTGAATCTTTCTTAGTTGTTAACACTTTCTTGAAGAGAGTTATCATGTTTTCTTTGTAAACGTCAATATGATGACTTAGTGGTATAAGACGACGTGTACCACCTGGACGACTATATCGAAGAGCTGCAAGGACGTTAAAATGGCACAAGCTAGACACCACGATAGTAATTTTTATGTGGCAGGACAGTATTTTTTTCCATTGACCATATCGCTTACAGGAGATTCATATTGTTTTTCGGAAAAATAAATACTTGGTACCTAGTAGCTAAAGCTCTCACTGTGCGTAATATCCCAAACCGCCAGATCTAATAAGTACTTATGTAATGTAGTTTCAACGTTACGATAATCAAAAACGATGTTCCAAATAGAACCTCTGCACTAGCGAAGAGCAAACATATTTTTTTGCGCTACGCGGGAAAATTTTATTTAGCTCGAACTCACCTTAACAAATATGCAACTAAATTTTGATTCTGTAGCGATTGCACGAGCAAGCAAAGTTTTGCCACAACCACTTGGACCATAAAGAAGCACTCCTTTTCCAGTCTGAACATCGTACGAACGAAATACTTCGGGATACTGAAAGGAAGATATGAGGATGATAAATTCCTTCTGCAAACTTGACCAATCTATGCTCAAGAACCTATCATCTTTAGAGTGGAGATGACAATCGTCACAACTAGTTTCTCTGTGTTTATTTGTCTGCGGTTTTTCCTCATATATCACACCAAGAATGCTACTTTTTGATTTTTGGGTAAATCCGTACTTTCAAAACTTATTTCAATGATTCTTGACACACCTTTGAAAGATAGAGGAAAGTTTAGAGAAAAGAAAACGCTCGATTTTGCCATCAAGGTTACAGACGCTGAAACATGCTAATCTTGCACAACGTACCAAGGTTATGATCATGTATCAGGTTCCGTCTCCTAGGTATAAATGGTTTAGGAGTTAACTTCCGAACAAAAATTCATTGTTCTAGCTTGAGTTGTTTGATTTTGTGCGCTTCATATCCATTTTCTACGCGCACACGAGGTTGGCAATGCAAGTGCACTATAGTTTCAACGCTACAAAATCATGAGTGTCGATACAAAAGCTTATTCGAGGTCAATTTTTATGCCAATCACACACTTGTATCATCACAGATCAAAAACTTCTGACTCTAATTTCATAAACTTAACTAACCATCGATGGCCAGATTAGGATCTCAGTGAGCCTGAATTTTTCTTTTTTCATCCCTCCGACATCTTCAAAAGTCACTTTAGCGTCGTCTTTTGTTTTCAGGATGACGTTCGCTGATAGGCGAGAGTTATCAAGGGCTGATGCGACATCACAATCAAGAATTGGTGGATATGGGGCTGAAATTCAATTATTTTCATAACATACACAAAATCACAACTAGAGTTGCTAATGTACTTATGCACAGAACGAAACAGCAACAGTACTCGAGCTTACATGTAATTCCCTCCAAACACCTCAAACAGCCCATAGGGTACTACGTAGGATAGACTTTGACTATAACACTTAGTTCTCATACTTCTAAACTACTGAAGAGGATGATGTACAGCAGATTTCGCATATAACAGCTCATCGAAATTAGTGTGGTGCTCCGTATCGTATAGCGCGTACAAAAACAAAACAGCTCAAAGATTTGTTTACTCTAAATGCACACAAGATCTAATTTAATTCTGAAAGTTGCCCACAACATAAATCGTTTTCAAGAGCCATCACTATTGTCTACTAGCTTGCTTACCCGGCTCCGCTCAGCCCTGTCAAAACACTTTAATAAAGATCCCATGCATAGATGCGATAGGTGGAGAAATTTCTCTGACCCCCTTCACTTCAGGGCCGGCATCTGGTTGACCCCTTTCACCTGAGGTTGAGACTAGAATCAAGGCATAACGGCTTAATCAAACAGCTTTACAACGGCACTTTTTGTTCGGAAAGGAAACGCCAGCTGCTCTTCTCCTCAGACATCACGACTGCAAGAGAGTATCGAAGCAACAACGTTTTGTTGAAAAAACGCATGCTTGAGACCTTCAGCGCACTCAAAGTAGCGTTGATAACGAAACATAATCAAAAATTAAAAGGATGCCTGATTCTTTGTATTAGGTTGTGCCGAAAGTTCGTTCGCACCATTTTCAAAAATTCATAACTCTTTAAATTCTTAACGAATTTGTACGATCAAAATTTTGCTCAAGAGAGGAACTCATGCTCTTTGCATCTGTGTCTGAACTGTTCATTAATGTATACAAATGAAGGAGATAGAAGCTCCAAACCAAAATCACTCAAAATTTGAATTTTTGTAGGGTCATAATAAATTGGAAACTTGCAGCAAAAATCGGAGCAGTCGGTATCTTAGGTTTTTTCACCAGCTCTTTCTGACAGTGCAAAGTTTGCGCTGAAAGAACGTCTCTATGAAAAGTTATGATTTCCCTGAAAAAATGCCAAAATAAATCAAATTCGCCCTTTTCTTGGATTGCTCGAAAATCATAACTTTTCATAGAGAAGTTCAATCAGCGCAAACTTTGCACTGTTAGAAAGAGCTGGTGAAAGAACCTCCAATACCGACTGCTCCGATTTTTGTTGCAAGTTTCCGATTTTTTATGACCCTACACGAAAAATTCAAATTTGAGTGATTTTGATTTGGAGCTTCTATCTCCTTCATTTGTATACATTAACGAACAGTTCAGACACGGATGCAAAGAGCATGAGTTCCTCTCTTAAGCAAAATTTTGATCGTACAAATTCGTTGAGAATTTAAAGAGTTATGAATTTTTGAAAATGGTGCGAACGAACTTTCGGCACAACCTAATATAATTAACATTGTATCGATGAGTACACACTGTCACAGAAAGAGTTGAGCAAGAGTAGAAAATCTGGACTAGCCAGTGATGGATGGATGTTCACTGACAAGAATCGTACTATATCTCCTTTCACTAGAGAGAATAATTACAAATAGAAGGGCACTCGGATTACTCGTTTCTCAAGCTTTCGAATCATATATAAACTTCGAAAAAAAACCTTCTTGGTCTGAAAAAATAATTACCCGGATTTGGCTGATATTGTAGCTGGGTAAAATTGCTCGTATCTCGCTTTACAGAGAAGCTAGGAAAAAAGAGACGGTCTACGTCGATTCCTCGTGTTCTTAGCTACCGAATGGTATACAAAATTTTGGTGCATAAAACTTTCCCAAATCCAAAAGAGTCTTGCTCCGGCTACCCATAGAAAGCCGGAGCAGGGTGGTGCAAGTTAGTATTGAATATCTCCACCTCAATTTTGAAAAACCACGAGTTATTTCACCCAACCACCTATAGACCATTAGAAAGCTCGCGAAACAAGAAACAAGGATTCGACTTAGACCGTCTCTTTTTCTCTAGCTCCCCTCTACTCAGAGATACATGGCATTTTAGCTAGAAACATGTGTGTTTTTGTCAAGAAATTCCTGGGTTAAGAATGAATGAAGGTGCCTGATTTTCTAACAGTAGCACAGAGCAAGACCTTGTCAGTAAACGTAGACCGTCTCTTTTTTTCTAGCTCTCTTCTTTCTCTCAGAAATGGAGCGCAAAGTGATTGCATAAAATCAGTTGATGCTGAAGCTAGATATGATTTCTTATAAGTGTATTCACAGGAGAGCTGAAAAAAAAAGAGACGGTCTACGTCGATTCTATATGTCTCAAGCTTTGAAATGTTATGTCGACTGATGGAACACAAAGCTTTCCCGAGTCAAAAATGTCTCTGTTAGATGACATTCGAAGGCCTAAGCATTGAGAAAATCTTCATTTTACACCTCTAGACCGCTTATTTTCCTTCTTTTCACTCCCGCTACCGTTGGGCATGCAAGCTTGCGTCAGCATTCATTCTAAGACTCAGTTACCCCTTTCACTTTTCTAGGTCGGAAATAGCCAAAACCCCCTTCACCTGAAGAGGACCCTGCTCCCCCTATCGCACCTATGGTCCCATGCCTATCCCTGTATAGCCTTTCCCTGTGCCCACTTCTACACTTCATTTCCCGTTCCCTATGTTGTTTTCGAAATCAGCATGCCCACTTACCCCCTGTGCCAACTCCCAGCCCTGTAGCTCAAACTTTGCAAAAAATCGATAAAATCGATAAAAGTAATCGATAATTCTGGAAACCAATATTGTATTCGGAATCAGCATGCCCACTTACCCCCTGTGCCAACTCCCAGCCCCGTAGCTCAAACTTTGCAAAAAATCGATAAAATCGGTAAAAGTAATCGATAATTTTGGAAACTAATATTGTATTCGGAATCACCATGCCCACTTACCCCCCTGTGCCAACGCAAAAAAATCGATAAAAATCGATAAAATCGATATCGATCGATAACGAAAGGTGGCTTATGACATGCTCCCTGCCCCGAAGTGTATGTGCGCCAAGTTTGGTCCAGATCGGTTCACAAATAAAATTTTTTATTCCGCACATACGTAAAGACATACAGACAGACATTCAGCTTTATATATAAGAAGGATTAGGGCCGCATGCACTAACGTTCCCGCTGAGGAGGGGATCGCAGCTCAAAGGCAGCGGCTCGGCAGAATGACAATTTTGAGATATTCCCCGTTCCCAGTTTCCCTAAATGAGCTAACAAGTAAGTGCAGGACTTGCAAGTCCAGGACTGTACTTTGCAGCTTCAAAAGATATCAATAACCCGCTTTTACAGATGTGAAAAGTGTCCAAGCGCGATTGGCTCGTGAGTGGAAACCCGTACCCATCTCGGCGGCAATTAGATAGTTGGCTTCAGCAGCCACATTTGCGACCCGCCCAAACAGCAATTTTCACGTCTGGAAAAGCGGGTTATTGATATTTTTTGAGCTGCCGAGTACAGTCATGGACTTAGCTCATCCAGGGGGATCGAGAACGATTGAATATCCCAAAGTTGTCATTCTGCCGGGGTGCTGCCTTCAAAGGCAGTGTCCGGGCAAAAAGTCGATTTTGAGATCTTGTGCTTACCCGAGCCTATTTGCTATGCTAATTCCGAAAGTCCACTAGAGAGCGCAAAAAGGCGAAAAAGGGCTCTAAGCAAAAGGGAAGCAGGTGGGCGGGGTCTTCCCACTGTGAAATCACGTTCCCAGCTTCCGGAGCGATCTTCTCCATTTCCCCATCACCCCTGACACCTCCATCGGCCAAGCGCTAACTATTGAATCGGAATCGGAATCGAGAAGATCGCTCCGGAAGCTATGAGCGTGAATTCATAGTGGGGAAGATTCCGCCTACCTTCGTTTCCCTCCTGTGTTGGACACCTTTTTCGCCGTTTTCGCGCTCTCCAGTGTGGATTTTCGGTTCAGCATAATATTAGGTCGTTTCAAAAGTAATTTCGCTTTTTTCAAACGGGCGCCACATTTGATGAAACAAAGGTTTCTAAGAGATCTCGGAGGCATTCGATGCAGAATTTCATTCTCTTTTTAACGGTTGTGAAAATGTCGCAAAACAATCAATGAGCTTTCGGAAAATAACCAAAGTCTGCGACCCATGCTTTTTGAGATAGTCAAGTTTCACAATTTTTTAAAACTTTCACATCAAACCTCAGAAGAAGTTCAAGTAACTGTTCGATAGAGCAAACCATATAGAATGCAAAACTACTTTTTTTGTCCTTTCCATAGCTTGTCACACATTTTTAACAGAATTTTAACTGATGTCACCAATTTCCATACTTGGGCAGCTAAATCCTCATAGAACATCAAAAGAAGAGCAGCTCGGCCACTATTCGACGCAGCATCTTCTCCTCTTTCTAACAGGTGGTTTTTGTTCCCGATTCTTTTAGTTTTCGGGGATAAAATCATCACAATTCATTTTTTCAAGGAGCCTCATGCTGTACCTGAAAATCACGAAATTTGATATTTCGAACCGGTAAACCCTCACTTGCTTTGCAAAGTTAGTGCTAACTCATAGTACAGTCTTGGTAGTCTCAAATTCCGAAAAATTATGATGTTTGCTGCGATTGTGGCTGAGGTGGGCCTGAGAAAATACGATGGCTCTGTTAAAAAATCTTTTAAAAAATTACGGCGAGCTATGAGAAAGAGAAAAAAGTAGCGCTGTATTCTATGAGGTTTAGTCTATCGAATCTTTACTTGAACTCCTTCTGAGGATCGATAAAAAAGTTTTAAAAAATTGTGAAACTTGACTATCTCAAAAAGCATGGGTCGCAGATTTAGGATATTTTCTGAAAGCTCATTGACTGTTTTGCAACATTTTCATAACCATTAGAAAGAGAATGAAATTCTGCATCGAATGCCTCCGAGATCTCTTAGAAACCTTTGTTCTATCAAATGTGGCGCTCGTTTGAAAAAAGTGAAATTACTTTTGAAACGACCTAATACATAGGCCCGGGTAAGCACAAAACTCAAGACTGACTTTCTGTCCGAACACTGCCTTCAAAAGAAAGTTTCATTTCCTATTAAACGGCAGCAAGAAGCTGTACAAGCCGCATTTCCCAGCTTTGTAAGAACCCTTGATGGTCCCCAACTGCCGACCGTCTCTTCTATAAAATTACTCTTCTTTTTTTGAAGTAAATCTAACCCAAACAGTGCTAATCATGTTTTTGGTAAGAACAAATGGTGTTTCGAAGTCATGAAGTATGCGATGAACAAGTCGAAAGTTAAGGTTTATCGAAAAGATCGAAATTCCAAAAACTCATTAGTTCTTATCAGCAACGTGCTTAGCACAGTTGGGTTAGGTAATCAGTACAACTTTGAAAGGCTTTCGTCAACTTTGAAGGAAGAAAAATAACTTTGAACAAAAGTGCGGCCGCGGGGGATCATCAGGGGATACAAGAAGACGGAAAATGCGGCTTGTACAGCTTCTTGCTCCCGTTCAAGATGTTCATAGTGAAGGATGGTGGGAGTACTTACGGATAGGTAGACAGGGTGAAATCCACATATGTGGAACTTCAGGATATGAAGCTTTCTTTTAAGCTGCGATCCCCTCCCCAGCGGGGATGTTAGTGCATGCGGCCCTAGTGGCCAGTATACTTGGGTAATTCGAGAATTTTTCATCGAATGAATGAATTTCGAATAAATTCGGAAAACCAAAAATTTCGAATGAATGATATTCGAATAAATTCGGAAAATCAAAAATATCGAATGAATGAATATCGAATATATTCGAACATTGGAAGTCGAATTTCGAATAAATATTCGAATGATTTATCGAATAACTAAAGCAATGACATCTCAAACTTGCCGACATAGGGCTGTTTCATACTGCCGCACTGACTGCAGCAGTCTGCAGCTGACTGCACTGACCGCTGCAGACTGCTGCTGACTGCAGCAGACTGCAGCTGACCGCGATGACCGCAACGGCCGCACAGACACTGCATGCTTTCGTAAAAGAGAAAACAATTGCGACTATGTCAAAACACCGTGATTTACGCCTAGGAAGTTCATAGGTTCTAACTTACTCTTTTCAATCAAATTTTGCCGATTGTTTTTCATTGGTATGCTTATATTTGTTCTGATTCTTCCTTTATTGCATACACCTGTTTTACTTTCCTTCGTGTTGTCTTCTGGATCTAGGCAAATATTGTTGTTGATTGTTTGGGCTATAACTATTTATCATCTCCACTTTCACGCAAGGATACAGCGATCTGCGCGGCCCTTGCGGTCATTGCGGTCGTGCAGTCTGCTGGCAGTCAGCTGCAGTCAGCTGCAGTCAGCTGCGGTCAGTGCGGTCGGCTGCAGTCAGCTGCGGTCTGCTGCAGTCTGCTGCAGCCTGCTGCAGTCAGTGCGGCAGTCTGAAACAACCCATATCTGGCTAGAGCCGATCCAATCATAATCAGCCCCCTAGTATCCCCCATACCACCTCCTAGCTCAAAATTTTCAAAAATTGCTGAAATCGATAAGATAGATTCGGTTTTGCTCAGCATCCTCATTACCCCCTGTACCAACTCCCAAGCTCGTAGCTCGAGATTTTCCAAAAATCGATAAAATTTATAAAGTAAATTTTTATCCATAATCAGCACCCTCACTTACCCCCTTGTACCAACTCTCAGCCCCGTAGCTCAAACTTCCCCAAAAATCGATAAAGTCGGTCGGTCAGCATCTAGTCTATACATCAGCAAAAAGTCATATTTTACCCATTAAGGACGATCTAAAAAGCAGTCGATATAAATTTTTATGCTGTGCCCAAAAGATTCTTCTTCAGATGGTCTGAAAGAGACTAATGTACACCAGAATTAACTTTATTTCTTATCAGCATCAACAATGTAAAAGCAAAGGGCTTGCTCTACTTTCCACATCAATTAAAATCCACATAAGATTTTTTACTGTCGCAAGCAGTTGGAAGAATGCGACTCTCCATACAGTTCAAAGGTATAACGGTTGCAAAAGATGCATTACCGAGCTTTGCGAAAAAAAAAACGCGGACGAAGTGAGCTTGATACTCAGCAGTTGGCTTTGCAACAAAGTCGAATAATCTGAATACGGAGTCATTCGAATACGAATTCGAATAAACATTCGAATAAAACATTCGAATAAAATCTATTCAAAAGCCCGTTTTTTGATTATTCGAGTTTTCGAATAATATTCGAAACCTCGTTTTTTGATTATTCGAGTTTTCGAATAATATTCGAAACCTCGTTTTTTGATTATTCGAGTTTTCGACTTTTATTCGAAACCCTGTTTTTTGATTATTCGAGTTTCGAATATTATTCGAAAATGGAAGAACTCCGAATATCGAATTTCGAATACGAATATATTCGAATGTTTTATTCGAATGATCGAATTTCTATTCGATTCGTACCCAAGCATAGTGGCCAGTAATGACCCAGTAATTTCACAACCGATAGAAAATCTTTAAAGTCGACAGCGACCCGATTTAAAGGCAGTGTCCGGGCAAAAAGTCGATTTTGAGATGTTGTGCTTACCCGGGCCTATTCGCTATGCTGAATCCGAAAAACCACATTGGAAAGCGCAAAAACGGCAAAAAAGGGCTCTAACGCAGGAGGGAAATCGAAAGTGGGCGGAGTCCTCCCCACTGTGAATTTCGCAGTCCCAGCTTCTGGAGCGATCTTCTCAATTCCTCTAGCACTCTGAGATCTCCACCGGCCTGGTGCGAATGCATGACTTGAAATCGGAACCGAGAAGATCGCTCTGGAAGCTGGGAGCGTGAATTCACAGTGGGGAGGGCCCCGCCCACCTGCTGATTCCCCTCAGAGTGTTAGAGCCGTTTTTTGCCGTTTTCGCGCTCTCCAATGTGCATTTTCGGATTCAGCGTAGCGAATAGGCCCTGGTAAGCCCAAAATCTCAAAATCGACTTTTTGCCCGGACACTGCCTTTAAGCCGGCTCTCGGCACTATGTAGGTTTGGAGCCAATGTAAGAGAAACTGGATAATTGCCACTCATGGCTAAAGTACTTTGTTCAACTTCCGCTAATTTATGATTGATCTAATTTGGAATTCAGAGTGAGCCTACGTAATTTACGGAGCAAGTTTTTCTGCGACATAGTTTCCAGACTTTGAGATAGCTACTCAAGGTTTAACCATTACTCAAAATGTTCGAATTATAGTACATCGAACGACTGCAACATAAAGACGAGCAACTTGATATTATGAAAGTTTTGAAAGCGCGATTATCAGCAAACGCTACTTGAAAGGTAAGGATACCAACATAAGTTGGTGATTAAAGACGATATATCACTAGACGCGTCTTTGAACGCTTATTCCAAATCTGTTTTCCTTTTTTGCGGAGCAACTCTCTGAAACAAGTTATAAGCGTTTGAATATCCTTTCTCAACTGAATTGAGTATGTAGACTACAAGAAAAGAACAAAGCCGGCGAAAATCCGCAAAGGTGCTCCTTTAAAGCTTTTTGCTGATTTTGAGCCACTTAATGCTGGACAAATATAGACATGCAAACGCTCATAATTCCTTCCGGAGAGTTGCTCCGCAAAAAGAAAAGCAAATTTTGAATCAGTGTCTTTATTGGCCAACTTTTTTTCACTATCCTTCCCCTGTTAGGAAAATAATCAAGTACCAAACGGTCTGATATAATCATGTTCTTAAAATTTCAGGTAGAATCACACGTTGCTTACTGGTGGTTCCCACTAAGTACGCAAACAATTTTGGAGATCTATGAAATGTAGAACTTGACTAGCTGATAGCTATTCGATCTGCCCTGACTGACTAAAACAAAACCATATAAGACTGGGGTGCAGACAATGTCTAGAGGCTTCCTAATTAGATCTGTTAGGAGGCTTTTGAAACAAAGATGCTACCAGAAGAAAAGCTGGAGAGAAGGCAAAAAAATGCTCCGCACAAAGTATAGGGTTTGTATTTTAGATTAGATTTGCTATCGTGATAAATCTTAAGCGAAACGCTAACACTTGCTATTGAAGACTAGCGCGGACGACTCATCATCTCACATGAGATCTTCTATCATTTCTACAAACATGTAAAAACCAGCACCGAGATATCTCGTTCAACTCTTACGTCATAATTGAATAAGTTAGGTTTTGGTCAACAACTTAAGTACCGCAAAGACTCCATAGAAGTTGCCGAACTTAGATATCGATCGACCAGACTCCACAACATAAATGAATCAGAGAAACCTGACTGGAGGACAAACACCCTGAGCGTTCCCAGACAGATTACCTCTTATTTTAGCCTCTATCCGAGCTCTTGTTGCTAGCTGCCGCATGCCGCTCAGCGACAAATTCTCAGCCTTCGTCGTTTCCGTAAAGCACTTGTTCTCCATGAATCCATTCAAAACGTCAACTTTGTCTCCCTGAATAGAGCATACTTTGACTATGTCATTACACTCCGATTTTTCTACTCCCACATGCTCATGGAGTGCAAAGCAGCCGAACAAAACCAGTTCGTGCTACACTGACATCAATTGCCCAATTGTGCGAATGCCCAGAAGAAGAGCGCGCCAAGTGGTCAGGGATTGGCCGTAAGAAAAGTGAAATGAGAGGCGTGAGAGATGACGGAACTGAATCTAGGTCATACGGGGACTAGACGACAGTCCTAACTTACTTCAACTGGCGCCTTTTTTCCCTACCTCGATAAAAATTTCTCGCATTCCAGTCGGGAATCCCAGATGACACGAGGATTTTCAACATCGTTTGGAGAACCTCTAAGCGATCTGTCGAAGAAATATGTGAGGGAAGTGCGATCCAAGATAACGCAGCCAATCAGTTCAACAGTAAGGTTACACTGCCTTCTCATTGCATTCTTCCTGTGACGTAAACTAGCGGAGAGCTTTTTTTAGTTCGATACTGACTTCAACATCTTTCGCTTCATAATGTCAGCAGAAAGGGGGCATCGAAAGGAGAAGGACATTATAGAAGCAGCCGCAGGCGCACTGAATAATCATCTACGGATTCGAAAAGCGCTCGATCTAGTGCGTTTTACACTTTTCTTGGAGTATTTCGATAGCATTTTCTTTTTCTTTTTTTTTCTTTTTTTCCTAACTCTAGAATAATGTTCAACTTCCTATGAGTTATCTATAAGTGCGATCAGCAAGGTTCCGAGCAATTAACATTCGCTAAGGTAATTGCTTGTGAAATGAAGTCTGATGCTATCTAACGCAAAATTGCAAGGGTCCTCGATAAGTTCGGTAATTGACCAGTGTTTACCATTTTCTTCGTGCAATTCGATTGCAGCCATAAGAATCATAGACAAATACTTTCTCTCTAGAAACTGATCAAACCAGAGACTGACTTCTGGCGTATTCTTATCTTTTGACAGTACGAAAACGCCTTATTGTCCTCACATTCGATGCAGAGCTGGTTGTTAATTCGCACGATTAGTGAAGTATGGAGAACGAGTTTCATCAAAGATCTTGTTCCTTGATGTGGAACGCAAGGTTTCCTTGATGGCGGCTTTCGCGTGGCTACGATCTTTGAGTGCACTTGCGAAATAGGACATCTTTTTCTATTGGGCAAACTTGCAAAAGATCCCTTTCAGAATGCCTCAAAACAGCAGGTATTACCAGCGAAAAGGTTGGCAGCGTTTTGATGAAAGCAGGAGAAGATAAGCAGTTAGACAAACCTGCCTAAAGATTTTGCTGAAATGTGCATGAAGATTTTCTACGATGGTCCTGTTATGACTTGCAAATCGGATTAGCTTACAAGAGGGGGCTGGCGAACACTCCACTTATGTGGCCAAGTAGTTAATTTGTAGTCAATTTTCGAAGTAGGCGTACAGTGGGAACACTGCACAACGAATGTAATGTCCACTGTTCCGAATCGTCTTTTCCCACCAACAAAAAATCACAAATATCGCTCGCAGCAGAGTGTGCAGCAATGTGCCTTACTTAAACTACCGTAAGACTATGTTTACACTATAATACAAAATGGCTGCAGAGCAAGACACATGGCATTCACCTTTTTTGATATAATTAGTCATATTAGAAAGCATTAATACAACCACTCATGCACAAGCATCTACAAGGTTTAAGAAGCTTGAAACGTCGCTCTTTGCCTAAAAAACTCGGTCGAAAATCGTTTTGTGTCGGTCGGAGATCCTGAGATTTATCCTGCCAAATTTTTTACATCTGAGACCTTTTGAAATTTGCCTATGAAGTCATGTAATCTTCATGCAGCCATTGTTGCCAGTATGCAAATTTGTTCGATTCGGTCATGATCAAAACTTCGCAAGCATGAGATTATCCTCGATAGCGCAGTGGCTTTTTAACCGATAACGAGTTGCTATGATAATACGAAGACAAATTTTGAGTGCATGGGCTGCATGGGAGGGAGGGGGGGGGGGAATGGCTCAGCTGCAACTGTGTACCCGCATGCGCGCAGTTACATGGAAAATGGAAAAATAATTCATCGATTCACATAGGACCCAAAAACAAAAAATCAAAAAGAAAATTTGGTTAAAACAGCGGGGTTTGGAAGTTCATTTTCGTAAAGTCACTGCTTGTTATAGCATTTGAGGTTATGGATTTGGCTATAAAGTTTTCTCAATGCCCTCTAATTGCGACATCTTCTAGAAGCTCCAACACTTGTTCTCGAACGAAAGTAAAAGCGCTCCAGAAATTCTACGCAATTGTAATAAATCGCAATTGAAAAACTCTGGAAAATCGTTGGTGACGTACGTAGATAGCAAGTGGAGGTGGGCTTTCTAAAAACACCTCGAGACGGAAACACACCGCAAAGCAGTTTTACTTCCTGCTTTTTTTCGAATGATCGGCAACTGATCTTTGTTTTACAAGAATCTGCACGCACTGGAGAGGCAAGTTATAATAATGCTGGAAAGTTGCTGTTTCCTGCATCTAATAAAAAAGCGAGAATGATATCGATAGAAGCGACCTCATTCACGCACTTCCCTTCATTCAAAAAGAAATCTGTGTGCATGGTTAACACCACCACTCATCGATGCATGCTAATCGCTTCGGTTTGAAAATAGGAAGATGACCTTATTGTGCTGCGAAGTGTTTCGTAACGTAGCCACCGTGGCCTTGTCGTATCGATAACACTGAGGCGCGTTCGAACTCTGTAGCGATCAGATACAATGATTACAAAATAGTTGCCCAAGAACCCCATTCTCCTTCAGCATCCTTCAGCACAGCACAATCCAACGGCTACTGTTCAAAAATTTACCGGTATTGTGGAAAGTTAGAGATATTATTTATAGCTACACGAAGCATATTTCCCAGAAAATCACCACTAAAAATCTTCAAAAAGGAGTTGGAGCTTCTAAATCCATATTTTTTCAGGATAATGAACCAATTAGGACATTCGATGAAAATCCCATCTTTCAAAAAAGACTCATGCCCAAAGGAGAGATTCTCAATGTAACTGATAATAAGAATCGACTTCTATGGTTCATAGAATATGCAACTATATCTGTGGAGGCAAGTTTTCTTTTTGAACAATCAAGATTTTGATCCCTTTTTTCGATTTTGATTTACTGCAGGGCATAGCATGTGCACTTCAAAGCTCACAGGTATGCAAGTATCAGTTTTGGCAGTTCGAATATATGCTTCACAGAGTGATGGAACAGGTGAGTTATGTCTCAAAAATGAATTACTCTTTCACTCAGTTAGCGGATGATAGTCGGATTGAGGGATCTATCTCGTATTCAAAGTAGCTTTGAGCAGATGAAGTGCATTATCATAAGTAAACCAAAGCAGGGCTCGGCATGAGTGGTTTTTCATTTTCCAAGAGAAAGTACCCATAGACTTCGACACAAAAATACGACATCACCTATGACGCGATCATGAATGAAACACGAATAACAAACAATAATGGGACAAAACATAAAAACAACATTTAACAGACGAAGAACTAAAGAAGTTTGTATTCTCCGAATTGGCGGCATGCTGTGTCTGCGCGCACCATTGCGCGCTTGGAGCAGGCTTGCCGCCGTCATACAAAATATTTGAAGGGTTGTAACTAGGCGAGGAGGAAGGGATTTGGGGAGAATCAACAATTCGCTTTTGATTCAGAACAGAGTTATGTTAAACTTGTGAGAAAATTCCGCAAAGAAAGAGAGATTTATGACTTTTTCTTTTTGGAGCCACCTCAGGTGGCTGTTCAGATGGCTGACCTAACTCCGAAGAAAGTTTACCACGCCTTTAGTTCGTAATAACTTTTTCATGAATTTCCATTAGTCCTAATCCCTATTGCCCATCTACATACTAATTCTGATGTCATTTCATTTTCTCTTCTCTGCGAACAAGGCTTTTGTTTATTTCGCAGTTTTATGAATTCGCGCGCTTAGCCGGCGAACCTGGAAACAGAAATTTTCTGATTTTTGCAGGAATGGGATCGATAAGGCAATAAGGGAATGACAATCTGCGTCCTCTATAGAAGACGAAGGGTGACATAAGAGGGAGAAGTCATTGTGGGGAGGACGGGGGGGGGGTCGTAAACGATATTTCCCTTGCTTTTCACCCCTAAACGATCTCCATCTTGCCCCGTAAGCCTATGCCGAGTCCCGAGCCAAACCAATCGGCAAGGAATAGTGTAATATCAAAAACATACAACTGCTTTTTTGTCGATTTGTCAGATTGAAGGAAAAGTCGAAGAAATTGGCAATTAGTGTTGCTTGCATATCAAGAGTTTCTCATGTGCTATCGCCATGCCAGCGTTCACTTGAAGGCAAGCCGTTTTGGTCGATCGATGACGCTGAACGCCGCTGGCTCGGAAGTGGATACAGGGCTTATCAAGTGTGTGTCACAGTTGCAGTGTCGGGTCCACCGTAACTTCACTCCCGCGCGGGACTCTGCACCTCTTCCGCGAAATGTCTCTAATCATATCCAATCGATTAAAGCTTTGCCCTTCCCACCCTTCCCACGCTCGCGTTGGGAAAGTGTTCAGAGACCATGTTTGCGAAAGAGGTGCAGAGTCAAGGCGAAGCGGCCGCGCAGGAGCGGAGATGCTGGTGCTTCGGACACTGCAGTTGATAAGTCTGTAGGCAACTCTGAACGCAGCCTACGCTACACTGCCAAAGCCACCATCTCCCAAACAGCTAGCATTAACGAACACTTAGTTTCCGCAGCGATACATGATCAAAGTCGGCGCGAAAGGGTATCACAGCAATCAGATTTTGGGAAATGTTTACGCAGCTATTTAAAGCGCAAACATTTAACGCAAATTCTCTTACTCGTTTTCTAACACGAGAAAAAAGCCAATTTTTGCCTATAACGCGGTGTCATCCGCTGCATTTCGGATGAATATCTTTCCATCGAGCCCCAAATTACTTGATTGTTTCAAAATATGTGCCACTTCATCTGTTTTTGAGCTGTTTGTTTTGGCCTTAGTGACAGCCCCCATTCCATTGCAGCGCTGCAATTGGTGTCCCACGCGTTACACTGCTTCGTTTATGCTCAAATTCATAACTGATCGAGGCATCCGCATATAGGAATTATAACAACTGCAACCCTAGTCTCCAAACCTTGATTAGAAGATTTTGATATATAAACGCCAGCGAAATCGGTGCATGTACTCAACTGTATGGGAAAACAACAGTTATTTTCTAAGGCTGTGGGAGGTTGCCCGTGTGCTAGCGCCACGCCTTCGTAGAAATGCCACATATTGATCATGCAGCGCTGGCACGATTTAGCGCGGCGCTGGCACAGACAACTCTGGACGCAATCCAAGCTCCAATTTCCCCAATAGTTCGCTCGTGATCCCTTATTGCTTTTTCCTTAGCTTTTTGCCCTTAGCTGGTCCATAAAAAATAAAAACCTCATGTCACTCCGATTTATCAATATCCTACAAAAAAGTACAACACCTCAATCGATTCCATGAGCTCCTTTTTGTGCATCCTGCTCCATTTCGCTTTCCAGGAGAAAACCAGCGGACGACTCAGTTCCATCCGACATATCATTGACATGACGGGTTATGAGATAAATCCGTTCACAATGGTGTTCATAAGCAGTGGAACTCTAGCATACTATTCCCAGCTTTTTCATTATGAAAACTATCCAGAACTGGTATGTTGGCCCACATTTTGCCCAGATACACTACTGTCTCCTCCAGGTCACACCGATAGACATGGTGAACATTGCAAAATGGATACACGTTCCCTATAAACTTGCGAAAGCAATGATGCCTGCGGGATTCACAGATAGATTTCGATTGCATGATGGCAACTTTTTGAAAGACCTCACTGAGGATATAAGCCTAGAGCATATACCGACTACACTCGGCGGAAAGCAGGATGTAAGTTAGAATAAGCGAACCGATAGCCAGTAAAGAGACTTTCAGAGCATAGTATGCATCGGTGCAGGCAAGCCGGGCCAAATGGTACCACCCACTCTTCCTCAGGAAATTCACGGTCATTTGGAGTGCTTTCACATTCCGGCGAGAGGCCGGCGCCAAATCGTTGCTGAGGTTACTGAACCAACAACTCTGAGTTGGTACTTCCGAACTGATGGAGATGTATTTTTCGGCGTATTTTTTGAAGTCTGTTTCCCATGAAGTTTATTTTAAACATTCAGAGTAGCCTTCTATTTAGGCGCAGGGCACACCAGTGAACAGCCATCCCAATTTTGATACAATGGAAATGGTCTATCCCTGGTTGAAGCTGACCGCTAAACAAGTTCACGAGAGGGACTCTATAAGATGTGAGAGAAGTGGCAGGTATGTGTAACCTAGTAGATTTGACAGCTAATGTAATGGTATTGCGTTGTTGACAACATTTGGGCGTTAATAACGGCCATGTGCACGCACAGGTTATGGGAAAGTTGTCGGCATTAATAGTAAGGGCATTTGTTTTCGTCCACTTGTCGTCATCAACTGTCGAAACTCGAGTGTAATTGTTCCCTTCCTCAATGTTGTCCCGAACAAGACTTATGCAAAAGCTGAGAAATTAAAAAGCACTGCGTTTGCTGTTACAAACAGTATAAGCTCCTGCAAGACGAAGGCGGTCGTTTCGATGTGCAACGCGGCTGCGACATGGCTGCGTCACAGCAGCGTCACAGCCGCGTCACAGCCACGTCGCACCTCGACCAACCGCCTTCGTCTTGCAGGAGCTTATACCATGAGTTTGAAACGGTGACCAAAAATAGCGCACTTACGCGTACGCAGGATGACTTGATAAGAACGGAGACATGAGATTTTCTGATCGTTCTGGTTTCAGATATTATGTCGTACTTTGCAACATGCACTCGTGGCTCTCTCGTCGTAAAGTGGACATATGTACATACGTGACAGACAAGGACGGGACATCAAAACGACTACATTCCGATGGAATTTTGACGCTTGTTCCCACACAAGTCATACATCAAATGCGCCAATGACAATGTTGGTGCAAGATATAAAGAATTTGCCCAGCTGACTCACACACACTTCAGTTTGAATCTTCGTCACTGAGCAACAAGATAGTAACCTTGGAGGTTGCGCTTGTAATTACAACTTTTCCCGAGTACTCAGTATCATTAGATATCTCAATGAGTTATTCGAATCAATGAGGATGTGTATAGTCTAACTGGATCAACTTTCAACAGTTCAGCTGAATGAGATTTCCATCTCTGTTCGAAAATTCATTTTTGAAGCATCGTCCAGACGGCGCTGGAATCCGTCCGAATCGCCTAAATCGCAACGCGCCGGAACTTGCCAAATCAGTCAAATGTAACTCGATGATACATATTTTCACTTGCACAACGCACGCGGCATTCCAAACGTGCTTCGATATGTCAGTTTCCAAGCATGTCTCAGTTCTTTCTCTCATTTGGCAGGTTCCGGCGCGGTCGAACGATACCTAAGCTTTAGCTGCTACTTCACCATATCCCAGTTTCATGGAAATGTCAAAAGATAGAGAAACATAAACAGAATTTGGCCCAGAGCTACATTGATACAACATGATCAATCTGGTCATAACTCGTAGTTTTTTTGTATTCCAATCCCATCGATACTCTCAAATTTTTCATTAACCTCTTGCTTGCTAATCGTTGAATGCGAAGCTTATGCTGTAAATACCGGAGCTTTTTATGTGAAAATCTTCAGCCACCCCCGCCCATTGCATAGATGCGCCTTGTACCTCATCTACAGCATTTACATCTAAATACTTAACTGTAAGGTAGCTTCACTTTCGTAATTAACACATTGAGGTTTTGAAGATAGGGATTAGCATTTCATAATACTCTCAACAAAGCTGCTCAAATGCAAACGACATCCCCTACAAGGGGGAAGGGAACGAAGGCCGGCAGTTTGAGCCGCCTTGCGCGGCCTGGCACTTTTGAAATGTTGTGGCATGTCGTTACAGGACCAGTCCGCAAAGGCGGCCAAACTGGCGGCGTTCGTCGTTCCACGCATGTTCGTTCGCGTGCTAGCATAGGGTTGTTTCAGACTGTCGCACTGACCGCAGCAGACTGCAGCAGACTGCATGACCGCACTGACCGCACTGACCGCAAGGGCCGCAAAATCGATGTGTCCTTTCGTAAAGGTGGAGAGGATAGATACTTGTAGCCCAAATAATGAACAACGATATATGCCTAAACATAAAAGACAACACGAGCGAGAGTAAAACAACATACGCATTAACAGGAAGAATCAGAACAAATATGAGCATACCAAAGAGGAACATTCGCCAAAATTTGATTGAGAAGAGTAAGTTGAAGCCTATGAACTTCCTAGGCGCAAATGACGGTGTTTTGACTTGGTTGCAATTGTTTTCTTTTTTACGAAACGAGCAGCGATCTGTGCGGCCGTTGCGGTCAATGCAGTCAGCTGCAGTCTGCTGCAGTCAGTGCGGCAGTATGAAACAACCCATAACTAACAAAACATACAACAATCGTTGCTTTCTATTCTCTCTCCTTTCTTTCCACTCCTTGCGCATTATTTTCTAAACTAAATGATTTAATCACACTCATTCATGCTGAATGCCAAGAGCTTCAAAAAGTGCGAAACTCTTCACTGACCAGGCTGACATTAGTTATTGTTCTGCAAAACAATGTGAACTGTACCTCGCTCCGACAAAATTTTGGAATTATATAATAGTTTGGTTATTAAGTATAGACTTATTTGTGATAGCTGAATCTTTTGTGGCAATGTTTTTTTTTTTCGAGGCTGTTTTTCGGCGTGTCCTACTATTGGGTCCTGTCCTTTCATCCTAACTGCTTTGATCTAACAAAAATTTTCACAATCAGATAATTGCTTCTGTTACTGATGAACATAATGCAGATAGGTTTGGTTCAAAAGCTTTGTTTTTTCTCCAAAGTGACGCTATAATTATGACATGATAAACTGAAATATGACCCTTGTGAAGTATTTTCCAACGATGTGGATTTTTTGAAAAAAACTTCTTTGTGGCACATCAAAATGTTCAAAAAAGGGAAGAGGTGTGTGTGTAGTGATTTCTCAGTATCACTGACCTGCCATGTTGTCCAGCCAAACGAATCAAAAACTTTTGAGAGCTAATGCCCTATTTACTTTTACATCACACTTCTCAAAGAACTTTATCTTCTTGGTGGAAATTTCGACGGCAGCAAGAAAGGGAGTTTGCACATCCAGTCACAACCAATCAAGCAAGTTTTTGATTTGCGCACAAAAAAGCCGATTTCTGAGGGCACCGGATTTCATAGATTTTGGTGAGGGAGAGGGGGGTTTTTCAGTGGAAAGAACTCCCAATTAGGGCCATTCATAAAAGCTCTCTCAGAAGTTCCGTCTTCACCAAAAACCATGAGCATTGTGTAGCAAAGCGCGACAATCGCGGCAGTGGTGTATGACTATAGGAACGCTGCGATCATTGGCTATCACGATATACTTAGTTAATTGAAGACAAAACATTGGTATTGCGCAGTCGCACTTGGGCATTAAGTAATTTGTGATAGTCTGGCAGAACCGCGACACTTCAGTCTTGTCCCGATAATGGCCAGTGCCCCCTTCGGCCAAAGTACGAAGTGAGAAATTGGTCCGAATTATTAGCAAGGCTGGTATTCGGGGTATACCTATACGCACCATGCCTTACTTTGTTGTGAATGACTAGAGGCAGCTGATACGCAGACTCAGATTCGATAGCTAATCATTATCATCTTTCAAAATGATAGCTCACTGAAAATCAAATTTTTCGTCGTTACCATACATCTGAATGAAAAGCCCCTACTGAGTTGCCAACATACCTGGGTAAGGCTTGGAACATTCATCACAAGTCCAAAAACGCGACGACCAGAAGGCATAATAAGTGATCGGTGCACAAAATTTAGCCGACGTGCTGTTATCAGAATAGGAAAATCGCAAGAAGACATTATACGAAGAAGCACTGAAAAAATAAACAAAGACAATTTTTTGAATCCTTTACATATTCTCGTTAGGAGAATTCTAATCTCACTGTATCATGTATGAGACCTGAGCCGTCGCAAATTACCCAGCGCTACAACGAAGAAAGTTGCAAACAGAATTTTTTTTTATTCTGCACTTCACTTCTTATAACTAAGCTTGAGAATTTTCTGACTAGCTATCTGTGTAATGAGACCATTTTCTCGAAGGGATTATGGTTTGTCAGAGTGGGTGTTTTCGAAGAAAAATATTTCTTGCTTCACTGACTTACTTGCTTGGTGCTACCATCATACGCGCTAGATTGATAGAGATTCTGATAAGGTTGTATTTCATCTATATCTGGCTGATCAGAGCTTCAAGCTAAAACTTTGCAAAACTTGCACTAACCTACTTGGTACCCAGTAGTGAGTTTCTATAAGTGAGTGAAAAATAACACTATAGGTTAATGGGAAGCTACCAAGACACCAGCTACCCTATGACAGTTTCTCCAAAAGTGTAAGTGGTAATAACCACCCATGAACTCCTCATCCAGAACAAACTGACTTTGAAATAACTTTTCCACGTTGATCTGCCTGTGTTCTTCCTCATTAACGGACTCCAAGAGATCGATGTTGTCAAAAACAAGCAAACTAGGCTTTCGAACTGAAAGTTCGTTTACTTTAGCGGCTATGCTTTTCTCGATATTGTCCAGATTTTTTCCTTAAAAAATGAGTTTTGCTACAAAGTGGCTAACAATGTGAAATTTATCTTTACAAACCTTTCCACCAGCTGCATTCTATACACGCACAAAAACAAGTGCAAGAGGATGTGGCAAGTTTTCGTGAAAGCATTGCTGCCACTGACGTTCTGCCGCTCCCTTCAGGTCCGAGCAGAAGGACATGTCCGAACTTTTTGTGACGCATAGAGTACTGCACCCACGCACAAAGACCTTGCATGAGATTATCGTAGCACCTGAAGCCAAACTTGTAGGTGACTTTATTTTGCTAGAAATCAATAAGTTCACACTTGATATCACTCGCACGAACGCGTGTCGTGAGTCCATAATTATCCGGTTCGAGGGGATCAGGGCCTGGAGACTTCACCATAGAGGTATCCATCCAAAAAGAGTTTTATTGGCCAGCAAAATCAGAACACCAACAAACAGAAAGGGACCTTCAATTTGAATTTGGTACTAGAGTCAGCAACGAAACAACGCTGTCCTCGACGGCGTCTGGTAACGGCTGGCAGGATGCGGACCGTCAAGCGCCGACCTTAATCGTAGGTTAGAAAAACGAATAATTCTGTATCGCACTTGTTCTGCTCATGAGTTCTGAAATGGCAAGATTAGTTGACGAATGTGATTCATGATTTCAGCAGATATTGTCTGTCTTGAAGAGGATCTCTCCCAAATTTGGCACGCTGCGCGTCCGGCATCGATGGTTTTGCGTCACGTTCATGGTTGATATATAGTCCTGCCAAGACTTATCTGTTTCTTACTCATTCCCTTTTTTCAATGGCAGTGCTTCGCGCAAGCACATGAAGCACAAACCCCACAGCGACGGTGCGCTACTTCATGCCAATATCTCAGATTGATCACGATTGGATCATATTGTAACTAATTTTTTGATGTATCAAAACGAAATTTTGTAAGAATGGTGAGTGAAAATGGCACTACCCAATACCGTAACGTTAGTCGAGTTCCCATCGTACGGTAACAGAAGTGGATATGTAGAAACTATGGCACTCAAGCACTTGCTGAGTTCATGTTCTCTATCTTCTTCCAGTAGCCATTCCAAATCCTAAAATAGATGTCTACCAGTAGCGGGATAAGAGGTTTTATGGAAAACCCACAAATATTTGCATATGTACTTTTTGCCTCTCAATACTCTGTCTTTAGTTCAAATTCTCATAACGTAAAAACTTAACAAAAAAAGGGATTGGACACGTTTTTGTAAGCTATGTCACTCTCTCAATCACTCACCTCTTTGGAAGGAAGTACATCGACATGTTCTAATTTTCCTAAATCATGCCCCTTCAATGAAAATAATGATATCGTCGAATACGCTGGATACTTCTTATGGCAAACAATGCAGTGGTTGGCTTTTGTCTGAAGTGAAAGCTTGGACGCAATGAACTTACAAGGGAGGGATACCAACATTAGTCGGAGAGTGAAGATGAGATGTATATCATCAGACGCGCTTTTGAACGCTGATTCCAAATCTGCCTTCCTTTTTCAACTTTTCGAAAGAAGTTATGAGCGTTTAAATGTCCAAATATGTCAAGGTTCAGGTGGTCCGAAATTGGCGAAAAGCTGTACAAAAACACCCGAAAGTGGAAAATCAGTTTTGTGTCGAGTATATTGTTCACAAGGAAGGAACAAAGCCGCTGGAAATCGCATAGGTATTGTTTTAGATCTTTTCGTTGATTTTAAGCCACTTAATGCTTGACAAATTTGAACATTCAAACGCTCATAACTTCTTTCAGAAACTTAGTCCGCAAAAAAGGATAGCAGATTTGGAATCAGCGTTCAAAGGCGCGTTTAAAGATATACATCCCATCTTCAATCGCCGACTAATTTTGGTATTTCCCTTGTTAGTTCGACATATACCTTTACCTTGAACAAACGTCGAAGCGATTTATAAGTGACATCAATGTAGCTACTAGTTGTTGGCAGAGAAACAACAATGGCAAATTCTATGAGCGACGGATTCACTTGTCTTTTGACGGATGCGATGCAATATTCGACGTAGTTTGATGAGGCTGTATGAGAAGGTCATTCAGTAAACCTAGTAGTAATAATGCCAACTCACAATTGCAGGAGACGTAGATTACATTGGGATGAGACAGCGGAAGTCGAACTTCGGACGTTTCTACCAGAGAAAGCGGTAAAACACGAAACTTTTCGCCCGAATACGATGTAGTGGAAACATAGACGCAGTTTGAAAGCGGACTGATGATGTTTGAAATCACATCATCCAACTGAAATCTGTAAATTTCCACAATAAACTATCAATCCTTCCATTACGCGTTCTTCCTAGCAGATGTTTGAGCAGAGTAAAACACCTATACTATGTACACCATACCATACACCATATGACTTACATTTACAATACTTCTGCTGCCTTGTGAATAATCATCTTCCGGAAGTGATATTTCAGATAGCGGGAGTACTTGTAATTCTGTAGACGCCACCAAAAGCACTGCTTGATTAGTGTCGGGAGTGACCTCCACTGTAAACTTGCGCTTACACAAGAAACTTCAATTCACAAAGTGTCCCGGAAGCAGAGCTGATTAAGTTCTCCCTCCAAAAAACGCATAAAAATGTCTTAGTTCCCAATTCATCATTCGACATCAAATGTCAAGCGCCCAGACAACATTAGATTTATTCGAAAAAGCTCATCGAAAAAGGTATTCGGAGGTATCATTAGAGTTTTTTGAAAAAAAAAAAGACAAAACGGTATAGGCAGCAGCCCAAAAACACCGAAGTTCTGTCTATTCTTGTTTAACTTTTTTCAACGTTTATTTATCTATTTTACACTAAAGTTCACGAAAAAACCATGAGCGTTTTAGCTGTGTCGTGCGCAAGCCAAAAAAAGATCTCTGACATCGAAGCCTCATTTTCTGCTGCGATTCAAAGAATTTTAAGAATAGCCAGCTAAATCATCGAGCTAGGGTTCGGCTACTGTCCGTAGCCGAGCTCTAGCTCGATGATTGCACTACCCAGTTTGAGTGTATGCTACCTCCAAACAATGAGAAATTGTAAAGTGGAGGGGTACAACCGATGAATGCAAGTAAGCAGTGATTACAAATAGCATATATCAACTTTGCCACTGATATTGGCACTATTTTTGTTCCGTTACTCTAGATATGGCTTATTGCTAGCAGTCAAGTAATGTGAACCCATCTGTCTGTTCATATAGAGGGAGCCACCAACGGCGGATTGAGCGAAAGCTAAGGGGGGAGGGGGAGAGAGAAATGTTAGCTTCCTCCCCTGCAATAGGTCTTAAAATTTTAGTTACTAGCTGGCTTACCCGGCTCCGCCGTATGTTCCGAATAGAAAATTCCATTTCTTAACCGATCCGGACCAAACTTGGCACACATACACTTCGGGCCCCGGCGGGTGTCATAGGCTACTTTTCGTCATCGATCGATGTCGATTTTATCGATTTTTTGCAAAATTTGAGCTAGGAAGCTGGAATTTGGCAGAGGGGTGTAATCGAGCATGCTGATCACCCCCACGGGTGTGATCAGCATGCTCGATTACCCCCCCCCCCGGCCAACTCCCAGCCCCGTAGCTCAAATTTTGCAAAAAATCGATAAAAGCGACATCGATCGATGACGAAAAGTAGCCTATGACACCCGCCGGGGCCCGAAGTGTATGTGTGCCAAGTTTGGTCCGGATCGGTTCAGAAACGGAATTTTCTATTCGGAACACACGTACAGACATACAGACAGACAGACAGACATACAGACAGACAGACAGACAGACAAACAGACATTCAGCTTTATATATAAAATAAAAAGGGCTCGGCACGAGGTGGCTTCAGAAATTGCAGAAAACGAAGTTCCCTTTGACTCAATTATGAAAAAACGATATCCGCCAAGAGGTATTAGAAGAGAAAACATCAAAGGGAAGGGAGGAAAGCAAAAGGAAAAAAACGCCAAGGAAAAGCATCAAACAAACGCGACGATATTCGCATTCTCCGGATTGGCGGCATAATGTATCCAGCGCGCAGCACTACCAGGGCCCGGCACGAGTCGGTTTCTAGGGTTTCTGAAAACGAAGTCTCCCCTAACTTTCGGAAGTTTTACGAAGTCCCCTTTGATCTACCTGCTTAGGAGAAGATGAAAATAAGAAACATTTGATAGTCTGAAAGAAAAGACGGAAAGATCCGAAACTTATGTGAAGTGACGAAGATATATGCTCCAGACGATCTCAGATCGTCTGGTGGCCGTCTGGAGACGATCTAATATTGAAAAAAATATTTCTTCACATAAGTTTTTATACTTTTTTACATAATTCTTTTGCAAATAATTTTCTATACATACAGTTCAATTTTGGTGTCATATGCTTCTGCGTGTGCTGTAAACAAGCAATTTGTTTACTTAAGCCTTACTTTCAAATCGCGCGCACTTTTCGCCATGCACGATAGAGCATGTCAATCGTGTGATAACCTGTCCGAATAGCTTGTGTTCGACTAAATGGCGCTTATTCTTGGTGCTCGGTTCCTAGTCGTCAAAAACGATCCCCCTTTGTTGTTTGCTTCAAAAACGAAGTCCAGCCTGCTTCCAGACGATCTGTGCCGGGCCCTGAGCACTACCCGGCACCATGCAGCACTACGCGCCTGGAGCAGCGTTGCCGCCCGCCATTCAAAATTTTCAAGGGGCTGTAATTACGCGGGGAGTAGGGGGTTTGAGACGCTTTAGAAACCAGTCTGTAGGGTATGAAATGTAAGTGAAACTTTGTAAAGAAAGTAAGCAAAACTATGTGAGGGAGAGAAAACCTACTACTTTTTCTTTCCCAAGCCACCTCAGGTGGCTTCCAGGTTGCTTGAAAGCCACCTAACTCCGAAAAAAAGTTGAGCACGTCTGCAGTTCACATAATTTTTTCATGATTTTTCATACATAATCCTAGCTCCTCAGTGCCACCACCAATTTTGGTGCCATTTCATCTTCACTTCGCTGTGAACAAGCCCTTTGTTTGTTTCGAAGAGCATGCCGCCGGGATGCCGGACGGACCGACATCGAAGGACAGCGGTATGCCATTCCGCAAAAACGATATTCCCTTTGCTTTTTCTTCCAAAAACGGTATACACCTTGCTTGGTAAGTCACCTGTGCCGTGCTCTGGTTATAATGTGCAGAAGTGGCATAATGTAAGTAACAAAATGGGAGTGAAAGGGGATTTGTTTGATAGATCAAAGCAAGCTCTACAAGATGGAGCTGAAAAAGTTGCAACAAGGTATAACTCATCTGAAATTTGAACATAAATTTCAAAAAAAAAAACAAATCCCTGCAAAATCGAAAAAATGTATCTTCTCTCAAAAATTTCCTATAGATCCCAAAACTACTCACAAAAGGGCCATGTTAAGCCGAAGTGGCGTTTTTAGATGGGATTTATACCTCATTGGATAGCATGTAACGCCAATTCCAAATCCGCATTCCTTATCTGCGTATTTATGAGCGAAGAGCTATGAGCTTTCACTAGAGCAAAAAATTACATGTGCAAATGGGACGAAAATTGTCGTAGTATTTTCTAGCGCTTCAGTGTAGCAGTGATGATTACCAGAGCACTTTATCCAATAAGAACTCTCAGATAAAAAATATATCACATTTGTTTGCATTTGAAGGGCTGGGGAAATTTTAGCACCTCATTTTATCCCAGATGCAGTTTTCTTTTTTGCTCCAATAAACGCTCATGACTCCTCGTCCACCAATCTTCCGTTGATAGGGAAGGCAGACTTGGAATCAGCGTTTTATGCTCTCCAATGTGGTACACCTCCCATTTGAGAAGGCCACTTCGAATAAACATGGTTCCCTTCTCAGGCATAACCTCTCTATATCACACACTCGTATGCAGAGTTTCGCGATTTTATTCATGGCTAGAAATCGAGAAGCGAAACCTGCCATGGGTTTGCCATATCAGCTCTATGCTTTCTCAAAATAAGTGTATAGTATAAACCTATAGTATAAACCCTCGGGAGTATAACCATGAACTTTCAGGTTTTGCAAGGACTAGCTTTCGTGAAATATTATTCACCACAAAAAACCCGAAAAACGCGATGTATTCGCACTTTTGATCCGCTTTTGTCTTCAGCATTCTGACCATGGGAAAATTACCACGGAAGATTTCCACAAAGTGAATATCTAATGTGGAGAGCACATAATTGTGCGAATTGGAGATCTCAAGAATTTTATAGACGGAGACAATTTGTTAATCAAACTTTCTCATATTCTGGCTTCTAACCTTCAGGTGGAACAAAAGTTTTCGCGGTAGTTTGTATTCCTTCTCGTAGAGATGCTTTGCTCCCAGGGGCGCACCGAGAAGGTGGGTCGCAAAATTTTTGAAAGTTACTTACATTTGTTATAAAAATCGCAACTGGTTTGCTTATACGTCTAAATAATTAAGACAGTATCTAAAAATTTTTGAAAATTCAAACTAGCTTTGTAAAATAATTTTTTCGCGGAAACGGCTGAGCCACGCCCCCTTTTTGGGGCCATGAGCCAGCAAAAATTTTCGGAGTGCGTGGCTGACGCCACGCACCTTAATTCGAAATAAAAATTCCCCCCCCCCCCCCTCCCCTTCTCGAACAGACATCTTGGGTACGCCACTGCTAAGAAACGCTTAGGCTGCGTTCAGACTGATTTCGAAATCCGGGAACAGTTTCAGCACAGCGCTCATTTCAAGCGCTGTGCTGGGACTGTTCCCGGATTTCGAAATCAGTCTGAACGCAGCCTTACAGGCCGTGTCCGGGCAAAAACTTGACTTCAAGAAAATCCACTTATCGGGGGTTATCCGCAACGCTGAATCCGAAAATCACATTAGAAAGCGCGAGCACGACGAAAACATGCATTTTCCAAAGCCTTACAATTTGAAATTCGACGGTCCCCGCCAAGGCTGAGACGCAGTGTCGTTGCGAGACCTTACGATTTTGACTGTGGCAGCATGCGTACTCTGCCGCATAGCGGAAATTCGAACAAGTCGGGGGACCCCGCCCCAAGGCGTACTTCTTCCCACTTTCCGGTCGTTTTTCTTGCTTTAGCGAGCGCTATGACCTCGCACTCGCGCGATGTTGTGTCTGAGGAGGGTCACTTTCGCATAGCACTAAAGTCCCAAAACCCCCATCTTGCCCGGACACTGCCTTTAAATACTATGCATCTGAACGTACCGACACGAAATGAAGAGCACACATTATTTGAGATCCAAAGTGGAAGTCGCATTCCCGAATATAGCACCCGTATCTGTTGGAGAAAAATTTCCTCAACTCGTCTGCTAGACTTATCCTAAAAGTGCCTTGCCAGAAAATAAATTTAACAAAATTAATCAAATGATGCTGCTCACAAAAATTTCGTAGTCGTGCTGCGATAACGGAACGATGGATATAGATTTGCATGTTACAGGAGTTACCGGTTCGATAATAACCTAAGAAGAGCAGATAGGTCAAGTGTTGCAGAGCTCCTGCAAGTGACTCACCTCTTGTTTGAGGCGGAAACCCATAAGCTCCGCAAATGTTTTACTAACATAGATATGAGTAAATGGGAACGATCCAAATACCTGCACGTAGAGCTCGAATCGGTTATTATCGCACGAGCGAACGCGGAAGTATCCAAGTGTTTTACTCGATAAGCTCTGAACAGCACTGTTAGTAGTTATAGGCACACCTTCGATGGCCTAGTGACAGGGCAAAAGTGAAGTTTGTTCATAGAAACTCAAAGAAGAAAAAAGATGCGAAACAGATAGCAAAAACAAAAGAGACGCTTAGAAACTGGATAAAAAAGCTGCAATAAGTTTGAAATCTTCCGTTTGGCGGCATCTCGAAGTGCACTTCGCTACAGGACCAGGCAATCTAGGACACGAGGGAAAACGAGCAAAAGCTAATTTCTTCTTTGTGATTGTTTCAGAGAAAAACCATGTTTTGGAAGTGGTAATTGTCAAGAAGGAGATCAACGAAAATTATGTAATTATGAAAACGCAAAGTTTCTTTCTAAGTCGAAATGTACGTCAAAACCAGATCTAGTCCTCGCATCCTTTGAATTTTTACCCCCACATTGAAGTTCCTGTTTTCTGGAACGTTGTCGGGATTGTTGCGCTCATTATTCTAAGCAATGATCGCCAAAGTTTGGAAAAAGTCGCTGCGAAAACAGTGAAAACGAACAAGGTGAAGAAAAACGCTTTTTTCATGATTTTTTCACAAAAAAGTTTGCCATAATCAAAGAAGTGGACTTCGCGACGTATCTACATTGTACAGAAACAAGATCTATTGAATGCACGAGAAAACTGCATGAAAAGAGCTAAACTGAAAAAAAAAAACAAGACAAAAAAATGGTTCTTGTCAGATTTCTCCGTAAAATCAAAAAATATGGTTTTAAGACGTTGTCAGCGTGAAAGTAGAGATAAAGAGCCTCAATATACAGGGTGTTCCCAAAAAATGTGAACTTGATCGTTAATAACTCCTTGCATTCATGTCTTTCGCCGAGCTTGAGACACCATTCTGTAAAACGAGGTTCAACTTAGATATATAGCATGAGGCGAATCGTCGAGCGAATCGTCGCAAAGTCGATCGCTCTTCAGTACTGTAGGAATTACGGTAGGAACTTCGGCAAGGATTTTAGGCCGTTGGAGGCCATATTCTGCCTCGGAACAAAACCAAACACGCCAAAAGCTCTCTACTATGGTAATGGAAGCCGCTGATTTCGAATATGAAATTTCTACTTTACTATGGTGCTTCTTTTCAAAGTTATCATTCTATAATAAAGAATGGCAAGGGTTTGCACTTACATGTTGACAAGTTGCGAAATGAGGCGAGTGATTGCCGTGGGTGCGGAGGGTCCAGATTTGTCAACAAGGCTAGCGTGTTTTCGTAATGGTAAGCATCGTCCCTCCTCGAGGACTGTTTTCGACAGGGGTGCAGCCACCAAGTGCAAAAAGGTTGTGGTTGCGGAGATGCCCACTCTCGTAAGGTTGCTAACAGTTCCCCCCTCCCCCCCTCTTTCGCAAGTTTGAACTCTGCGGGTATGACTGATTTCGCTTGTTGTTAGTTTTTCCGCATCGGTACCAGCCAGTTTGGTTTTCGACAGGCTGTAGTAGCCCTTACACGTTCATGTAAATGCTCCAAGAATTCGTTCACTTCTTCGTGTTCCTGCTGTAGTATTGAAGGCTGCCCCTTACGTTCAACAAAAGTCGATAGATCGGAGGACGGTTCTTCCGTTCTTCCTCTATCGGCAATATTGGTCCTCTATTTCTTCTCAGAAATTCATTCTGTTCGCTGTCATAGCTGTCATAGAGCAGACCTTTCAATTTGTTAGCGGCATCTAGGGCAGTACGATTTGTTGGGGTTCGCTGGACAGTTTCTATTTGGATCATCGTGTAAGCTCGCACATGGCAGTTCTTTCGCATAATTATAGCCTGCGGGAGTTTATAGGACATTTCTTCCTTTGAATAATCGGTCTGCAAGAGGTCCATAGGACACTTCCTCTTCAAAATTACCGCTCTGTATGCGGTCCGTAGCAGTACTCGCTGAAGACAGATTTGTAAGCTTCTTACTTCTATCTTTTATCAGTATCGGTCTGCAGGGGGCTTGTAAAGCAATAAGTTCGCTATTTGTCTGAGAGCAGCCCATAGGACATCTCCTTCATCTAATCATCGGTCTGTAGGCGGTGAGTAGGGCATTTCTCCTCAAAATATTACTTTGTATAGGCGTGAAATATCGTTCTGTAAGTAGCTCATAGCTTCTTCTCTCATACTCTTGGTCCATAGGGGATATGAAGATAGGGTAAGGTGGTTGTTTTTTGAAATATCGGCCTCACAGCGGTTCTTAGAGCATTTCACAAAAATATTAGTATGAAGGTGTCTTCAGTTTGTGCAGCTCAAAGGGCAGTTGTTTTTCAAAGTGACGTTCGTAAGCGGCCCATAGAGCATTTTTCTTTGAAATTGATTTGTGAGAAGTTAGGGCAATTATCTGAAAAGTATCTTTTTTTCTCTGGAAACGGTTTTAAACAGCTTGCAGGATGTTAGCGGCACATACGGCGGTTCCATTTAATAATTGCTTATTAGTCTGCAGGCGACCCGTAGGGCAGTTTTTCCTTGAAATATTTTACGCAACCATACGACTACCTTGAGATATCCGTTTTTGGAAGGCCCGTATGTCATTATCCCAAGATTTTGTTTATAGGGGTCATTCTTTCCTAGAATACCACTCTGCAGGTGGCCGTAGGAAAGTCTCAAAATATTGCTCTATAGGGGGTTTGCAGGGTAGTTTTCAGAGTGTCAGTGGGCGACCCACACTGTTTATAAATTTTTCTGATATAAATCGGTCTGATATATATCGGTAGACGACTCGTAAGGCGGTTTTTCTCTTGAAAAATCGATTTGTAGGGGAATGTTAGGGCAAATTTTTTGTAAATCCTTCTAGGCGGATCGTGGAGTTTCTTTCCCATGAAAACTTATCTGTAGGCGGCATAGGCACATAGAGCATAAGAAAACATTGTTTGTTTTTGTTGCCAAATTTTTCCGGGATTAGGGCATCTCAAGTGTAGAGTTTTTGTAGAATACATCTTGGTTTTGAATTTCGACTGCTTTTGAGGTGACACTCAATGGAGATTGTTGAAAAAATCAGAAGCCCTCAATCGGTTTCATATTGCCAGAGATCGCAAAATCTGTGACAGGACAACGCAAGAGAAATTTTGTTATGGTTTCTGGGAAGGTGTATTTTGTTTTGATGGTGATTTTCATTGTAACTTGACAAATTCCAACTTGGAGAGTTTTTTGAGAGTTTTCTTTGTAAGAGGCGTGGAAAGGACGAGTCTTTTTTTATGAATCTCTATGAAGGCGGATTTGGATGAGAGGGCGTGTATTCGGGAAAAGGTCGATTTTTCTTCAAATTGTGTAAGACTTGTTAGGATTCTCAAAGGTTGAATGAACGTAAAGTTCTTTGTTTTTGAAGACTCGCCCATAAAAATGGATTTTCATGGGTAGTTCTCAAAAAAGTATAAATTGTAGAGATATTTGCAGTCATAACTAGACGGCTAATAATATATTTGCCCCAACCCACTTGTCAGCGACCCATAGGGTCGCTAGTCCCAGGTAAATCGTAATAAGTGAATACCCAGCATTTGTCAGAAATGTGACTACGCCGTCAAAAATGCTGAAAGCGCTCATAAAACGTTGTGTAGTGGAATCAGCGTGTGCGAAAACCCCATTGCACGATTTCTCTCATTTTTTGCAAAACAAATTTGTCAGATCGCATATTTCACAATAGTTCCACACGCTTAAAGTTCCTACCGTAATCCTACAGCAACGAAAAGCGATCGGTGATTCACTTTATACTGTATATCTAAGCTAACCTAGCTCTACAGAATGGTGCCTCAAGCTCGGCGAAAGACATGAAAGCAAGAGAGTTATTAACGATCAAACAGTGCTCACATTTTTTTGGGACGCCTTGTATATTAGGTCGTTACATAAGTTTTGTTACACTCAACTGAAAAAATCCTCATAACTTTGTCAAATGATTTTTTCTTATCTCCGAACTCTGTGTAATGTTGCAGATTCTTGATATATACATGTCACACACGAAAAAAATCAAATTTTCGAATTTTTTGAAATTTTTCGAATTACTTCTGGCAAATTTCCGATCTTGGATATTGAAGAGCTTGAACTTCCATCAATCGTTACTAGCAATGTTCCTGGAAGTTCAGAAAAAACCTAAAAAGTTGGAAAAGAATAATAAGAGGTTTTTAAAAAATTAAAGAAATAAATGAAGGTTGGAGTGCCTCTTTAGAGTTGCCTTTATATTTACTGTAAGTCATGTGGTGAAGGCATAAGTGGTGCCAACGGATAGCCCTTAATACCTTCTCCATATATGCCAAATATGAGATCTTGCCGAATTTTCTAGTTTTCCAAAGGAAGACGAAGAGAGTGTAACAAAACTTATGTAACAACCTAATACATGTACTTTGCTACAATTGTGTCTAGAAAAACGAAGAAAACAATACCAAAGCCAAATGCCCCTTGCCCCGCGTTTGGGGTAGCGAGGTAGCGCTCAACGCGCGGAGCAGACGAGCACAAGGAAAAGTCCAGAGCCGACGGGACTTTTGGCTCTGGTCGTATATCTCCGCGGGGCCCCAACAAAACCCTGCAACATCATATATCGTTTTGATCGCCATGACACGACTAGGAAGACTGACAACGTCCCAAGCGTTGAGAGCGACTCATTGACGAGATAAACTAGCATTTTCGTGCGTGACTCTCGGCGCGAGGTTAAGCGCTGTTACTCGTTTTTATTGAACTCAAACAGCTTTTTTCAAACTTCTGAAACTCAATTGTATTTAAAAAAAAGGTTAAGTGAATAACGTAGTCCTGAATTCTGGGAAACTTTTCACAAAAATCTTCTTTGTAAGCTAAAAAGGCTATAAAACGCAATATTTCGATTTTAATTAGTTATTTTTGAGATATCACCCACTATACTTGTTTCATTCACATTCATTCCGGGATATTGAAGTTACCATTTTAACATCCGGGACTTCGCCCCGGATCACTTCTATTTTTTGTTTAGGTAAAGGTTGTGTTCATTTATGTCGCTCAAAAGAAAGTTACCAGATCAAATGGCTCTATGTATCGAGGGTATGAACGTATCGGCTATTGCTGCAGCCGAAACGACATGCATAGTCTTCCCAGAAGCTTTTACGCCTGCAGTCTGAAACACTTAGGTCATACCACAAGTGTAACAACTACTTTGAAGCTGTACTTTGAAGCACCAACAATTACTCACGCATTAAAAAAAAAACGTTCGCACTTATTCGCAACAGCATCTGAAGCTAACAGCCTGGAATAGCAATGCTAAGCAAAAATATTTTTTGCTGAATTACCAGAATTCTATCCTTGAGACCATAACTTAACTACAAGACGCAGGGGAGGTGGAATTAAAATCGATCAGCCTAAACGCGCCAAAGGATTGCGCAACAAAAGCATCATTTATAGGGCTTTTGAAAAATCTCGTGACGATGGCGCGACCGTGCGCGACACGCACGCCACTTCCGAAAACCGCTTTTCTTGGCTTTCATCTCTAGTCGAATGGTTTTTTTGATTACGTATGGTAATATTCAGACACTGGAAGTGATTGAACTGAACGTTGAGGTAATGTCTTCTTGTATGAGCGTTTTATGCTTCTGTGGGCGCGAAGTCCGAAACAAAAATCCGTGTTCACGACTTTAAAAACGAACTATACCTTGCTGCGCATTTCCTAAGAGAATCGTGGGGCATAGCTATCGATTTGCGATCACAACAACGCGGCTGAGCTGCTCAAATTGAAGACGAAAAAGGTGAGACTTGTACGCGTGAATTAGGATGATACAAGCAATATTCAACGATACTCACACCTAGCACAATCCCTTCCGTAAACCACATCTACAACTGATTTCACAACATTGATAAACTAGCGACCCTGCGGGTCGCTATAAGTGGATCAAAGCACATGTTTCGAAAATTTGTGCATCTCAATGACATCTTCCTGAATTTTATTTTACTTGAAAAAAATTTCCGCCGAATCATTAAATTTGCTCCAAGGTAGATTTTTTATCGGGTGGAAGCATCTGAAAAAGTTTTTTGGACTGATACTCTACCCTAAACTTTGAGCCCTTTTATTTTGCGGGACTCCTGAATAACTCGCTTTTCTACAATTATAGGTGAGGTTACCCCACGAAAACGTCTACGAAGCAGATTTTTGTTGAGATATTGGAGCCTGTGAAATGAAAACACACTTCCCGAAAAGATTCCTCTCGCTCGAAAGCATGACCTCCATCAATGAGATCCTCACTCACGCGCTTCGCTTCAAACAAGAAAGAACAGAATTTCCTCAAGTGAGCGCGCTCAGAACAATTTTTTCTATAGGTTTTGCGATAAGGCAACACCAAGTCACCCCCCGTAGTGACCTCTCTGAAAAGTCAGCCGCCACCGAACAACGAGACCCTGTTACTCTCATGTTATCCTTACACAAAAAAATTTTTTTTCGATAACTTTCGATCATCGATCAAATTTTGCCAATTATGTAGGAAAACGTTACCCGTTATAACCCTTTACAGAAAGCTTCCACCAGCCATACCCAATCATCAAGCTTTCCTCAAAATAGGAAGACCTTTCAAATGAACGCTCATCTCCACCAGCGAGACACACTTACTTGAATGCTTTACTTTCTTCAAAGAAGAGCAGATTTTTCTAAATAAGCGCTCGTTTCCAACCGCCTTTCCTACAGGATTAGAGATGCTTTACCTAGCAAAAGCACATTTCCACCAGCGCGCCAGCCAGACCCACTTCTCAAGCGTATAACCCCAAGTAAAAGCTCATTTTCAAAAGAAGACCCAGTTACCGCTAGTGGGATTTCCTCAAATAAAAACTAATCTTCACCAGCGGAACCCTCTAAAAGCTTTCTCTTCCACACGGAAAATCATAACCTGAGTAAAAGTTGTCCTCCACAACGAGCCCCAGTACTTCTAACGCTGGATTTTCCTATGTGAAGGCCCATCTCCACCAGCAAAACTCAGTTACCCAAAGCGTCAAATTTCCACAAGTGAACCCTTTCCTCCACCAGACCCAGTCATTCAAGCGTTGGATTTTCAAGTGGAAGCTTCTCCACCAGCGAGACCCAGTTACCCAAAGCATTGAATTTCGCCGAGTAAACGCTTCCGTCCACCAGCAAGACCCTATCTGAAGCGTTGAATCCCCAAGTATACGCATTCTTTCACCAGCGAGACTAAGTTATTCAAGCGTTGGATTTTCCCAAGTGGAAGCTCATCTCCACCAGCGAGACCCAGTTACCCAAAGCATTGAATTTTGCCGAGTAAACGCTTCCCTCCACCAGCAAGACCCTATCCGAAGCGTTGAATTTTCCCAAGTGGAAGCTCATCTCCACCAGCGAGACCCAGTTACCCAAAGCATTGAATTTCGCCAAGTAAACGCTTCCCTCCCCAGCAAGACCCTATTCGAAGCGTTGGATTTTCCCAGGGAAGCTCATCTCCACCAGCGAGACCCAGTTACCCAAAGCGCCGCTTTCCTCCACCAACGAGACCCAGTCATTCAAGCGTTGGATTTTCCCAAGCGAAAGCTCATCTCCACCAGCGAGACCCAGTTACCCAAAGCGCCGCTTTCCTCCACCAACGAGACCCACCCATTCAAGCGTTGGATTTTTCCAAGTGGAAGCCCATCTCCATCAGCGAGACTCAGTAACATACCCAAAGCGGGATTTTCCCAAGTAAACGCTTACCTCTATCAGCAAGACCAGTTACTCAAGCGTTTTCCAAGCAAAGCAAAAAAGCATTCACCAACGAGAACCCAAACTCAAGCGTTTCTTCAAGTAAACGCTTGCACAGACAATCGCCGGGGGCAGGCGGGCACCGGAAAAATAGATTGCTGATCTCTCGCACCCCGCTCGCGGATTTTTTGCAAAGCAATCAGGACTTTTCGGAAGACCGCTTGCTGAGTTCTCGATTCCTCAGAGATTCAGCAATATATCTGCAAAAGATAAGAGCGAAAAAAATTCAACAGGCGGTCTCTCAAAAATCCGCTGACTCAGCAAGCGGTTTTCCGAAAAGTCCTGATTGCTTTACAAAAAATCCGCGAGCGGGGTGCGAGAGATCAGCAATCTATTTTTCCGGTGCCGCCTGCCCCCGGCGATTGTCTGAGCGGTTGAGAACTGGATGCTTTCTACGAAGACGTGGAGCAGATCGTCCGCAACGAGAAGTCCTTCTACAATTTCGTTATGGGCGACTTCAATGCGAAGATGGAGATGTCACTAGAGAAGGAATATAGGATCGTGAAGTTTGGATATGGGCTCCGGAACGAAAACGGCAACCTTCTCATTTTGGGCTTCTCTCCGCCGCAAGACTTTTCCATGAAAATTCCATCTTCATGAAGAAAGAATATTGCCGGTGGACTTGGAAATCGCCCAACGGAACGACTCACGCGGAGATCGACAACACTTTCACCAACCGAAGGTGGAGCTTGCTTGATGTCTCAATAGTTCCATCCTTCCAGTGGCTCCGATCACCGCCTCCTTCGAGCGAAGGTACGATTCAGTCGAAAGCCCAAAAATAAGATCTGCCACAGTGCCGCGAGAAGGGAAGGAGTCGTTTATGACGGTAACAGGTTAGAAGAGTTCATATCAAGTTTTGACTGGCCCATCGAGCAGGACTCAACGTACGACTACGATAGGCTTCTGAAAGGATTGCTAGCCTGTGGAGAATGCGCCTCAGTGACTTCTGAGAACCACTTGGAATCCATTTTGAAAACCACCAAGGAATTGCTCGAAAGAAGAAGATTTCTGAGGCAGGATCCGAATGCAACCCATTTCGAGCGACTGATAGTCAACGCCAGTTGCAGAAGAGTTTTGCAGGAGGATCTCTGAAAATACAGGCAAGCCAAGATACTGGGAGCACCCGAAGAAAGACGAAGTCTTCAGAAGTGCCGAAGGGACTTCTGCAAATATCCTGTGCCGCTGGCTGCACTATTGAACGAGGACGGAACTCCGACTTCTTCCCGATATAAGATGGAATTTATCGCGAAGAACTTCTTTACCAACTTCCTCCGCTCATCAACACCCGTGCCGATGCCCGCTGTTCCCAATGGAGTACTACCACCAAGAATTCTATCTGCTGAAGTGTGTATCGCGATACAGACCATGAAGACGTTCACGGCTCCAGGACCATCCTTCCGTCGAATTTCTGCGTACCGTCCAAAATGCCTGCTGAGTATGCTCTACAAACCTGTCACGAAAATTATCCTCTCTCGCATATCTGGGACACTGAATGAAGCACAACCCAAAAACAAGCTGGACTCCGTAAGGGACTCGCTTGCGTGGACCACATCCAGACGATTTCGAGGGTCACAGAAGTCTGCCAGGTACCGACTGCCTCTCGTCCTGGCCTTCGTCGACAACGAAAAAGTTTTTGACAGCGTCGAAACGAACGCCATTCTGTCAGCGCTAGTCGATCAAAGAGTGGACCCAGCTTACATGAGTACACTAGCCGTCTGCTACAAAGACTGTACAACGACGATGCAGCTGTTCCAACGCTCCCTAACCAGTTGAGAAGGGGGTTCGACAAGGCAACACTACTTCGCCGAAGCTGTTCACCGCGGCCTTGCAGTGGGCGATGAAGTCAGTAACTAAACTAGGACGAGAGAGGCATACGAGTTGATGGGATTCCCGTCGAACCTTCGTTTTGCGGACGACATCGTTCTCTCCTCGAGCAGTATCATGAAGCAGAGACGATGCTGAAGGAACTTAACGAAGTAGGGAAGAAGCTCGGATTGCGAATAAATCGGAAGAAGACCCAGTTCATAAAGAACGCCCTTTGCAAAGATGCAGAATTGGATTTGGAAGGCACCCCTATCATGAAGACGTCTTCTTACGTGTATCTCGAACGTTCGATGAACATGGAGAACGACTTGAGGGAAGAACCTGGGCCGCCTCCGGGCCTGTGAAGGAAGCCACTGACCAACTGACAGACCCGGAGCTTCGTGCCCACCTGTTCGACTCAACCGTTCTCTCGGAGCTCTGTTACGCGGCTGAGATTTGGCCCGACACTGTAGCCATGTAAGGTTTATGGACTACCCAGCGCTGAGCGCAGTCTTCTAAGGATGACCCGACACAAGCAACACCTTGTCGGACTTCGCAGTACGGATATGAGAAGAATGTCCCGTCTTCGTGACCCAGCGGAATACGTTGCGAAAGCGGAACACCGATGGGCCGATGACATTATGAGAAGAACAGACGACAGATGGACACTAAGAACATCGGAGTGGATTCCTCGCGAAGCAAAACGTCCTGGGGAAAGAACTTCAACGAGATGGGCAGACATGTTCGTGGAACGGATGGACCAGATGAGAAATCAGCTGGATACGATTGTCGCACCTGGAACTCGTGGACGCAGCCACCTACGACAATCACGAAGATCGTAGATGTCTGAAGCGAGGGACAGGGCAAATGGAGACTTTTGTGCTGAGGCCCGCACACACGTGAAGACCGACCATCTAAGTATCTAACCACAAGCAAGTAAGTAGGCCTGCAGCATAAGAATAGACCGGAGGCCTATCCTTACGCTTACAAAAAATGAGCCGAGTTTTGGCGATTGTCATCTGCAAAAGAAAATTATGAACCACAGAATGACTAGAACGACCACCCATATTCAGTTGCCGATATCCCAGTCTAGGTAAATTCCAAGAAGTTTCTATTACATACAGTAACTAAACTCTCAAAAAAATGCCTGTATTTCCGCTTGAAGGCAGCGTCCGGCAAAAACGAAAATTAGAGTGCAGGGGCGCCCGGCCTGGTAAGGCTCTTGCCCAAGTGGCAATGCACCAATTTGCTTCTGAAGCGAGAAAACCGCTTCAGAAGTGGCTACCAGAACGCCCCGGCGACCGGAGACGAGTTAGTTCGATAAGCCATAGTACACAGTCAAGACGTAGGGTCCCACAAAGACTCGCGTCTTAACCTTGGCGGCAGGCGACAAAATTCAAATTACGGGCTTCTGGAAAAGCTCGTTTTCGGCGTTTTCGTGCTCTCCGAGCTGCATTTTCGGAATCAGCGGGAAGGGCCCAGGTAATCGAAAAAATTTCATTCGAAGTTTTGCCCAGACGCTGCCTTTGAATTCTGGCCAGAAAAGTAAATGCAATGAAATTCTTTTTTGAGTGCGGTTGTGTAAAGCTCCGTAAATTTTGAGGCTAGAAGTTTGTTTCAACTACCATTGAATAGAGCATGAAAGTTTTTCTTGACAGTATGCTAAGTCTTTTCCAAAGAAAGAAGTTTGATGGAAAAAAGTTGTCCTGAAACCAGAACTAAAAAAAACGTCATTACTTTTGCATCAGCCTAATACCATAAATCTACTGTACTCGGACAGACATCCCACATATCAGAAAATGCGTTAAAAGAAACTCTGAGGTAAAATTTGCGAGATCTAAGAAAATTCCCAGATATCTCCGAACAAATTCATGATAAATAGTGCCACGAAAAACTGGCTTCGTTTTACATTGTTTACGAATATGGCGTGAACGGACTTTTGAATCAATTGTTCCTAGACGGGACGCCACGCCCCTTATAATGCAAGGATTTCTGCAGCCGTCCCCTATCCTCACCCAACAAAATTTCATTCTGACATTTCATGTAAGTACGATTTAGTAGGATGCCCGAATTCAGGTTTACTTAAGTTACACGAAAATTATTTTCATTCGGTTTTCAGTCGTGGTTAGTCTATATCTTAGTGTGTCACATGCAGAGTTTTCATCAAGAAATACAGTAGTCGAAAAACTATCTCTCCTCCAAAAAATGCGAGAATATAATCATGTTTCGAAAAGAGAGGAACACTACAATTATTACACTCAAGATATTATACACGATTTTAGATTCCAGTCTGTCTGGAGAGCACCTGAGGAAAAGACTGGTAACCTGTTTCGTGCATCATGTGAGGAACAACAGGAGCATATACTAGCTTTGATGCTAATTACTCTCAGCTAAAATTGCTGACTTCACACAAATGACCCGGAGATATACCCGAAATCGGCATTTTCTCTTGACCAAGATATACGACACAGTTTTCCAAATAGAGCACTTACCATGGATAGCAGGTAGTTACCGCCTTGGACTGCCCCATTTCTAGCGTAAGCGAAGCAGTTAGGTAGGTCATGAAAAAGTAGAAAAACAGGATAACTTTGAATACTCATTGGGTATCTGCAAAAATAAATAAAGAAGAGATGACGTTGCAAAAATTGATACGTACACAAATATAGCAATGGGAAAGTAGGGGAAGATCGATAGGTTATGAGTGACCCAGGCGGCGCAATACCAATGATAAGATAGTGCAATCGAATTGTGTTGTTGCAGCTAAAGTCGGCAAACATGCGTGTTTTCTACCCGCCAACAAGGTCTGATACTGTCTCACAAGCTTTACGGATGAGACCCATATCTCCCAAACTAGCACGCCTAGTTGAATATACGCTTGAATGAACAAAAAATCAATTTTGCTTGATTACCATACGTTACTATCCCGCTTCTAACAAGGGAAGCTAATTAACTTAGCTCGGCATTTTGGCAAATCACATACATATTCTGAAACAGCTTCAAACGCTGATTCTAAATATGCTATTCCTAGCTGCCGAGCACCTTTATGAAGCGAGTTATGGACTTTTCCTGTGCAAAATTGGCATACTCATCGATTCACTAGCATCACGGCATCATCACCTTGTTGCTAATTCGCTTGCGTTTAACTTTTTTTTTGGAAAAAAAAAAGACTGGATTGTTATTTCGATATCCCAGCACCTTTTTCTTGCAGATTTTTACCTACAGGCCCTCTTCCCATGTTCAGTTGTATGCCAATTTTGCGCAGGAAAAAGTCCATAACTCGCTTCGGAATAATGCTCGGCAGCTAGGAGTAGCATATCTGGGATCAGTGTCTGAAGCTCATTCAAAACATAGATGTTCTTGCCAAAAGGCCGAGCTAAGTTAAATAGCTTTCCTGTGAGTTTTAATTTGAATCCATTTTTGCAAATACATCTTTTTCGAAATAAATTTTCTAACGAAGCGAGGAATGCCGCTTATCATACTGAAGTATTTTCAACCAGTTATGTTGAAACATGTGCGAATACGAAAATACGAACATACAAGGAAGCTCACATTAACCACACACGTAAACCCCATCTTTAGGCCATTACTTGCTTTCATTCGGTGGTGATATGAGCGCACGAGAATTGCAGGGTATAAACAGATCAAACTTCATTATATTTCATGCATATAGAATGTGGAAAGCCGTCTTCCATTCTAATCAAGTTCATATGAATATTGTACCGATGAACCATCACCTTTATTACCTATCCTGCAGTGGACCAAACCAAAACTAGAGCAATAGCTCGACTCCGCAATCCTGACCCTTACAATATAAGTATGAACAAACTATACAACATATAGTATAACAAATCATCAGGACAACAAGCACTTACAAAGTTAGCGGTAAGAATGTTAGTTAGAAAAACGAGTAAATCAAAAAAAAAAGATAATGTAAGAATCTACCACACAAGTGTTGTTATTGGTAACTACTGGTACTGGTTACTCATAAATCGAGATGAGATACATCATGAAAATGCCGAAAAGAAGAGCTAGGATCTCCCCTAGAGACTGTGTCGTTGAAGAATTCTCGAGAAGTTCGGGAATAACCGAGACTGTAGCTATGTAGATGAAGCCGCCAGCTATAATGAGCCGCATCAAGCAAACAGAGCACTGGTATTTGCTCTACCTGTGAATGGAAGGATCCAACTGCTAGCTGCTGCGTCTGCTAAAGCTGATGGATCTGCAACCCAAAGAGAGAGAACGCATCCAGAAAGTGCCCCAAGGGCAGTGACAAGTTGAATGAGCATGGCCTACAAAAAGGCACATTGGTACCGCTTTGAGGTGAACTGTGACGAACCTTCCTCTTGGAGTAACCTGACTGTATCAAGATAGCAAAATCTCCAATCTCATGTGGTACTTCATGCACAAGAACTGTGATCATAGTCACTGCAAGTGTCAAATAGCTTTTTTAAATGATTTTTCACCATCGCATTTTCGCGACAAATGCGACGAATACTACAACCAGGTACATACACTGGATTGATTGTTCCAGCAATGGCTTCAAGACGTTCAAGAGAGGCGCCATCATAGTAGTCGACACGTCACAATATTGGCTTAGGATCAAAAGCAAAAGCGAACCTACCTACTCCAATTGTGGTACCAGCGATAAATGAGGCACCGATGGCTAGACCATCAGTAAAATTATGCGCGAAGTCAGCCACGAGGTTGAGATATGCGGCCACCTAGAATTTAGAGGATAGTAACCATATGAAAAGTGCTATCACTGTTGGGGCTTCTACTGAACAAGAGCCGGGACCTGCGTCAAACAAGCTCTTGAGTCTCACCTTGATTTCGCCGTGTTCCGGTGGAGTTGATTTCACAAGCTTTTCGTGTTCGTGAGAACTCTTCAAGCTTTTCTGTGAATCGTCGGACTCTTCATCCGAGTCTTTGTCCTGAACGCATCTAGCCATGAACAAACCAGACAATACGATTACAACGGCAAAGAAACAGTGCATGAGCTCAAAAATAGTGCACCGACAAGCACTCAGGCTTGCTGAGGAACGAAAAACTTTCTAACATTACTGATGAAGTTTCATATAAGCGACAACTGCTACACAAAAAACGTGACTGTGGACCAGAAAGAGGCATAATTTTTCGGAATTTGAGACTACCAGATGGTACTATGAGTTAGCATTAATTTTACAAAGCAAATGAGGGTTTACGGGTTCAAAATATCAAATTTCGAGTTTTTCGGGTACAGCTTGGGGCTCCCTAAAAAAATGAGTTATGATGATTTTATCCCCGGAAACTAAACGAATCGGAAACAAAAGACACTTGTTAGAAAGAGGAGAAAAAGCTGCATCGAATGACACCCAAGGTTTGATGTTCTACTAGGATTTAGCAGTCCAAGTATGGACATCGGTAGCATCAGTTAAAATTCTGTTAAAAATGTATGATAAGCTGTGGAAAAGAGAAAAAAGTTGCTCTGTATTCTATGAGGTCTGCTCTATCGAACCGTCACTTGAACTTCTTCTGAGAATTGATATGAAAGTTTTAAAAAATTGTGAAACTTGACTATCTCAAAAAGCATAGGTCGCAGATTTTGGTTATTTTCTGAAAGCTCATTGACTGTTTTGCAACAGTTTCATAACCGTTAGAAAGATAATGAAATGATGTTTCGAATGCTGCCAAGATCTCTTAGAAATCTTTGTTCCATCAGATGTGGCGCCCGTTTGAAAAAAGCGAAATTACTTTCGGAATGACCTAATATAAAAAAAACGTAAGCGCAATTCAAAAATCTGCAAACAGCGGGAAACCGCAAATGCGCTCCCGAAGCGCGCGAATGCAGTCTAGCACATTTAATTACTGGTTCACTAGTAGGTATCGTCGATTCGTTGGCCGTACGGACTGCTCAACCGCCGCGGACCACGCGCGGCGCGGTAAAATGTTGCGAGAGCACGATTTTAACAATGGCGAGTTTGTATTGGAGCAAGCGTATTACGCCGCGGCGCGTGCCGCGGTATGTCCAGGCCGTACAGTCAACGAATCGACGATATGTATAATCATTCGCAGATTGGCAGACAAGAGCAGCAGCACTCGTTGTTGAAATATGCCTACCCAGGTTTTTTAACAGAGCCAAAAGCATGTCCTTATTGTTACGAAATATATGCCCACCAGTGACTGAAAGGGAGCTCAAAACTCTATGAACTAGTTGACGATTTCATTCAGATGTTAACTTGCGTAGGAAAGACGTTGGTAAGTACTGGGATGAATATGAATCTATATCCTTTTTCGTTTGATGTAATGTTCTCAGAAAGCATTGGCGCCACATTCTGTTCGAATTTTCTTGAAAATCCACTTCGGACAATTTAGAGCAAGTCTCACAAAAGTGCGTACAATGCGGTGTCGTATGTGAGCGTCTAACGGACGTTTTTGAGAGACTTGTGCCTGACCTCTTGCTCAACTCTGGTTATAAGTATCGATGCCTATCAATGCCTACATTTGTAGACATATCTATTAGCCTATCAACATATTCAATGCAAACCGTTTAATCTTTCTTACATTAGTCTGACTAGGATTAGACTCGGAGTGACATGATGATGTATGCTTTCGTTTACATTTCTTGTTCATTCCGCTGTATTACCAAGTTTTCGATGTGCTTTTTTATGGGACGCCTTGAGCGTACAAATGAATGAATGAATGAAATGAACAACATTAGAGCGGATTTTGGAGTCTTTTTGATCTTAGAAACTAATTTTTATAGATTTTTGATTTTTTTGGTTTTGCGTTCATTTTTGAATTTCAAATCTTCCTCAGTACATGTAGACCCGCGAACAGTTAAAAACTACTCTTGAACAACATTGTACTCAAAGTTTCTGCTAATGTTATGGTTATTTTTGGCTAATAAACGAGATTACTGACACGGTGCTGAAACCGGCCAAATTATTGATTGGTTGCAATTCACTTGTATACAGAAATTTTTGTGCTGCTGACATGGAGACAAATGAACACACGGTTTCAAAGCTACATCTGGAAGGCAAAGGCTATATGAAGCGATCTGTAGCAGTGAGTAGTAAAAATATGCTATTGCATCAGTACAGCGGGTTTCTGAATAGATGGCATGCCACCATCAGGTACGAAAGGGTTAAACTGGACGGTGCCTCTAAAAAGGTGTCACAGCCGCCCTATAACCTCTGTTTTTACAGACGTAATTTGAACCATATTTTCTCTTTGTATAAATGGTAGTTTTTGAATCACATAGTAAACGTAAAATACAAGCAACAAAACTTTGGCTTATTTCTAAGTTTCATCTTATATATAAAGCTGAATGTCTGTTTGTCTGTATGTATGTCTGTATGTATGTCTGTCTGTACGTATGTTCCGAATAGAAAATTCCATTTCTCAACCGATCCGAACCAAACTTGGGACACATACACTTCGGGCCCCGGCGGGTGTCATGGGCTACTTTTCGTCATCGATCGATATCGATTTTTTGCAAAATTTGAGCTACGGGGCTGGAAGTTGGCACAGGGGGGTAATCGAGCATGCTGATCACCCCCGTGGGAGTAATCAGCATGCTCGATTACACCCCTCTGCCAAATTCCAGCCCCCTAGCTCAAATTTTGCAAAAAATCGATAAAATCGACATCGATCGATAACGAAAAGTGGACTGTAACACCCGCCGGGGCCCGAAGTGTATGTGTGCCAAGTTTGGTCCGGATCGGTTAAGAAATGGAATTTTTTATTCGGAACATACGGCGGAGCCGGGTAAGCCAGCTAGTTGTTTGATAATTAAAGGCAGTGCGTCGGCAGAATGAGACCCGTGGCAAAAGAAGGTCACAGGGTAGGAGCCCCCGTAATGGAACCTATGGGCCGAAGTTCGGTCTTTCTCTGCCACTTCTAACCCCCGAAATTTCAAAGCGAAAGCAGCGCTAATCTCCTGTCCTCTCCGAACCCGCCCACCCCATGGACGAGTGACTTCCACGGTCAGAGCGCCAGCCGCAATGCTAAAAGCATGAGGTCCCGCAACGACTCTGCGTCTTCGCCATGACGGGCTCCGCGTTTACTCGTCCATGTGATGGGCGGGTTCGGAGAGGACAGGAGCTGAGCCCTTCTTTCGCTTTGAAATTTCGGGGGTTAGAAGTGCCAGAGAAAGATCGAACTTTGGCCCATAGGTTCCATTATGGGGGCTCCTGCCCTGTGACCCTGTTTTGCCACGGGTCTCATTCTGCCGACGCACTGCCTTTAAAGGCACCGTCCACCTAAATTCTCGACTTCCATGTTTTTATCGCTTCCAGGCCTTCTCAAGGCCCTGATTTTGAATATATAGACTCCAGAATCCGCAAAACCCCAAACCCCCGTTTTCGAGAAGGGCGCAATGCAAGTCGCGGGGCTGCGGCGCGGATATGCAGGGCGCGTCATTGGCCCTGCAAAGTGGGCGGGGTGACCAGCACCAGATCGCGTCCCTTCCGGAACCGATTTCTCGCTCCAGAAGCAATCTTTTGCTTCGCAACTTCGGGGTATGACTTGTGTGGGGGCTCACGTTAGTAGGCCATCATAACCTCGTCAACCCCCTTTTACGCAGACGGTGCCTTCAAATGAAATGGGATTTTTAGAGTAGACCATGGCTGAAAAAAGGAAAAAGTGAAAAGAGATCGTTAAAAAGGTCCGTGAGAAAAAGGCTGCTTAAGTTGCCTTTGAAACTTGGAAATCTCACGTTTTAGGTAGAACAAAGGGCACAGGGATTATTTGACAATGAATGCGCTGATGGCACTCAATCTGCATGGCAGGACTTCTTCGCCGCGTTAGCCCTCAGCCCATATAGTATTTTTCCACGCTTAAAGGCAGCGTCCGGGCAAAATTTCGCCTCTCATGTTTCTGCCATTCTGGGGCTTTTCCGTGGCCCTGATTACGGTTGTGAAGTCCAAATTGTTCATAACCCCCCAAAAACCCGATTCTTGGGGACCCTCTCTTCAAGGAGCGGACGAGTTTCGGATTGCTCGTCCCCATCGCATGCCAGCTTGAGGAGCTGCAGTGCACGGATGCAGTTGCATTGCAGTGTGCAGTGCAACTGCAATGCAACTGCACACATGCGTGAGCACTCGTCCTCAGAGGTGGTTTGCGATACGAATGGACGGTTTGTGATAGTATCACAGGCCCGTATCTCCTTTTAGAGTCCACTTCAAAAGATCGGACCAACGCAGATCGGATACTCATGGACCCCCTTTACAACTACATGCTAATCTGGGTGGATGGATCTTGCCTGAACGCTGCCTTTAAAGGCAGCGTCCCGGCAGATTTTGCATTTCCATCTTTTTGCATGTTTTGGGCCTTCTCGACCCGTAGATCCCGAATCTGAGCTATAAAAGTCGTGGAAAGGCCTTTTTCCGGGCGTTTTTTTTTCAATTTCCAAAAGGCAGCTCGGACGAGAATTTTCAAAGCAAAGTCGGGAGGCACGAAGACCCTGCCTGTAATTTTGGCTTTGTATGGCATGCACAATGCGGGAAAGCGGTTGGGGGGTGCCGCGCCGTCTAGCGGAGAATACTCGTCCGAACAAAGTCTTAGGGGAGCGAAAGAAGGAAGGGGAGCGGCGCTTGGGCCGCCCCCCTGGCTTGCAGAGTTCACATTTTCGGCCCGGAGTTGCTGTTTTGGTTCACTTGGAGCGCCTCCTATCCATCTGTGTAAAAATCTGAGGTAGGTCAATCTGCCGAGCCGCTGCCTTTAAGGCGCTGACTAGCTGGAAAATGCCCCGAGACACGTACGCGAACGCACAGAGTTACCTAGGCGAGGCAGCTCGCAAGGAGCCACGCCGACCGCCGTGATACTCATTGTGTAGTGACGACAGTGGTGCCTCTCCCCAAGAATGGATCGCGAAACTTCACTTGCATGAGACGCAAAATTTTGCAAATACGCTACTTGTAAAGAATCAGAATGTTTTTTTTTGAAACTTTGAATATTCAAATTAACTGTATAAAATTTTTCTCAGGGGCCTGGAGCAGCTACAATCTCATTTCAATGATTGCGGGGTGACACACGCCAAAAATTTGGAAAGCATCCCGAACATCTTCAGTACATTCACGGTGGGTCTACGTGTCCACCGGTGGGTCATACGTGTCCTGCCATTTCGGACAATAGATCCACAGTTGGGTAGTATGCTTTCTGATGTTTTTGATTTTGCTGGTTTATGATAAAACTTTTTTGGCAAACTGAATAAACTTCTGTAAACTCGAGTACATTTCCTGCCTAATATAGTGTCCCTGCAGATGCGACAACGCTTGTGCGTCAACAGTTACTGTTGCGAGTCTTCAAGTGTTCTTTCTTTCTTTACCTTTTAGGTGACTCATTGCTGATAGAGGAGAAACAGGTAAGTTAAAGAGTAGTTTCTGGTTTGTGGAGCAGTTATAACATCGCTTATTCTCAGGTTGAATACGTGGAAGCCACGATGCGTCAGTTTTATGTGTATTGTCTCTTCATGCCTTCTTCTTATGAACATTATTCCGAACGCTAGTAGGCTGATCTTGGAAATTTCGTACGAAGCCCTTCTGACCTGTTTTGAAGACCCGCCATTACTTTCTAGATTCTGTACAAGCATGTGATAGGGTTGTCACGCATGCTGATTTCATAGAATAACTTTTCATAAGTTTCCTGAGCTTTTTGAGTGGTTGAACCACATATGAGAAGCAGTGAGAAAGCAGGTTTTTCAACTGCGGAGCAAACCAAGAAATTTTCAATGCCTATAAAACGCCGAAAAGAAAACATTATGGAATCGTTTTTCTCTGTATGTAAACTTTTACAGCGTAGATACCTACGTAAAAAAGTATGAAAAATATGTGAGCAAAGTGCCACCTCAGCCGGCACCCAGCTGGCACGGTGCCAGCTAATTCAGAAAAAAGTTCAGCACAGCTTTTAATCATATAAGTTTTCATAAATTTTTGGGCCACAGTTGGGGTGCCGCCAAGCGCATGCACACACCAAATTTGGTGTCACACTATTGCATTTTGGCTGGAAACAACGCCCTTGTTTGTTTGATGTACGGCAAGCCGGTGGCGTGCCGGCGGCATTCTTGCGGCTGCCTCCACTCCGGATCCCGGAAAAACGATATCCCCTTTGCTTTCCGCCCCAAAAACGATATCCAGCTTGACCCGGTGCCAGCTGTGCCGAGCCCTGCTACTAGCATTCAAAGAAATGCTCCACAAGAAGGAAGAGGCATCAAATGACAAAAATATACGCATGAAACTGACGCGAAGAGGCATGAAGAGACAGAAAAAATAAAACGCGACGTAGCTTTCACGTGGATACAGAAAATAAGCGACGATTCAGCTACTCAGAAAAAAACTACTCTCTAACGTAACTTATTCTCCTTTATCAGCAATGAGTCACCTCAAAAGCAAAGGATGAGAAAAAACCAGAAAACATCGAAACTCGCAACGGCAATTGTTGACGCACAAGCGTTGTCGCGTCTGCAGGGACACTATCTTGAGCAAGAAATCTACTCGACTGTATTACATCTGTTGGGATACTTTGAAGATTAACATTTCAAACTGTAGGACCGTCAGTCATCAGAAAATATAGCGCAAACTCAATATTGCGAAATATGCTTTGGTCCTAAATGGCAGTCATTGAAAAATCGGCCGATGTCGTAAACGTGTAAACACCGTCCAACCAAATTTTAGACCTCCATGTTTTTGCCGTTCCAGGGCCTTCTCATACCCCCGATTCCGAATATCAAATCGAGAATTTGCGAAAATCCCAAAAAATCTCCGTTTCCCGAAACCGCAGGGCGGGTTCTCAGGAACGGTGATTGGTTGGCTGCGCACGGATGAGCGGGATGAACGTCACGCCCACTCAAAAGGGGAGGAGCCAACGTGGCGGAACTGTCATCCGAGTGATTTTCGGGGCAATTATTTCACTTCAGAAGAAACTTTTACCAGCGCGAGTTGGGCAAGTGTGCAGTGGTGGGGGCCCCACCACTGTTAGGCATCAAAATCTCATCAACCCCATTTTGGGTGGACGGTGCCTTTAAGAGACCACAGAGCCTATGCCCCTCCACTAGAATTTTTTCAGTCTCCTTAATGAAGATTCCCGAACCGCCACCGGTATACGGTGAGAGGCCAGAGCTATGGGGGCGAGGGTTGTTCCGGCGGTAGTGTGCCATACTTTTGCTCGACCCTGTTGCCGATCTTTCTTTGATCACTCTATGATCGAGCCACTTTCCATCGATCTCGTCTTCTATCGACTTTTGAGAACGCGAGCTATATTGACAGAATGAAAATGGCGATCAGTAATTTATGTCGACTGCATCTAACTATGCTTAATGGTGGTGCTTGATAAAAAGCCTAATAATTTCGTTAAATGCCATCAATTGGTCAAAACAGGCTAGATCATAGCCACGATCTAGAAAGACAAATTTTCTATGTCTTAAGAAATCGGATTTGATCAAGAGTAAAGATACGGCGCGACGCGCTACTTTAAAGATAAATTGTTGAAGCATACCTTCTTTTTGGGAGCGTGCTCGTGTGAATGTCCATGACCGTGATCGTCCTCTCCTCGAATTATTCGCACTATCTTTTCAACCATTAAAAACGCAATGATGCCTAAAGTTCAATAGGCCAAAATAATAACCAAAATAGCAGATCTTGTTAAAAACAAAAAACAACACGCTATGCTCACCGGTAAGCACCCAACCGCCAACTCGCATTTCTCCATGGGAGTGGCTATGCCCACCTCCACTTCCTCCGTGAGAATGCGCGTGAGAAACAGATTCGGTGCCGACAGGCATGGCATGAGGAATTAGATGCAAAAAGGCGTCGCCAAGCAGGCCTCCTGATCCGAAAGCTAGCAACACCTTCAACCATTTCTCATTAGAGGGGGAGTTGTCCTGAAAATAATACTTTTGTCAAGATCGATCAAGATAAATGAGAACATTTTACTTGAATGGGGATAAAATACAGAAGAAAACATGGTGCGGCACTAATAATCAAAGTGGCTCCAATGGCGTGTGTCCAGAGATTAGGATTGGCAACAAATCTAAAAAATCACCCTTCAATGACTGGTTATCTGATTGATACGAACTTTCGCTCTTAGAGCACTACAACACCTCAAAACGGTATCAGAAAGCCACAGGAAACTTACTTTCGATAGTCATAATCGTGATGATCATGTGCGTGACCGTGATCATGAATGTGTCCATGATCATGATGATCGTGCCTGTGCGCGTGCTCTTCTTCATAATGAGTGTGTCCATGTAGATCCCCTCCTTGTGAATGGGAATGTGGACACCCGCCACTCTCATGGGAATGACCGTGTTCATACTCTCCCTTCACTTCGCCGCGTGCCGCCTGAAGGTCAATTTGCCGAGAACTTGAGAAGACCAAGATAAAGCTCAATATACTGAAACTAGAAAAGACTTCATGATCTAACACGAAAATAAAGTGGTCGCAAAGCTTCTAATGGGTTCTTTCCCGTAATTGAAATATACCACTAATTCCATACGTTTCAAATACTAGATAATCACTAACGAAGCTATTCTTCAGTGAAGTGAAAAGCCTTACTGAAATGATTCTAGATGAACTGGGCTTGCTTTTCGATGTTGTACCACATCAGTCCAATATGGAAGAGACAGATGGTCCTCAACCTGTTTAAATCCCAGTTTCTGATGACAACGTTTTTAGAGCTTTTGTTCATAATAACAACTCCTATGACGCTGCGAAGATGACACAGCATATTGCGGATTTCCTGAGGGACTTTTCGAGATTTGCAATATGATGACTATTTATATCTTACAGTTGAGAATAAACGAGAGCTGACTATCAAAAAAGCAAACGCTAGGTTACCAAGTTGATTTCAATTTCAAACATGTTCTAGTACAAAACATAATGATTACACATAAAATACTGGTTAGAGATTTTCAGGCAAAACTGATAGGGACCGAGCTTCTAGCATAAAATCCTAACAAAAAGTGGATGGAAAGTAGTCACCAACTGCGACCCATCGTATGGGATGGTTTGAATTTGCGTGAATTTCATACGAAAAACAAAACCACAACCCTGCTGCTCATAGAAGTTATGATAAGGGTTCAGCCAGTTACTGACAAAAATATGACGCGGTGGAAAGCCACACTGATGCTGTGCATGCTCACTATGTGAGGGGAGCAATTCATGATAAATCAGAACGAAAAATGTACGGAAGAACGCCAAATCTTTTGAACGAACAAATTCACCTTCTCGTTGATTTCCCGTCCATATTTGGCATGTGCAGGTTCATGTCCAGATGTATGAGAAATGAGCACTACGGAGAGAACGAGCACTGCCACATGCCCCATGCCGCACACTGAAAATGTTCACTGTCTAGATGGAAAACGTGAAAATTTCGGAGACGCAGTGCTATTGTGGGTCAGTGCAACAGACGTTGTAATGTCATACGTGTCAAAACGGTAGCGGTGATCGTTGCATCCGATGCACTCCCTAGACCTTTCTTGTGTGACACCAACAACTAGATGCTCTGCGCGTTTTGATCCACGTTATGAATCTTGTGGATAGACAAAACCCTCATAGAAAAAAACCTTTATTGAAAACCCCTGGGATGCTAGCTCAGCCTTTCCTCAACCTCTTCAACATGTACGCCATATTCGACTTATTCATCTTCGGTCCTAACGATACTGTATTAACGTTAGAGCGCAGTAACTTCCAACGATCAAATGGCAACCTTGAAGACGGCCGGCGGTTCTGGGTCGGAAGTCACACCGCGCGCGGCTGCCGCTCGCCGCCCCAGATTTTGTTGCTCATAAAACTCCTCGGTGCTAAAGTGGCACGGCGCAATAATAGGGGTGGGGGTGGCGGCAGATACATGACTCGATGCAATAAGTAACATTGCGGCAGGAGTGCTGACGGGAGTCAAGGCCTGTACTGCTTGACGTCGTGCGGCGTCTCTTTGCGAAAAATCGTGACGACCCGTACCCACCGCCGGCTAGGCTACGGGTCAGGTTCAGGGTCAAGCAAGAGGTGTGGCACAGAGGGGAAGGGTCAGGAGACACGCCGCATGCTGCAATAACGCCGCGAAGCGACGGCTTGCCCGCTGAACAATTCTTCGCTCTTTGCAAACTCGCCGTGCGCAGTGTGACTTCTGACCCGTAGCCTGGCACAGAACCTCCGTATAAGACCCCTTTCCCCCCCTCCCCACCCCCTAGATTCTGTCTCAATACCCCCCCCCCCTTCACAGTACTATCGTTTGCTTATCGTAAGCATGAACAAGGCTCTACCAAGCTTAATTAGTAACATACTAGTTGGCAAACGCGGCTCCGCTCGGCCCTGTCAATAACATACTTGTAATCAGCATGCTCGATTACCCCCTGTGCCAACTCCCAGCCCCGTAGCTCAAATTTTGCAAAAAATCGATAAAATCGATATCGATCGATACAAAAAGTAGCCTATGACACGCTCCCTGCCCCGAAGTGTACGTGTGCCAAGTTTGGTCCATCGGTTCAGAAATAAAAATTTCTACTCCGCACATACGTACAGACCGTACCGAGGGGGGGGGGCGGGGGGGGGGGGCGCGCGCCTCCCCCCGAGAACGGGTCGCGAAATTTTTGAAAGTTACTTACATGAGTTATAAAAATGTGCAAATGACTTGTTTATTTTTGTAAACAATTAAAATAATTTTTAAAATTTTAAAAATTCAAATTAGCCTACATACAGATAGACACACATTCAGCTTTATAGATAACATTGGTAATCATCATGTCAGGTAACCCCAGTGGGCCAAATTCTAGCAAACCTGAGGGTTCTTAAAGGCAGCGTCCCACCAAACTGGGGGGGGGGGGGGTACCTGGCTCTGGTAGTATTGTGATAGTAGACCCCCTGACTAAGCGATGACTGAAGTTTGCAACGCGAAAGGGGGTCTACGAAGCCTACAAATCGCCCTCGAAGTAGCCCGGATTTTACGCCAGGCTTGGGCGAGTACGAGATGCATGCAAAGTAGAGACGCAGAATCGTTGCGGGACCTTGCGATCTCCACTGTGTCCGCTATACGCACTCTGGCCTTACATTTCGTGCAGTTTGGAGGGGCGGCGCTCGGGCTATCGTAAGATTCGGGCCACTTTCAGAGCAAATTTCAGGCTTGAGACCCTCTTTTTCGCTCCGAACTTCATCATCGCTTAGTCAGGGGGTCTACTATCACAATACAACCAGAGCCAGGTATCCCCCAGTTTGGTGGAACGCTGCCTCTAAAGGCAGCGTCCAGGCAAATCTGGACATACGGGGTTCTTGGAAATAATTTTGGGGCCCTAACTAACAAGGAAACGATACTCAATGTCCGTGGCTTTTTGAGACGAGATGTGTACCATTACACTCACCTTCGGACACTGATTCCGAATCTGACTTCCGTTTCTGCCAATCGTTTCTCTGAAAGAAGTTATGGAGAAATTTCGACCTAAGTTTGGCCGCTTAAGGGAAATATGGTCATTGGAACGGCCTCTGCCGCGACCACGTTGTGGTTCAATGGTTAGTGCGATAGCCTCATAAGTTGATGCAGGTGTAGGTTCAAATCCTTCGTGTTTTTACTTTTGCATTGCCTCATTTAAGCTTGTTCGAGAAAGTTGACTCGAATTATGACCACTGGTTGCATTTTAGCGCAGACAGTAGTCATTTTTTCCAAAATTCCACATTTTTTGAAGAGTAAGGGCGTTCACTTAGCTTGAGGATGCAAAAGAAGGTTAATTGAGGCAATCCAAAACTGAGGAACACAAAAGGACTCGACCCTACACCTGCATCAGCTCATGGAGCTACCGCACTAACCACTAGGCCACAACGCACCTATGACATTGGCGGTCCGACATTATTTCACTGGGCAGCCAAACTCCGCGCGATCCATGATAACACCTTTGAAGCGATTAGCAGAAACGAAAGTAAGATTCGGAATCAGCGCCACGGACACCGAGTATCTTTCCCTTGTAAGACACTGCCCAAGCGGCAACTCAAATGGTGATCTCACAGTGGAGATATTCGCCTCAAGAGTGGACTCCGGGATTGTATTCGCATGAGTTCATGGCGCGACATGCGTGGGTCCTCGCGCGAAAATGATGTGTCGCACCATAAATTCGTTCGAATACGATCCTGGGGTCCAGTTTGGAGGCGAATATCTCAACTGTGAGTTCACCAACTGGGCTGCCGCTTGGGCTGTGTTTTAGTTAATGCTCCAAGATTACCCTCCAAGTGAGGTCCCCATAGGCCCAAATTTGCCTGGACGCTGCTTTTAGTATTGGGCCGCCCAAGCGAAGTGCTCATTTTCAAAAATGGCTAGTTATATTTCAGAACTAGTTTAGCTACCTCTTTGGTATACACCAACTCAGATAATCGCCGGGGGCAGGCGGTCCGCAAACTCGCGCTTTTCTGCAAGCGGTCAACGGAATTTTGGGGGCGTGGCCAAACCTTCCGCTGGCGGCACTTCCTTTACGGTCGCATACTCTGCCAGCGGGAAGCAATGCAGCATTATCTGCAAACGCTCGGCAAACAATTTCTTTCAGCGAGCGCTGGCCAAACTTTCAGCAAGCGCTCGGACTCTTTTTAAGCAGTTTCGGGCATACTAGCACAGGTAAGACTCTGTGTGGCAGAGGTGCCACCGTTGGTTTAATTACTCAAGTTTGAGGTACTTTCTCTCAGCGGAAAGTACCTGAGGGCTGCGCGGTCCTCCACAAAGGACCGTGCGGCCCCCGAAAATTTTGCCCATTCTCGCGGAAGGTCCGCGAGAATCCGGCCACTGCGCCGCAACTAATCTGTAAGGAAACCGCGATTGTTTTCCAAGCATTCGTCTAATAATTCGCTCCTTCCAAATATCTGCAAGCGGACCGCAAGAAATCAGCGAACTATTTTTCCGGTGCCCGCCCGCCCATAAATCGCGTGGCCGCCTGCCCCCGGCAATTATCTGGAAAGCTGGTACCACTACGTTATACAACTGTAAGCGTACGTGCAATGGAGATATGCAAGTGAGAAGCTATGTTATGAGACAAGATATAAAGCTTAGATAAAGGCAAGTATGTTATGAGAATAAGATCAACTGTTACAGATATGAGGATGATATGCATTCCGCAATACGGTATATAATCTAAAAAAAGCCAACTCACGAAGCAAATATCCTAGATCTAATCTTATCTTCATCTCCGATTGTATCAGCAGTAGAAATTTTGGCACCTCTGGCAACTTCTGATCACTCTATGATTGAATTTGCCTTAAATGAAACTTCTTGTACTCCACCTCTTGTTCCTATGCCTGATTTTCTTCATGCTGACTTCTCTTCACTAAACTGCTATCTCCAAGGGATTGATTGGTTTACGGTATTTGATCAGTACACTACAATAGATGATGTATATCAAAGGTTTTGCAAAGTCATCTACGCAGCCCTTAAAATTTCTGTACCTTTTAAGATTCCCTTCCATTCATGAACTAGATATCCTAGACAAATCACTAATCTGTTAAGTCAAAAACGTCGTCTCTTTCATAGCCTAAATAATCCACAAACGAATGCAATGTACAAGAAAATATGCTGTGACCTAGACTTTCATTTGAAAAAATATCTTGCAAACCGAGAGTTGAGACTAGCGTCTAAAGCTAGTTTAAAATATTTCTTTCAATACATCAACAGAAAGTTGAGGAAGAATTCTGGACTGCCGATTATCAAAGATTTGTGTGGTATTAGTCAATCAGTGTTTTTTTCAATGATGAATCTATGATCCCACATGGTCCATTGAACTGTGTCTTGTTGAGACATTCTCTAAATGATGTTCATTTCATCCCATCTGAAATCAAGAGAATTCTAAAGAATTTGAAACCATCAATCTCAGAACCTTTTGATGGAATACCCCAAATCGTCTATAGGGAATGCGCCGACCCCATTTGCAAACCTTTGGCATACATCTTCGATCTTTCCATGTCTCTTGGGGCTGTACCTGAGATATGGAAAGAAGCATTAGCCACCCCAATTCCAAAAACCTCTGGTGCTGAATTGGTGTCAGACTTCCGCCCGATTAGCATGACCCCTTCTTCAGTCAAGGTTATGGAGAAGATCCTGCGTGAAAAACTCACCTCTTGGTTGACAAGATCGGGGATAATACCCAAAGAACAGCATGGTTTTGTCGAAGGTGCAAGTACAACAACTAACCTTGCCGATAGCCTTTTCGACTGGACTATGGCAGTAAACAAAGGGCAATCTGTGGACATTATCTTTGTTGATCTATCCAAAGCTTTTGATAGAGTCTGCCACGATAAGCTCATCGAGAAATTAAAGAATTATGGCATTGGGGGGAATCTACTTTGCTGGTTTGAGTCATATTTACGGAATAGGCATATGACCGTGAAAGTTGGTTACGATTATTCTGAAAGACATCCGTGTCCGAGTGGCGTACCTCAAGGAGGGGCACTGTCTCCTCTTTTATTCTTAGTTTACACCATGGATTTACCTAACATTCTAAGAACATCATCATCTATTAAGGTACAAATGTACGCCGACGATATTAAGATTTACGGAATATATGACTCATCCAATTATGATAAAGTACACATGGCACTTATGAAATCAATTGAGAATATGCTAAGTTGGTCTAGGCAGTGGAACCTTCCCCTTAACCTCGACAAATGTTCGGTCATGCACATCGGGCGGAATAGATTAACTACATATGAAATCAACGGAGTCACACTCAAACAGTGTGTTTCAGCTAAAGATTTGGGTGTTCTTCTTGACCCCTGCCTTAATTTTACAACGCATATAGACTTTGTGGTTAAAAAAGCATATAATGTCCTTTATGCTATTCTTAGAAGCGTACATTACCAGAATCCGAAGATCCTCAAATGCTTGTATAGAACATATGTCCTACCGCACCTCGAATACTGCTCTCAAATATGGAGCCCATATCGGAAGAAAGAAATTAAAAAAATAGAAAAAGTACAACAAACTTTCACACGTTTGCTTTATCTTAGATGCTCCAAAAACAAAACTCTGAAAGATATTCCTTGCTACAACGATCGTCTTAAATTGTATGGAATGAGAAGCTTGGAGCACCGCAGAAAATTGTCCGAATTAATTTTTTGTTTTCGAATTTTACGTAAAGAGTTTAATCTCTCAGCTAGCAAGTATTGGACCTTCATTCCTGCTAGTGTACGCTCTTACTCCTTTAATGTACACTATTCCCCAATAAAAAGAAGAAGGTTTTTGCTGGCCTACAACAACTTATTTTATCGTGGAGCACGATGGTTACAACATCTACCTTCTGATGTTCTACGATCGTCTAGCAGTACCTCCTTCAAGTCAAAACTGAGGAAAGTTGATTTACAGAATCTTGCTTACCTTTATGGTTGAATTCAGTTTATTGAAAACCTTCTTTCAGTCACCATCCTTGTTCTATCGCGTTGCCTTACACGTTGAAGGTTGGATGCATGAATGCTGAGTCTCCGAAAATTCATTACGTTCTTCTACTATCGCATTTGTCAGATACTCCTTCAGACTAGCTACAGCTCGAATAACAATTTGACCACCATGACCACCGACATCTATTTTGCCATGATCAAATAGCACCAATTCGACAACTGTATTACTATAGCTGGCTATGTGCGATTACATGATCCGACTACAAAATGCATACCCAAATACAACTATCAATTTGTGTCTTTTTAGTATTGTTTTCTTTCGGGTGTCTTACTAACCCCAAGTCTTGCCATCACGTTAGTTCGGGTCTAATCAATTTACTTCTCTTTCCAATAATTATAGCTTGTTGACTTGCTTTTAGTTGAATTACAAAAAGTGAAACATTTGATATTCTTCCGGAGCCATTGGACTCTCCCCGGAATCATTTGGGCAAGGTTGATTAGTATTACTTCACCAACCTAGCCCCGCTTTGCTTTATTATTGCAAGAGCTTCTGCTGGCAAATTAGTTGGCATGATTGCCATCTCCATAGATTACAATAACTTGACTTGATCTTTGCGCTCATGTATGAGTTATTCATCATTACAGCCTTTATTGTAATTCACTTGGAGTCACTGCTCTCCCTGATTTACTGGTTTGGTGAGGTCAGTATCCACCATCAAACTTTGTTTGCTTAAAAAAAAAAGCATTTTGCTGGCAAAAGGGGGCATGGGTACATCTCCATGGATCACATCACTCAATCCTGATAACTATAATAATGAAGCAGTCAAATACAAGCTTTAATTACACTTTTATTAAGATTAGACCCAAACTACATGATGCACGATCATTGCGGTTAGAATATGAGTAATTGCTTCTTGTTTTATTGTATGGAACGCCATTGAGCGTATAGAATAAATAAATAAATAAATAATCTATCACTGCGAGCACCCACGGACAAGTCCACTACCGAGCCTCCACAGTCTTATGGCCTGCTCGTCTCTCTACGAGTCTCCACACCTCCAACGGTCCTCCCGCCGACGCGGTCAACCAGTATCCCTTTCTACCACACCCTCTGGACTTATATGTGTATCTCATTATCATCGTGTGTTATGCTGATACTGTTCGTCTATGGGTCAGACAGCAGCTTCCGCGGCGCCACGCTTACGTGTAAGCGTATGTGCATGAAGATGTGCAAGCGAGAAGCTATGTATGAGAACAAGATATAAAGCTTAGATAAAGACAAAATATGTTATGAGAATAGGATCAACTGTTACAGATATGAGGATGATATGCATTCCGCAGTATGGTTTAATAGCTGGCTTACCCAGCTCCGCCCGGCCCTGTCAAAACACTGTAACAAAGGTCTTATCCCTATCCCTGTACAGCCTTTACCTGTGCCCACTTCTACACTTCATTCCTCTTCCCTGTGTGGTTATCGAAATCAGCATGCCCACTATACTTGGGACCGAATCGAATAATTATTCGATCATTCGAATAAATCATTCGAATGCGAATGATTCGAAAAGTCGAATATTCGAAAATCTGAGATTTCGAATAAAATTCGAAAGTCGAATATTCGAAAATCTTCATTTTCGAATATTATTCGGAAGTCGAATATTCGAAAATCTTCACTTTCGAATATTATTCGATAGTCGAATGTTCGAGGGTCAATCATTCGATCATTCGATGTCCATCAAATATTCGAATATTCGTTGTGCACCGAATATTCGGAAATTCGATAAGAATTGGCTATTCGAAAATTCGATAAGCACCAAACTCGAGAATTCGATATGCATGGCGTATACGGGATGTCTCAAAAGTATCTACACACCGTTTGATCGCTAATATTCTCAAATTCTTTTGCCAATCTCTGGGTAACATCCAGTGGGATGGCTTCACCTTATAAATACAGCAGAAAGCGAATCACTCATGTTTTTTTTATTGTGTGTTATCACAGAAGGAAACCTCAGCTAATAGACCAACTGCAAAATAAGACATCCAAAAAAAGTGTCCCCAAAAAAGGTCTAAAATCTGTGCAGCAGTGTTTTTCGTATGCTGATTTTACTACGCACGAGTTTTCAAGCTTTTCAAATGGCAATCACATTTTTGAAAGGCGTTGCAAAACACTTGTTACGGTATCGCTTGTCAACCAGCAAGATTCCCATAGGTACCACGTCATTTCGTGCCTTTCGCTATTTTGGAAGTGTTAACCTCGGGCAGTTCCGTTAAAATCTCAGGAGAAACGTGTCAAAAAGAGCGAAAGGCAGCGTCGCACCACGTACGCACGCTGGTTCACATGGGAACTTTTCTGGGCACACAGGATACCTGGCGTAACTTTTGAAAAAAGCATTACGGTTGAGTGCAATTCTACATAAAGTAAATGTCTTCAGAAATGTGAGGCAAGACCTTCGGCCCATTTGATTCTTTTTCTTGGGGAAATTGCTCTTAATGTTCTGAAACCTGCTTCAATCTTGCGGTAATTTTACAACATTGAAAAGCGATTGATAAATCGCCCCATACTCTAAGGGCCGCATGCACTAACATCCCCGCGGGGAGGGGATCGCAGCTTAAAAGAAAGCTTTACATTTCGAAACTCCAGATACCTGGATTTCACGTGTGTACCTATCCGTAAGTATTCCTACTACCCTTCACTATGAACATGTTGAAGAGGAGCGAGAAGCTGTACGAACCGCATTTTCCAGCCTTTGTATGATCCCTGATGATCCCCGGCGCTTTTCTTTGAAGTCATTTTTCCTTTTCCGAAGTTAACGAAAAACTTCTAAAGTTGTGCAGATTATCCAACCTGACAGTGCTAAGCATATTCCTGATAAGAACAAATGATGTTTTGAAGTCATGAAATTTTCGATGATCCACAGGTCGAAATTTGCGGTTTACCGAAAAATTCGACTTTTCAAAAACTCATTTGTTCTCATCAGCAACATGCTTAGCACTGTTGTGTTAGATGTTCAGTACAGCTTTGAAAAGTTTTCGTTGACTTCGGAGAAAGAAAAATGACTTCAAAGAAAAGCGCCGGGGATCATCAGGGATCATAAAAAAAGAGTTGGAAAATGCGGTTCGTACAGCTTTTCGCTCCTCTTCAACATGTTCATAGTGAAGGGTAGTAGGAATACTTACGGATAGGTATATAACGTGAAATCCAGGTATCTGGAGTTTCGAAATATAAAGCTTTCTTTTAAGCTGCGATCCCCTCTCCAGTAGGGAGGTTAGTGCATGCGGCCCTAAGTTGATGCTAGCCTACAGATATACATAGTGTTGGGACCGCTGTATATCCAATCGCAACTCTCAGTGAGGGTATATAATCTTCTTTGAAGTAAAAATCTCTTCATAACCGTCACAGGAGTAGCTTTTAGGTTCCTAAGTCTCTTCACGTCACGACTAAACCGTTTTTCCATCGTAAATTGCAACATAAGAATGTATCCATTCTTTAGCACTTACATGAAACAATTTATTCTTAGTGTTTTGGCCTTTCATAGGCAGTCTCAATGATGTAAATTATTCGATCAGTATTCGGAAATCGAATGATATTCGAAAATCGAATAACATTCGAGAACCGAATAATATTCGAATTTCGAATAACGAATGATATTCGATATTCGAATATTATTTGATTCGAAATTCTCATGTTCGAATAATATTCGATAGTCGAATATTCGAAATTTCCGATTTTCGAATAATATTCGAAAGTCGAATATTCGAAATTTTCAATTTTCGAATAATATTCGATAGTCGAATATTCGAGAATTTCGATTTCCGAATATTGATCGATATCCGAATATTCAAAATTTATTTTCGAATATATTCGATATTCGAATATTCGAAAAAAATTTCGAATTTCCCCAAGTATAATGTATATCATCCTCATATCCGTAACAGTTGATCTTACTCTCATCACATACTTGCCTTTATCCAAGCTTTCTTGTTCTCATAACATAGCTTCTCGCTTGCACATCTTCATGCACATACGCTTACACCCTGCCGGCGCATTTCACTTCACCTTACTCAACACGATTTCATCAAGCTTCTAACATCTTCTGACCCTAGGCGATATCGCTCGCGTTGGCTCACGGCCTTTAGAGCAAACAAGATGGCCAGCCCTATTTGTTCTTTTAAGGTTGAAAAAGAAAAAAACTTACAAATATCCACAGTGAATCGAAACCACTCGCTGCTACCAGTAAGCGTAGCGCCGCGGAAGCTTCTGTCTGACCCATAGACGAACGCAGGATCAGCATAACAGTTTACCGCTTATAGCGAAACACGACGATAATGAGATACACATGTAAGTTTAGAGGGTGTGGTAGAAGGGGATACTGGTTGACCCCGTCGGCGGGAGGACCGTTGGAAGTGTGGAGACTCGTAGAGAGAGGAGCAGGCCATAGGACTGTGGAGGCTCGGTAGTGGACTTGTCCGTGGGTGCTCGCAGTGATAGATTATATACCGTACTGCGGAATGCATATCATGCATATCATCCTCATATCTGTAACAGTTGATCTTATTCTCATAACATATCTGCCTTTATCTAAGCTACATATCTTGTTCTCACAACATAGCTTCTCACTTGCACATCTCCATTGCACTTAGGCTTACATAACTGTTTATTAGATTGTAGCGGAGCAGCTGCTGACTATCAACAGTGAATATGCGACAGCCGCTGACATAGTATTAATATTCGAACCAACACCTAAACTGAGTATTCAGGTTGTTTTATGCCTCTACTTTGGGCGTGGACAACCTAAATCCTCATTTCTGGCAAATAACAATCATACAGAATCAAGGATTGTCTACATGAAAGTAGGTGACGCCAAGTAGACTATCAAACACAGTGGAGAGGTGACCTGGCGGTTTAAAGGTACCGTCCACCCAAAATTTGACCTCCATGTTTGTGCCGGTCCAGGGCCTGCTCATACCCCTGATTCCAAACATCAAGTCGGAAATCCGCGAATTTCGAACCCGTTTTCAGAACCCACAGACGATTTTGGGAACGGTGATTGATTGAACGCGCACGGATGGGAGGGACGAACGTCACGCCCATCCGTGCGCGTGCAATCTCATCGACCCCATTTTGGAGGTTCGCTGCCTTCAAAGGCAGCGTCCAGGCAAATCTGGACCTGTGGAAATTTCACGTGAAAAGTAGTTTTGGGGCCATAATCAAAGCACTGCCCAAGCGACAGCGCAGGTGACTCACTAATGCCTAAGATACACGCCTCCAAACTGGACTCCAGGATCGTACAATACCGCTCACATTTTTTGAAAAATAGACGCGAATGTATGGACATGTATGGACATGTCCATACATGTACGGACATGTCCATACATGTCTGGACATGTCCGTAATGTCCGTACATGTCCATACATGTATGGACATGTCCATACATCAGCGTCGCGTGGCCATATCTCGCTTCAGAGTGGACGAATTCTGAATCCAAAGCCACCGTTCGATTCAGCTCGGCGCGAAGAATCTTCTGATATATTGGAAGTTGGGGTAAGATGTCTTCGATATTCCGTTTTCAGTTTTTTCATTTTGTTCTGCGGAGGTCCTTTCGCGAATATTTGAAGCAACGCCTACCCAGCATAGAAGATTTTACTAATTACTATTCGATAATATTGCTCTTGTAGATTATTTTGCGCTACAAAATAGGCTCAGACTTCTTTTTAAAGGAGATAGAAGCGTTGGTGAATTTTGGAAAAATCATGCGCTTTTAAATTCTACTCGCCATAACTTCCTTCGGAACAAGTATATTCTTAATCCGAAAACAGCGCCTTGCTCAGCTCATCAAGGCGAATCTTCTCATGTACAGCATGTCCTTGATATCTCGATTTCAGCATTCTTAAATCTTTCTGAGGACGTCTTTTCGCGAAGGTGTAAAGCAGCGAGCATTGTCCCGAGTACATTCCAGCAAGAATATTTCGATAGCACTTTTTCTGTAGATTATAATGTGCTAGATAGTAGCCGCAGGCTTCTTTTCAAAGGAAGTAGAACGGCGAGTGAATTGTGGAAAAATCTTGTCGTCTCAAATTCTACTCGCCATATCCGCAGGATACGAAGCTATCTTGCTAAGCAGATGTGAGTTTCGAAATCAGCAGGTCGCATAACCTCTACGAGCAAGTTTTCCGATACGTTCGGGTTATTCCATTTTCTCTCGTTTTACGCTCCGGAAGCTCGCCGATGGATTTTGGTCAAAATGTTGATGCTCTTGAATTGTAGGGAAACTTCGCTTATAGAGGGAACACGCTCTTTACGAGAATTGTGTTCTTTGAGGATCACAGAGTCTTTTTGGAGAGATACGGTGAGGTGACTGTAACTGCAGCAGGAAAGTGCGTAATTTTGGCCGCACTTCTCGCGTATCTGTCAGAACCTTGCCTGCTTGCTGCTCTCAGTCAAAGTTACTAGGAATTGTGCTATCGAATGGTACCTTACTCAGGCTCCAGTCTATGAAATTCGCCGTGTTACGAGCCTACGAAAACACGTCCTCATAAATTTTGCCCAAAACGTAAAGATCGCATATCTCGTCGAAATTCCTCAGTGAGCGCTTGTACAACGCGCTGATCAAATCCTTTCACATTTCTATTCATTTATTTATTTATTCTATACGCTCTTGGCGTTCCATACAATAAATAGAAAGCAGTCATCTATACTTCAATCGCAACGATAGTGCATCATTAGTTTAGGTTTAATCTTGATGAAAATGTGATGAAAGCTTGTATTTGACTGCTCTATGATTATAATTATCGGAATTAAATGATGCGATTCATGGAGATGTACCCATGTCCCCTTTTGCCGGCAAAATATTTTGATTTTAACAAGCAAACAAAGTTTGATGGTGGGTATATTATCTGACCCCACCAAACCAGTAAACCAGTGTGAGCCAGTGACTCCAAGTGAATTTCAATAGGGGTTGTAATGATGGATAACTCATACGTGAGCGTGATCAAGTTAGGTTATTGTAATTTATGGAAATGGCAATCATGCCAACTCATTTGCCAGCAGAAGATGCTCTTGCAATAATGAAACAAAGCGGGGCTCGGTTGGTGCAGTAATACCAATCAACCTTGCCCAAATGATTCCGGGGAGAGTCCAATGACTCCGAAAGACTAACAAATAGTTTCGCTTTTTGTAATTCATTTGAGAGCAAGTCAACAAGCTGTAATGATTGAGAAGAGAAGTAAAGGATATTCGTTGACGACAGCCCCGTTTCGTGCATTTACACCACCGCGGGCGTGCTTTTTTGAAGCCTTTCCAGCTTTACAGTATGCTACAGCGCGCAGGGAATTCGCAGCTTGCAGCACCCCTGTCCTTAAACCTCTTCCGCATTTCTCATCTTTTTTTCCAATTTATTCTTCAGTTCAGGCACTTGCTCATCAGTTACTCGTTCTCCTTTTCTTTGAAGTTGTCTCGGTCGAGCATTCTAGACATTCTGCTTTGATGGATACTGAAAGAGCAGGAGAAAAAGTTTTGGTACAGTTATTGAATTCGTGCTCCTTTTTACATATCATACAAACATTTTTAGAATTGTAAACTATCGTCCCGGCATAGTTAGGGGAAAGAATTTGCTTTCTTCATGAGCAGTGATGGCTATCATGCCTTCTCCTCAAATGAGACCACTGAAATGTTTATTTTAGCACGCCTACATGTCTCCTTGATGTAGAAGTGCTGAAACAGGCACTTCAGCAGTCTCTCTTAATAAAAAAAGCAAATTATTATGAAACACCGAAGAAACATTGCACTCCCAATCATAGCCACGATATCCGCCATTGCAGCTTTGAAGAAACCTCATTATTCCTTCCGATTCTTTGAACAATGATTTTGCGTGTATGAGAATATGTAACTGCCTAAAATGAAAATCAAGGAGGAAAACGATGTGAAATACTCAAACAACAAAGAGAGGTTAAAGGACGGGCATGCTGTGACTGCGAATACCCCGCGCAGCTGCAGCCTACTGTAAAGCTGGAAAGGCTTCAAAAAGGCACGCCCGTGGTGGTGTAATTGCACGAAACGGGGCTGTCGTCAACGAATATCCTTTAAATTGATTACACCTGGACTAACGTAATAGCAAGATATAGGTTAGTAAGACATTTGAAAAAAAATAATATAAAAAAACACAAATTGATGGTTGTATTTGGTATGCATTTTGTGGTCGGATAATGTAATCGCACATGGCCAGCTATAGCAATACAGATGACGAATTGGTGCTATTCACTACTCATTCTCAGAATGCCTCAAACGTAAGAGATCAAGTGTGTTGATTCTGCGCTCGAAAACATCCGTGCTCTGAGATTGTAATGTATCTAGAATCTTTTAATGAATCTTATTGTGTTAGGCTTGGTGCTTTGAGCTCTAACCACGAAATAGCTTTGATATTCAATTGAGCAATTGAAGCAGACGCAAGCACCATATTCAGTATAGTGGGAGTCGTTCGACGAAGCGAACATAATGTCTGCAACGAGCGTCATACAAGCGCTTACGGAGAAATTTCGAAGAGATATGCGATCTTTACATTTTAGGCAAAATTCATGAGAACGTGTTTTCTTAGGCTCATAACTCGGCGAATTTCACAGATTGGAGCCTGAGTAATGCACCATTCGATAGCACAGTTCTTATTAACTTTGAGTGAGAAAAGCAAGCAGGCAAGGTTTCTGACAGATACGCGAGAAGTGCGGCCAAAATTACGCACTTTCGTGATGCAGTTACAGTCACCTCACCGTATCTCTCCAAAAAGACTCTGTGATCCTCAAAGAACACGATTCTCGTAAAGAGCGTGTTCGAAAACCTCTATAAGCGAAGTTTCCCTACAATTCAAGAGCATCAACATTTTGACCAAAATCCATCGGCGAGCTTCCGGAGCGTAAAACGAGAGAAAATGGAATAACCCGAACGTATCGGAAAACTTGCTCGTAGAGGTTATGCGACCTGCTGATTTCGAAACTCACATCTGCTTAGCAAGATAGCTTCGTATCCTGCGGATATGGCGAGTAGAATTTGGGACGACAAGATTTTTCCACAATTCACTCGCCGTTCTACTTCCTTTGAAAAGAAGCCTGCGGCTACTATCTAGCACATTATAATCTACAGAAAAAGTGCTATCGAAATATTCTTGCTGGAATGTACTCGGGACAATGCTCGCTGCTTTACACCTTCGCGAAAAGACGTCCTCAGAAAGATTTAAGAATGCTGAAATCGAGATATCAAGGACATGCTGTACATGAGAAGATTCGCCTTGATGAGCTGAGCAAGGCGCTGTTTTCGGATTAAGAATATACTTGTTCCGAAGGAAGTTATGGCGAGTAGAATTTAAAAGCGCATGATTTTTCCAAAATTCACCAACGCTTCTATCTCCTTTAAAAAGAAGTCTGAGCCTATTTTGTAGCGCAAAATAATCTACAAGAGCAATATTATCGAATAGTAATTAGTAAAATCTTCTATGCTGGGTAGGCGTTGCTTCAAATATTCGCGAAAGGACCTCCGCAGAACAAATTGAAAAAACTGAAAACGGAATATCGAAGACATCGTACCCCAACTTCCAATATATCAGAAGATTCTTCGCGCCGAGCTGAATCGAACGGTGGCTTTGGATTCAGAATTCGTCCACTCTGAAGCGAGATATGGCCACGCGACGCTGATGTATGGACATGTCCATACATGTATGGGCATGTACGGACATGTATGGACATGTCCGTACATGTCCATACATGTCCATACATTCGCGTCTATTTTTCAAAAAATGTGAGCGGTATTGTATTTGGCATGGATTCACGACGCAGCCCATTAGTTTCGCGTGGGTCCCCGCGCTGCCGCTTGGGCAGTGCTTTAGTTGGGGCCCCAAAACTACTTTTTAAGTCAACTTTCCATAGGTCCAGATTTGCCTGGACGCTTCCTCTAAAGGTCTGATGATCTGATAATCAGGTCTGATGATTACAAGAAAAACATAGATTGCTGCAGTTCCCACCCTAGTGAAGTTCTTGTCCAAGAAGCGTCGCTTCAACTTGTTCCTGAAGCGAGAAATCCGCTTCAGAAGTGGCGACTCAGACGCCCCGGCGACCTGCCCGCCCCCTCAGTCGATAGCCAGAGCGCCTATATCGCACACAGTCAAGGCGTAGGGTCCTACTGACTCTGCGTCTTAACCCCGGCGGCAAGCGTCTGAACCAAACAGAGTGCTTCTGGAATAGCCCGTTCTCGACATTTTCGAATTCAGCGTGAGGGATAAGCTCAGGTAAGCGAAAAAAATTCTGTTCAAAATCTTGCCCGGACGCTGCCTTTAAGTGGTCAGTGAACGATAGCGTTTGTCAAGGACAAGCTATTAGATATTGAATATAACATACATGTAGATTTACAATGCTAAAGGTTGTAAGTTATAATCTACATCAGTGGGGCGCGACGAAAGGCGCGAAAGCGAGGGAATCAAAGTAGTGACATGAAGCATTACACAATCTTGTAAATCACATCATCACAACATTAGCTAGACATATATCACATGATTTCCACAACAGGCTTGTCCCCCTCTGAAATCGTACGGTGGCCGATCATCGTGCCATGGTCGGCCTTTGGGACCAGCCGTAACGCTGAAGCGAAACTTCCCAGTCGAGCATCACTGATCTTCTTCACAGCTTGCCTGTGTCCTTGACTTCCGGCGTTTGCGATTGAGCTGCAGTCCATCAAAAGCGCTGTTACGTTGATCGCTTCTGCTTTTTGTTGGTAACTGTATAGGTTGCGCAAGCTTCTTTGTATCGAACAATCGAGCTCCTTCGCACGGCGTTTGGAAGTTGCGCGTTTAGTTTGTTCGTTTTTATTGGTTTCTGCTACACTAAGTTTCCTCTACTCACTGAAAAGGTGTAGGAGGCGATGGCAATTGCAATGTTTTGCAAATACTCCTCCATCTTGATTTCATAAATCGGACTGCTTCCGGAGATTGCATGACCAAAAACAATGGGGGTGAGAATAAGCCCAGACGGAAGAATTGTACATGGTCGATCCTTCAAGATGAATTGAGCAATTAGATCTTAACCAATGAGAGTGTCCGGTGTGATCCGTCGCGTCTTCAGATCCGGTTGTGCTATTCAAACTTTTCTTTTTCCCTTCTATCCTCTGCGCTTAGCCAAGCTGTGCTCATCGCGGAAGTGAGTGTTGATTTTGTGTGTATTCTTACAGCTTTGACAGCGACTCCAGTGGACGTTGTTCTCAGTGAAAGCGGGACTTCGCTGGATGTAAAATGTGCGGTGGATCGTCCGAAACCGCCAATCTTAAAAGTGGTGTTTTGGAGCACTGTTAAGCCAAGAGCTTTGGTCTTTCTTATATTTATGAAGCTTTTCTGCGCACTTCCATCTAAGAAGACGGTTGCGGGTTCATATATAAGATAATCGCCGGGGGCAGGCGGCCATGCGATTTATGGGCGGGCGGGCAGCGGAGGAATAGTTCGCTGATTTCTTGCGGTCCGCTTGCAGATATTTGGAAGTATTTAAGCGAAATATTAGACGAATGCTTGGAGAACAATCGCGGTTTCCTTATAGATCAGCTGCGGCGCAGTGGCCGCATTCTCGCGGACTTTCCGCGAGAATATGTAAAATTTTCGGGGGCCGCACGGTCCTTTGTGGAGGACCGCGCAGCCCTCAGGTACTTTCCGCTGAGAGAAAGTACCTCAAACTTGAGTAATTTAACCAGCGGTAACACCTATGCCACACAGAGTCTTACCTGTGCTCGACGTAAGCCCGAAACTGCGTAAAAAGTGTCCGAGCGCCTGCAGAAAGTTCGGCCAGCGTTTGCTGAAAGAAATTATTTGACGAGCGCCTGCAGAAAATTCTGTGTTGCTGCCCGCTGGCAGAACATTAAACAGTGAAGGAAATACCGCTCGCTGAAGGTTTGGCCACGCCCCAAAATTCCGCTGACCGCTTGCAGAAAAGCGCGAGTTTGCGGACCGCCTACCCCCGGCGATTATCTGAGTAGCTCGTTGAGATGTGGTCGTATGTGCGAGTGCAGTCGCCGTCATCAGTACGTAATGCATTTTTCCTTCTCGCTTCGTGCTCGCTGTGTGAAGAGTTTCACAATCTCATATATAAAGCTGAATGTCTGTTTGTCTGTATTCATGTCTGTCTGTCTGTCTGTACGTATGTTCCGAATCAAAAATTCCATTTCTGAACCGATCGGGACCAAACTTAGCACACATACACTTCGGGCCCCGGCGGGTGTCATAGGCTACTTTTCGTCATCGATCGATATCGATTTTATCAATTTTTTGCAAAATTTGAGCTACGGGAACTCCCAGCCCCGTAGCTCAAATTTTGCAAAAAATCGATAAAATCGATACCGATCGATGACGAAAAGTAGCCTATGACACCCGCCGGGGCCCGTAGTGTATGTGTGCCAAGTTTGGTCCGGATCGGTTCAGAAATGGAATTTTCTATTCGGAACACACGTACAGACATACAAACAGACAGACAGACAGACAAACAGACATTCAGCTTTATATATAAGAAGCTGTGTGTGTGTGTGTGTGTGTGTGTGTGTGTGTGTGTGTGTGTGTGTGTGTGTGTGTGTGTGTGTGTGTGTGTGTGTGTGTGTGTGTGTGTGTGTGTGTGTGTGTGTGTGTGTGTGTGTGTGTGTGTGTGTGTGTGTGTGTGTGTGTGTGTGTGTGTGTGTGTGTGTGTGTTCCGAATAGAAAATTCCATTTCTGAACCGATCCGGACCAAACTTGGCACACATACACTACGGGGCAGGGCGGGTGTCATAGGCTACTTTTGGTCATCGATCGATATCGATTTTATCGATTTTTTGCAAAATTTGAGCTACAGGGCTGAGAGTTGGCACAGGGGGTAATCGAGCATGCTGATTACAAATATATTATTGACAGGCCCAGGCGGAGCCGGGTTTGCCAACTAGTTGCTAATAATGAGCTGTCTGAGATGAAAGTATGAGGATCAAGGTTTCCTTGCAATGAAGGACCATGATTAGCGTCCTGATCGGTAAGGCCTAAGGCATACCTCGCGCGATTTCGTCAATTCGCTACATCCTCGCGACTTGGCGATTTGCCAGATCTCTACGGATTGACCGTACGCGGGTCTCAAATGCATAGGCGCGTAGCATCCATAGGTTGTAGCAAACCCATCAAGTCTGGCCCATACAAAGCGCGCTTACGACCACTATTGATGAAACGCTGCAGTGCCAGATCGCGCAGCGACTGGAATCGCGTGAGGTATGCCTTAGACCTACGCTAACTAGGCTCATAGACGCGTCCACCACAGCATCGTCCATTCCACGATTGCTGCTACCCGTGGTTTGCATCTCTGACTACGGCACGCATGGCTATGTTGCGACATGCAACAACATGTTGCTCAAGGATGGCAGGCATCATAATGCCGCCAACATGCTACTGCATCCTGGCGACAAGTTGCTGCAAGTTGCTGACAAATCAGCCACACGTACCGCAGTCAGAGATGGAAACCAAGGATAGCCATACTACAAGCGCACATGTCCATAAAGCAGAGAACTTGGAGGTCGGTTTAGGCAAGATGAAAGTCCGACTAACAAAAAAATAGCGATTCCGCGATTACTCCACCGGACATTGTTCCTGACCCGTCGCGCTCAAGTACTCAAAAGAGTGGGTCCCGCCGCATTCGTGCCAGTTTGTAGGGGCGACAAATCGCACGCCATCGCGAGCAGTTTTTTGACGGGCATACTTCTAGTGGCGATATCGCCACGACATCGCCGAGTTTGAGAGAAATCGCGTCTTAGAATCTGCATCAGCGATGGACGATATATCACGTCGCTTTCTTCTTTTCTCTGGGGAGCTTTCGCAAATCTTTCTGTTGAAGCACCACATTACCTCCGCTTCAGCTGCTCACTGCTGATTCATGGAAGCGTTCCTTGACAATGGACGTAAGTGCTTCCATCAAAAGCTTGCATACCCATCCGGGTAGGTGTGGGAGAGATGGGCTCGGATCGCCTCTAACAAATAAGCTCGAGGTCCCTCGCGGGAGATTTAAGCCCACTGAGCTGCTCCTGCGAGTAATGCAATCGTTAAATACAATGATATAGTGTAAAGCTCCCTTAATCTTGGAAGAGCCACTGGTAAGGCAGCGCCGGTGTGGACAAGGTTTGAAGGGCGATTTAGGCTGCCGAAAACGAGACGGACAATGATGACGATCTGTAGTTGCAAAGCACGGACGCTTGCATCGGACGCATCCATCGACGATCTCTTGATGCAAGCAAGGAAGATCAAGTACGACGTCATCGGACTGAGACAAGAGAAGACCACCTGCTGAAAGCCACGTTTGATACTGGAGGAGAACTGTTCTTAGGGACATGCGACAGCAAAGGAGTCAGCGATGTAGGAATCCTTGTCAATACGAGTTTGGCCGTGAGCATCGATTCATTCGAACAACTCACAACCCTGATCGAACGTTTACGAATATCACGATGTCGATCAATCCCAGCCCTGACGGTCTTCATAGCGTCCCAACATCAAGCTACGACAAAGTCGAAGTCGAGGCCTTTTACATGGACGTGGAGAAGTTCTACAGAGAAGAGCACACCTTCTACAAAGTCATCGTCGGTGACTTTAACGCAAAGATCGAAGCAAGAAGGTTGTCTGCAGAGCTTCACATCAGGACCATGGACTATAATGGAATGAAAAGAAGGAGAGACTGTTCGAGTTTATCATGACGACGAGGACCATCCATGGAAACTCGCAGTTTCAAAAGAACCCTTCCCGACGCTGGACCTGGGAGTCGCCCGGTGGAGAGTACCATAACGAGATTGATCACACCATCGTCAACATAAGGTACTGCCTGACCGAAGTCGCTGCTGTTCCGAAATTCTATATGGGATCGGACCATCGTCCCCTTCGTGCCAAGTCCTGCTTCTCACAGAATGGAGAGAGATCGACAACATCGACGAGGAATACGAAAGGTTTATCCAGCATCTCCACGATTGTGCTAAGGAAGCTGAGAGTCTAAGATATACCAGGAAGCGTCTGTCAACGGAGATTCTAGAGTTAATACGCCAATGTGAACGAGCAATTACCAACTTACATCTGAGCTCGCAAAGAAATGCAGAGAAGCGCTAAAAGAAGATATCAAAGAAGAGCACAAGTCATGGTTGACGCCGCGGAGGCCGAAACAAACGCAACGCCTGCTGAAACATCGTCAATTTCAAGACCAAGATGACCGCACTACACCGCGTTGATGGAACCACAACTTTTTCCTGAATGGAGAAAGTCATCCACAAATATTGCTTTCGGATCCCTTTGCTAACGTCCTACCACCATGCTATCTCAAGGAGAACGGATATGTTGCACCATCACTTCTTCCTTCAGAGGTTCGACATGCTATCATGTCAAAGAAAAGCCGTACAGCAGCCGGGCCCGAGGATTAAACCGGAACACCTGAATTTCTCGCCAGTACTTATCAGAACTCTGGCGAGGATCTTCACGAGGTACCTGACGGAGGGCACGATTCCAAGCCAGTGGAAGACGAGCAAGATGGTGTTGCTGTACACATGAGTACTTCTTAACAGAATCGGAATAGAACTAGACGAAAACAACCATGCGAGCAAGCTGGGATCCGGAAAGGGTTTAGCGCTATGGATTACACACGATAACAAGGCTCATCGAAGTATCGCGAGAGTACAGGATGCCGCTCTCTCTCACCTTCATCGACTTGAGAAAGGCATTTGATTCGGTTGAGAAACTGTCATCGATGCCTTGAGCGGCTAAGGTATTCCAACTCAATACATCAAGATGATTTGTGAGCTGTACAACGACTTCACCACCAAGATCACACTATTCTACAAGGACATCACTGGAGGTGAAGAGAGGATTACGACAAGGCGATACCATATCGCCGAAACTTTTCAGCGCTGCTTTCGAAAACGTGATGCGGACACTAGAGTGGTATGACATAGGTGTGAAAGTCGACAACTACACCACCTTCGCTTCGCTGATGACATAGTCCTGATTACACCGGACATCACGCAAGCGGAACGAATGCTGGCCCAGTTTGGTGACGTGTGTGGAAAGATCGGTCTGCAGCTAAATCTGACGAAGACGATGTTCATGAGAAACGGATGGGTTCCTGATGCTCTTTTTATGCTGAATGGAATGACGATCGCCGAATGCTCTAGCTACGTTTTAGGTCGGGAAGAATTCAACATGATGAACGATCTAGCCCCGGAACTGAGCAAGAGGAAACAAGCAGCATGGGGAGCGTACAGGGCAATTGAGGGCGTAGTGAAGAAGACCAAGAACGCCAGGCTCTGCACCCATCTCTCCAACACGACGGTTCTGCCTGCTTTAACGTACGCTTCGGAAACGTGGACTATGAGGAAGCAGGATCTCTGCGAGAACATATCAGTTTGTTACATGAGCGAGAAAGTGTTGCATATCTCTACCGCTAAACCAAATGCGAATTAGTTAATAGCATGCATTTCCGAGTTGTTTCTTTTACGACACTCAACTTTATAGAGAGAGCAAATCAGTAATTCCAATCAAAAGTTCTCTGGATAACATATGATCGCAGGGTTCTTAGAGAAGGAGAGAGAGGGCTTACTATGGCAGTCCCAAATGTTCCGTATTCAGTTTTCACAAAAAAAACTTATATGGAAAACAGTCTAAGAATCAATGAGTTACACGTGCAAAACTGCAGTTATATCTTGACACTGGTAGAATTCACATTATTGCACAAGGAAGGTAGTTCTTTTGGGTGAACGACACGATTTTGGATGATATTGCTAGGTTAAACATGTGTGCTTGCAAGGTAGACCGAATATAAGGCTAACAGGATATCCTACAACGTGAGCGAAACATTCAACGAATGGAGTAGCGCAATCACAAACTCTCTCGGATGCATGTGCGGATGAGCTCCGCTACTTCAATAAAGCTTGTTCCTACAGCTGTAAGAAAGCATCATGCACAGTTACATACTAGGGAACATAAATAGTTGAGGTAAACCAAGCTGAAAATTTTCCCTACAATATACAATTCCAATTAGCGCTTGATCTTTCGATGCTGACTGGAGATGACATTAGTTGAGTCCCAGGAGCAGGAGACGCAGTGGAATGCGGATGGAAGAAGAAGTGTTCCATGTCCATGGGGTATGCGATGAGGTCATGAGAAGGAAAAGGGAAGAAGTTTATATAATTGAGTCCGAAAAGCTTAAGGAGAACGTCAATGTTGCCAGGCTGAAATCAAGGATGTCGGCACTGCATTTCTTTGTAATCGAACTGATGTGTTCCAACCAATGACAAGCTGGACTTTAGACAGTATGGCAGCAGCAAAGATTTCCCATGGTATCCCATGTGAAGTTGTGGTTGGTTTCTGCCAAGAAGCCACTTCCATCTCCTCTACACTCGGGTGGCACCAGCTAATGTCAGATAAAGTTATATGAGACTACATTTTACTGTTCTCTTTTGACTTTTTTCTTTTTACTTTATATTTAGATGTATCATGGCACTTTCATCGTCATTTCCTCTTTCCAGAGAGACCCTTTACCCCCCCCCCCCCCACCCTCCCCCTTCGGATCTATTTAGTAAAATCACAATAAGTGAGCTCGTTCTTATCAGTCCTGCGCTGCGATCTTCTTTTAAGTTTGAGCACCGAATTGTACCCATCATCGTTATGTCCGATCAAAGATTATTGTGTTTGTTAATTTTGGCTACACTCACAAGGATCAGAGCAAGTAGATCCTCCATTTTCTCATCGATCTTTTGCTTTCTGAACTACAAGATCACATAATACGGCACCAAAACTTGCATTTGATAAATCTCGTCCTAGTCCAATTTTCAAAACCACTGCCGTATCCATCAACGAACTCAGTGGGTTCCAGAACCCATTGGGTAGGCTTAAGTCACGAGATTGGTATTCACTAGTGGGTTTCGGAACCCAGTGGGTTAAGCCTACCCAGTGGGTTCCGGAACCCACGAAAAGCCACTTAACCGGTATTAACACGTTGACGACCGTGTGTATCCGCGCGTATGCACGTCCTGACCACCTTGTAGCACTTTCGTGCATCAATTTATCATGTGTAAACGAAAATTTCTCAGGTAACTTCTACGCAGTAATAACACTGGTGGCCTGGTTGTCATATAGAACACACGGCATTGCGGTAGCTGTTAAACAGCCCAAACCGCAGCCGTAGATCATCAGTCCATTTTGAGGTGGTCAAAAATGGCTCGGTCGTCAACGTGTTAATGAACGTACCCAGTGGGTTCGCGAATTCAAAAAGACGGGCATACCGGCATTCACGAAACAAGTCACCCAATTCTCGTTAGTTCCGGCCACTGAGCGCTGGGTTGGCGAACCCAAGCACGGTGCAAATTCCTCAGTGGGTTACATGCGAACCCAGTCCGTTTGCTGAATATTATGGAGACTTTTATTAGCAGGGTGGTTATCACTAGCAACTTATACAAGAAACACTTCCCATATTCTTCATAACTGAAAGGAATTTTGTTAGATAAATTTTGATTAAACTTGATGCTGTTCACAATTTGGCATTCGCGAAAAATCGCAAACAAGTTTTTTTGACGGAGATTTTTTGCGTCAAATTGTAAAGAGCCTAAGCACTTGCCGATGTTCGCTCACGCTATCTTAGAATTTTTCTGATACTGCTGTGACTACAGAGGGAGCCACAAATGGGAAGCAGAGCGTCTGCCTGCGTTCGTGTTTATGTATTTGGTTGTATATTGTCCATGTTTGTCTATGTTTGTTTATTCCTCAAAAAAATCTTGCTCTCATTACGATCAGGTCAGCAGACAACGATCCAAAAAAAGCGATTTTAACCAAAATCTTTTGTTCCTTAATCTGGTGGAGTAAAAACCAATGGGAAGGAAACAAGTAATCACAGTAATCACGTATTAGTTTACATCATAGAGATTAGAACTCTATCGATGATTCTTTGCACATTCCAGTTTGAGAAAAACCTCCCCCTATCATTCGGGCGTCCTCGCACAAGAAATACAAATGGACAAAGACTTGAGTGCTTGCTGCGAACATGCGCCTTGTCAGTGATGAAAATCCCGTTTGAAAGTAGGAATTCGAAAAAAGGCATAGATATACTTGCTGTGTATAGCAAAAACATCTACGAAACAAACTTAGCTACTTCTTGCACCATGACAATTGTTGAAACTATTCGGATTCATGAATGTCAGTTATGCAGTGCAATCTTCGAGAAATGTGGCTAATATCTTCCTTATGAGGTAAAAATCTGAGTAAGAAAGGTCAGTAGAACGAAAAAGGAGTAGAGCCCTTTTTCTGCATCCATTTCCACACGTATCATTGTCGACAGTCATGTCGGGGTCCGAAAGAATACTCAAACTGCCGGGCCCGACATGGCCAAACTTGCCAGTTCGGACCATATCTTCAAAGGTCCCCGCCAGAGAGCCGAAGCCACGCCAGCGCTGCGCCGACGCCGAGCCAGCGCTGAGCTGTCCCGCTTGTTCGGGGCGGGGCTAGATGACCCCGTGCGGGCAAGGGCTACGGAGCTTCTGGCAAGATCGATCAATAGTCGGTGCATTTACCTGGCTAAGAACTAGGTCAGCTAGCCCCAACAAAATGCATATGTATCGATCGAAGCAGCGCCGGGGCAGCCCAGCGCTAGCACGGCGCTGGCTTGGTGCCGGCGCAGCGCTGGCCCGGCTTCGGCACTCTGGCGGGAGCCAAACGGACAGGAGCCCAATCATCAGCATGGCTTCGTGTATCATCCGGACCAAACTTGGCGCACATACACTTCGGGGCGGGGCGGGTGTCGTAGGCTACTCTCCGTTGCCGATCGATATCGATTTTATCGATTTTTTCGCAAAGTTTGACCTGCGGGGCTGGGAGTTTGCACAGGGGGGGGGGGGGTAATCGAGCATGCTGATTACGAATACAATATTAGTTTTTGGAATTATCCTTTGGTTTTATCGATTTTATCGAATTTTTTGCGAAGTTTGAGCTACCGGGCTGGGAGTTGGCACAGAAAGGTAATCGAGCATGCTGATTTCTAAAACAGCGGGAATAGGGAATTAGCATGTAGACTTGGGCACAAGGAAAGGTTGTACGGGGAATACGGATGAGTGTCTTATCATAGTGTTTTGACAGGGCCGGGCGGAGCCGGATAAGCCAGCTAGTTCCCAATAAAGATTAACGTTAGATTTGCGCCATAATGCAGAGTCACTGTTTCACTGCAAAGCGTGACTTGTGCAAATTCACTGGAGTTTGTTACAATAAAAACGAATATGGATTTTACATGACACTAGAGAAACAGCAAAAGCTTGCAAAGACTGAGAAAAGGTCTGTGGACGATATAAGATAGGGACCAAAAAGTAAGCGAATTGATAACTTCACTGCTTCATTCCTCTCTTTCATAGAAGTTCTGTTATTTGTATATAGTACTGAATGGTAACACAAACAAAAAAGGTGCCCTAGCCGCTATGTCGCATTGAGACGCAGCTCTGGCTGGATTTAGTGCGCAACAAAAAAGGACGGATGTGCTTTAAATGTGCTTTGAGTTGGGTCTCCTTGCAAGAAGATAGACAATTGCAAATATTAGGTTGTCCCGAAAGTTTTGTCGGTTTTTTACAAACCACTGTAAAACCACGCACAATAAAGACTTGAGTGAGTTTTAACATGAATTCGATGCAGCTTTTCCTTCTCTTTCTTAGGGATACATTTTCATACCATAATCTTGTGTGCTTTTTTTTGATAATTGCCAAAATTCTCCACTTGTCAATTTAACCTGCTCAAAGTTAGGCTAATTTTTAAAAGATTCATTACAAAGTCTCGAAATGCATTATGTATGGATCAAATAGAGCAACTCTCGGACTACAAGCAGGTATTTTTAATCCTTCTGATCTGCTGATTTTAGCTTAAAAAATTATTTCTCCGGAGGTCTCGATTTTTGGCAAAGTTATGAAACACGCAACTGCATAAAACACACGAAAGCTTTTGAAGTTTGTGCGTGTTGAAACATAATTCTTACTTAACATCATTTATGCAACATAACCAACTTTGATTCGCTTCGAAAAAGCAGCTTTTTGGAATTTCTGGTACTTTTACTGTTAAACTTATTCAAAAAGTCGCGTTCTTTAATAAATAAATAATTATAACGGACTTGGTAAGCGCGGTTCATGTGATCTAAAATGGATACAATGTAGCCAAAGGTTTGCTCTACATAAAAGTTACCAGCGCCCTTTGAAAACATCAGAATAAAGAATTCTAAAATTCAGGAAATATTTGGCGTTACTGCTGAGCTGCTCAAAAAGCCATGACGGTAACATTGCAAAGACAGGGTAGATCAAAAAGCAAGTATAACTTAAGAAAGAGGATAAGAATCTGAACCAAATGGTGCTTAAGCCGTCTATGGATTGGTGTTCTGTGAATTTTAGTGAGCGGTAAAAGAAACCGACAAAACTTTCGGGACAACCTAATATCTAAAAATCGTGTAAATCCGCAAAGATGTATGCTCCATGATGATCCATTTCGTCAGATGGTGTCCTCGTCAGATGGTGTCCTGAATGCACCTTTTTGGAAAAAAAATTATGCGGAAGGCCTGGCAAAAGTCGGTTGTTAAGGATTTTTAAAACAAAGACACCTTTGATCGGTAGAATTATACGAAATTTTCTACGACGCATATTAAAAAAAAATCGACTTCTTGCTGGTGTTGCATGTACTTAAGTGAATGAATCTAGAAACAAAAAAAAAACAGATCGTCGAGGTTTCCAACGTCAACCAAAGAACTCGAACGCTCTTCACAATATAAACAAAATGCAAAGATGAGGTGCTAGGTAAGATGAGGTTCTGTAATGCTGATGCGTGTGATTCTAACATAGAAGTGGTCAAAAGTCGAAGTGGCCAATCCAAGCAAGCTGCCTATCATTCGATGCAGCATTCAACGCTGATTTCGAATCTGTATTCCATATCTGCCTAGCATCTTTGTGGACGAAGGTATGAGCAGTTCTCAGTTAGTTAGATACTTAGATGGCCCGTCCTCACGTGACGTGCGGGCCCCAGTACATAAGTTTTCATTGATCTCTGTCCCTCGCTTCAGACATCTACAATCTTCTTGGCTGTCGTCGGTGGCTGCGTCCACGAGTTCCAGGGGCGAAAATCGTATCCAGCTGATTTCTCAGCTGGTCCATCCGTTACGCGAACACGTTTGCCCATCTCGTTGAAGGTTTTCCTCGGGGACTTTTGCTTGCGAGGAATCCACTCCGATGTTCTTAGTGTCCAACTGTCGTCTGTTCTTCTCACGATGTGACCGGCCCATCGATGTTTCGCTCTCGCAACGTATTCCGCTGGGTCACGAAGACGAGGCATTCTTCTCATATCCGTACTGCGAAGTCCGACAAGGTGTTGCTTGTGTTGGGTCATCTTCAGAAGACTACATACTACGCTCTGTGGGTGGTCCTTAGAGCTTTCGACGTGGCTACGGTGTCAGCCCAAGTCTCAGCTGCGTAGCAAATCCTCGGGAGAACGGTTGAGTAGAACAGGTGGGCACGAAGCTTCGGGTTCGTCAGTTGGTCGGTAGCTTCCTTCAGAGGCGCAAAGGCGGCCCAGGCTGCTCTTCTTCTCCGGTTAAGTTCTTCCCTCAAGTCGTTCTCCATGTTCATCGAACGTTCGAGATACACGTAAGAAGACGTCTTCATGATAGGAGTGCCTCCGATTCCATTTCTGCATCTTCGCAGAGGGCCTACTTCATGAACTGAGTTATCTTCCAATTTACTCGCAATCCGATCTTCTTCCCTACTTCGTTCAGTTCCTTCAGCATCGTCTCTGCTTCAGTGATACTGCTCGAAAAGAGAACGATGTCGTCCGCAAAACGAAGGTTAGGCAGAAATCTCCCATCAACTCGTATGCCTCTCTCGTTCCAGTCCAGCGAATTCATCACCCACTGCAAGGCCGCGGTGAACAGCTTCGACGAAATTGTGTCGCCTTGTCGGACCCCCTTCTCAACTGGTTAGGGAGAGATGGAACAGCTGCATCGCCGTTGTACGGTCCTTATAGCAGTCGGCTAATGTCCTCACGAAGCTGGGTCCACTCCTTGGTCGACTAGCGCAGACAGGATGGCGTTGGTTTCGACGCTGTCAAAGGTTTTCTCGTAGTCGACGAAGGTTAGGACGAGAGGCAGTCGTGCTCCCAGCAGACTTCTATGACCCTCGAAACCGTCTGGATGTGGTCCATGCAGCTGAATCCTTTGCGAAATCCAGCTTGTTCTTGGGGTTGGGCTTCATTCAGTGTCCTAGATATGCGTGCGAGGATAATCTTCGTGAAAAGCTTGTACAGCACACTCAGCAGGCATATTGGACGGAGATCCGAAGATCCTCCCGTTCACCCTTCTTGAAAAGAAGGACGATTCTTAACGTTTTCCACTGGTCGGGAATCCTCTCCTTCTGAAGGTAAGATGTCAGGTGCGACGCTAGAACCTCGTGTAAACGGTGTCCTCCGGCTCGCAGAAATTCCACGGAAAGATGGTCTGGTCCTGGAGCCGTGGATGTCTTTATGGTCTGAATCGCCGTGCGCACTTTAGCAGGTAAAATTCGTGGTGGTACTTCTCCAGCGGGAACAACGGGCGTCGGCACGGTTGTTTATGAGCGGAAGAGGTTGGTGAAGAAGTTCTTTGCGATAAATTCCATCTTATATCGGGAAGAAGTCGGAGTCCCGTCTTCGTTCAATAGTGCAGCCAGCGGTACGTGATATTCACGGAGGTCGCTTCGGCACTTTTTAAGAATTCTCTTCCATCGGCTGCTTCCAATATCTTGGCTTGCCTGTACTTCCTGAGATCCTCCTACAAAACTGTTCAGCAACTGGCGTTGACTATCTTTCGCTCAAAATGGATTGCATTCGGATTCTGCCTCAGAAATCTTCTTCTTTCGAGCAGTTCCTTGGTGGTTTTGAAAATGCATTTCAAGTTCTTCTCAGAAGTCACTGAGGCGCATTCTCCACAGGCTAGAAATCCTTCTAGGAGCCGGTCGTAGTCGTACGTTGGGTCCTCCTCGATGGGCCAGTATAACTTGAAATGAGCTCTTCCAGCCTGTTACTGTCATAAACGACTTCCTTCCTTCTGGTGGCAGTGTGACAGACTTTCTTTTCCACCTTTCGACTGAATCGTATCTAAGCTCGAAGGAGGCGGCGGTCGGAGCCACTGCAGAAAAATGGAACTATTGAGATATCAAGCAAGCTCCACCTTCGGTTGGTGAAAGTGTTGTCGATCTCTGCATGAGTCGTTCCGTTGAGTGATTCCCATGTCCACTGGCGATGTTCTCTTTTCATAAAGATGGAATTTCCTGGAAAAGTCGTGCGACGGAGAGAAGCCCAACGAGACGGTTGCCGTTTTCGTTCCGGAGCCCATATCCAAACTTCCCGATCCTATATTCCTCGTGGCATTCCGATTTTCGCATTGAAGTCGCCCACAACGAACTTGTTGAAGGACTTCTCGTTGCGGACGATCTCCTCTACGTCGTCTTCGTAGAAAGCATCTAGTTTCGAATCGTCAGGTGCTGATGTTGGCGAGTAGCACTTAAGATGCTGATGGTCTTCTGACGTGGAGTGCGTAGTCGTAGGATGGCTAGTCGATGTGATAGGATCTCATGCGAATCGACAATCGACAAGATGGACGATTGATGGGTGGACGACAAAGCCAACGCCTCCATCATTTTGTGATGGAACCTTCTCACCACGAATGATGAGCTTCCCATCACTCATCTGTCGCACGTCGTTCTTTCTAGACTTCGTTTTCTGCAGAGCGATGATGTGGTACTTCATGTGTTCCACAGCGTCGAGAAGAGCGTGGAGGTCTGCGTTTGTGGAGACTGTCCTAGCGTTGTAGGTGCAGAGCATGAGGCAGTCTCCATGGTGTGTCGTCCGGGAAGACGTGTCGTTTTTGTCCGATCCGAAAGGCGCCTTGACTACGACATCATTCTTGCTACCACCCGGCGCCGTAGGCGGGATACGATGTACAGGGTTTTTTCAATTCTTCTAACTGACGAAGTATCTTCTTGCTGACTGAGTAATAAGATTTGTTCCCCTACAGAGCAGACTTATTGGACCTACTCTTGATTTCCACGGGGCGATCGCTGACCCCGGGATGAGCGGGGAGAACCGCTTAGCGACCAGAAAACCAGACGACGGTGGATCTGGCCTGGCCGGCTCTTAGCTAGGCATCCGGCCGAAATCGGAAACCTCGAACTCCTTCACAGCTTGGAGGCCCTACCAGAGTATACACTCGGTTGTGCATCGCAGTTCGACACCCAGTGTCATCCCCACGAGGCGGCCGAGCATTGTGGGGGATGAGCAGTTCTATTGCGAAAAAATCGTACAATCGTAGGTTCTCTTTTTTGTTTTCTGCTTTTTGCCTTTGTTCAGGCTTGAGCCGCGTCCACCCAGAATGAAGGTCGAAAGCCAAATGCAGAGGAGGAGGGGTCAAAAAAAACGTCAAAGACAACTTCGTGGAAATTTTTCAAAATCAAAAGGGACTTCTTTTTGAAATCTCCTTGGTTCTATCTGGTACTGAACCCTGGGTTGGAGTTGGGACGATATCTACAAAGTCGTTGTGCTGACATCTTCGTTCATACATTTCGTTTTTCTGGGAAGCTCTCTGCGAAGATCATAGAGCCATCTATCCTGAATTCAAACATTGCCCGAAAACCAAAAATGCGAAGAAAAAATCATTTTAGTGAGAGTTTCTGCGGAAGCACTACTGAATTGTCTACTTAGCTTTTTGATGCTGCTAATCTATCCCAAAAACAGGGAAATCGCTAAAATTTGTAATGTGAAATCCTGTAATACAGTGCTGGCCATAGCTATAAAGCCACCCTAAAAATCACTGTAATTTGCTCTCTCTCTTTTCCGAAATTGTCTGAAAACCACTATTCTCTGTGCAAACTAACGTCATATCATTGACCGGAACGGCTCCCAATTTCATTGATTCTGGCCGGAGAAAAATTGAAAAATTTGAAAAAAGTTCCCAATGTTGGTCACAGCTATAAAGCCACCTCTCATCTTCAATCAGTACTACGTTTTTTGAGGCTGAAATTTTTCGTACATATACAATATCAAAATATAAAACATTTACCACACTTGGAAGCAGTCATCTTTTCAAAACGAAGATTCATCCTGCATTTTCTGCTTCAAAATGTATAAAAACTTATAATTTTTGGAAGAACTGCCTTTTCACCGAATTTCACCGGTGCTTTACCAAGTTGCAGCTATCGCATCAAACAACCTCGTCTTGGAAGCAAAGGATTTCCCTATCTTTTTGCCTGACCGTCGCGAGCTACACTGTATCCCTTCCTGTTAAATCAGTTCTCCTTTAACATTGAGAACAACGCTTATGGTTACGATAAAACCTTAGTTTTAGTCAAGGACTTCGTATGGGTCTATGATGTTTCTCCAACCATAGCGGCACTGCGTTTTCCGGCACGATGTCTCCAACTCGCAAGAGAACCGCGCACGGCACCCTCAAAATCAATTCCGCGTTCTTCTTCCAAGCGGCTAACTCTGCCTTCGCCACCCCAGCCGTCTGATCGGAACGCCGCAGCTGTCGTACTGGACCTCGCCCGTAGAGGCGAATTTGGCGACAATGTTAACAACTTCAAACTGGCCATCGAGGGAGCAGGTGAAGCATTAAGAATAACGAAGTCTCTGTGTAAGTTCGAGTGGCCGCAGGTCCAGAAGACGAGATCCTCTTCACTCAAAGTCGACGCCAAATAAGCTCCACAGTACGCTTCTCGGAACCTTCAGCATCACTTACGGCACGAGACTGGTTGTGTAGACAAGTGGAGTACTTTTCCCCCGCGTACCCGGATGAGGGTATGGCTCCATTGACATTATGAAGGCCCAAGAAGGTGATGCCGAATGGTTTTCCGATAGAACAGGACCGTTCAATAAATCGACAAGCACGACCAGGCCATCAGACGGATGAACAAGGTTTACAGCATGGCTTATGCTGCTCTGGCCGCCTACACCACAATGTATGATGACCACAAGACTCCCAGGGTAACCGCCACCGTTCCCTCACTCGCGTCCTATCCTCTGCGACTAAAGATCACCCTGGCAGATATGCCGTCAGGAAAGGGATGGACAAAGCACCGACCCGTTTCAGTGTGGATTAGAGACGCAGGACGATACACTAGAGTCGAAGTCGAGGAGGCTACATTCTTATCGGAAAGCAGGCAGGTGCGGGTGGTTTTGTCGGCTTAAGGGCCGGTCATACCGGTCAGCGATCCATCGCCGCGATGGATGATCGTCGCGACTGGGTGGAAACTAGCGACGAAAACGCGCGACGGATCGCTGATCGCTCGAATAAGGGGGCATACCACCGCAGCGATGTGTGCATTCTCACACTTCGTCTTCAGTCTTTGTTTGTTATCTACGCCTGTAACTTGGTTCCTTGTGCTTTTGCAAAATTTCCTATTTTATATATTTCTTTGAGATTATGTCTGGCAAATCTGATATCTCCTCTGTCGTGCTAATTCGAACACTCATTTGATTTTTACAAATCTTGATGATACCCTGCAGAAGTAGAAGGTTTTTGGATGGTTAGTGCGATGATTTGTGTGAAACCTTCTCTGCCGATTACCTTAATAACGAGTTAAGTGGTTTCCATCACACACATCAGTTGAAAATCAGATAGCTGGCAAATTTGGGAAGTGTGCAAGGCATTTAGCGCGAGTGACAATTGCCGATAAATCAAAAGGCTTTCATTTCACGGAAAACCAATGCACTTTGACAAAACTAAAATGGTTTCCAGTCCCCAGACACGAGACCAGCTTAAGAAAGTAAAGAACAATCATAAAACTTTACTGGAAAGAGATCCCAATCCTAGCGATCCATCGCGTCGCGCATTTGAAATGAGCGACGCGAATTCGCTAGGATGAGCGACGATCGCGGCGATTTCGCTCAAATCGGTATGGCCGGGTAGAAAACGGCCCGCGATGCATCGCGCCCGACAGCCAGCACAGATACGCAGTTATCTCCGGCCTTGTGACACTTGTCCTTTGGGAATGTCAGCGACGCGATGGATCGCTGACCGGTATGACCGGCCCTTTACACTCAATCCCACGACACCATGGTACAAACAGTACGCGAAGTCGGCAGCATCCTAGAAACCACCGCCTTCCTGCACCTATACGTCAAGCCCGCGCGAATTCTAGAGAAGGCCAACCTGGCATTTGAGGCAGTAGCACGAAGGAAGATTCACGAGGATCTTCGAGAAGCGGGAGGAGACACTACGTTTATCGAACTCGCCTATGGAGCGGTCACACTCGGATGTATGACGGACGAAGAGGCGGAGCAAGTGTAGGAAGTTCAAGTCATAGACACGGTCACAATCCATGGTCGCCTTCTACACCTCACCAACGACCAACAAGAAGCCCTGGCTAGGGAATTGCAAATACCCACTGATTGCGCTGCAAGCAGCCTTTGGAACCGGAAAAACAGTAGTGGGAGCTAGGCTAGCTGTATATCAAGCGCTGCAAGGGCAAAAGGTTATAGTCAAGGCCTCTACGAACACGGCCATAGCGCAGTTCACAGATAGTCTGTTAGGGTTTGCTCAAGCCAACGATGTCGGAGTGGTCCGGTTCGTCGCCGAAACAGTAACGTTCGATACTGACGTCCCATCAACGCCAGTAGATCTCAACGAAGTTCCCAAACGCCTTGGCACAGTCTATGCATCTGTTCTCACACGCTCAGAAGAGGAAACGTGCAGACGCTTCGCCGAAGGCAGGATAAGATACGAGAGTTACAAGCACGAACGCCGCATGGATCTCAGTGACCAGGAACGAAAAGTCCCTATCCAGCGATCAGTCCCTATCCAGCGATCACGCTGTGCGGCTGTTTTCATCGATCCCGGTCATGTCTACCCCCACACCGCAACTCTCAAAAAAAAGAAAGCCATCGTCCCCCATCGCTGCTAAGGCAATGACCTTCATGGATCAAGATGCTATTCAACTGCTTGATAGGATCCACTCCATAATCAGTGCTAAAGCACCTGAGGCTGTCCCGCTACTCGAGGAGCTAATAAGTAAGTTACCTATGTTGTCCTCTAAGGTTGTGGAGGCCGAAAAAAGGGAGAGATCGTTAGTTATCTATGGTGTACCCGAACCAGACCCTACGTTACCTGCTCTCAAAAGGCAAGAACATACCGAAAACTTCATTCACGGAATGCTAAACCATTTGAACGTCGAATCTCGCCCCACTGAGATATTCAGAATGGGTAGGGGAAGAGAGGGAAAGCCTAGATTAGTAAAATGCATATTTTCCAGCAAATTTTTTTCCATAGAAATGCTATCCAAGTCTCGCCTCCTCAGAAACAGCCCAGCCTACGAAAACGTTTTTATTCGCAAATCGATGACCTTAGAGGAAAGAACACGCGAAAGAGAACTTCGTATTGCCGCACGTGAACTGAACGAGAAAGAAGGTAAGAAGGTTTATGTTGTTTACAAAGGAGAAGTTGTCAAAGCCGCTGAGATCCCTTACAGAAGTGGGGCTTCAAAAAACTGAAAGTTCTTGATTCCTTTCCCAGAAATTGTTTTTTGCTAAATGCTAGAAGTCTGAAAAACAAGCTCACTCACCTCCACCAATTTTTATCTATTTATAAACCGGCTCTTTTGCTCATAGCTGAATCGTGGCTGAACGCAAACATAACTAATGGTGAAATTTGTGCTGATTTTCCATATGCTCTGCTCAGAAAAGACCGCAAGGCTAAGAGGGGTGGTGGAGTTTGCGCCTTAATCCATCATAGCATTCTTTTCGAGGAAGTCTCTTTCAAGTTGAGGGATCTCGCGGCCGATGTTATTTCCTTTGATTTTATCTTACAATCTTTGACGAGTGCTGATCGATATAGATTTATTTTGATCTATCGACCGCCGCAGAGCAATGCTAGGCAGGATGACCTTCTTCTCTCTCTGATTTCTGATCTTGTTTCTTCTCACAGAGTCAAGTCTGTATTGGCGGGTGATTTGAATCTTTCGATTGATTGGGCAAATAAAAGTGCCTCCAATGCCACAGGGTATAAATTCCTTTCCGCATTTGATGCTTTATGTTTAACGCAATGCGTTGATCTTCCAACGCGGGGAGGGCACATATTGGACGTAGTTCTAACAAATGCTGATTTTTTAACTAGTTTTACCATTCTCCCACCAATGAGTTCGTCCGATCACAACATTGTGGGCTTCTCTATTTCGATGCCTAATCTTGAATGTCAATTCTTGCCATGTTATGATTTCAAGAGTGCCGATGTGAGCAAAATTGAAAGTTCACTTTCTGCCATCAATTGGTATGAAGTATTCAGAAACTTCATAGATGTCAATGACGTCTACAATCGATTTCTCTATATTGTGCATGACATCATGAAGAGATTTGTCCCGATGAAAACCCAAAAGCATAATGCCACTGTCAAGTACCCTGTGCATATCCTGAATCTTATTGAACAGAGACAAAGAGTGTTTTACAGTACGCCTGATCCCTTGAACTGTGCCCACTACAAAGACATAAGCAAAAAATTAAACCATCACTTAAAAAGATATTTGGCTTACAGGATAAGAAGATTAGCCAATAGCAAGTATATGAAACATATAATTTCCTATATGAGATATAGAACGAAGTGTTCACCTGCCTTACCCGTGCTTTTCGGCGACGATGGGTCAAAATACAGCACAGGTTTTGAGAAAGCTGAAGCTTTTGCAAATTTTTTGAGAGTACATTCACAAGACAAAATGAACCATTTGTTAACTTAAGTGATTTTACAAAGCAGAGTTTTGAGTTGCCTATCATTACATCAGAAGTTGTTTCCAAATATCTTAAAACGCTCAAGCCATCGCAATCGATTACGTCCGACGGGGTGCCGCAAATATTTTTCAAAATGTTTGCAGCACAGCTTACTTTACCTTTGACACATATCCTCAATATTTCGCTAATGACGGGTGAATTCTCCCGGCTTGGAAAGCGGCAGTGGTTACGCCGATCCCCAAGAAGGAAAACACTAATCTTATTTCGAATCATCGCCCGATTAGCATACTGCCAGCGCCACTGAAAGTATTAGAGAAGTTCATCAAAAAGAATTTGCTTGAGTGGATTGATACTATCAAACTCATTCCCAATGAACAGTATGGCTTTCTATCAGGCTCGTCTACCTGCACGCAACTGATAAATAGCACTCACCTTTGGAATAAGGCGCTGAGTCAAGGTAAAGGAGTTGACGTGGTTTACTTTGATCTTAGCAAAGCTTTTGATAAGGTCTGCCATGGAAGCCTGTTAGCCAAACTTCACAGTATAGGTATACGTGGTGGCTTGCTTGAATGGTTTCGCTCTTACCTAAGTGGTAGAAAAATGATAGTGCGTTTCTCTCAAGACTTCTCCTTTCCGAGGAAATGTCCTTCTGGAGTACCCCAGGGGGGCATTCTCTCTCCTATACTCTTTCTCTTATATACGTATGACCTTCCCTCCTTTTTGAAAACTGATACAAGAATCTTTGTCCATGCGTATGCTGATGACATCAAGGTCACAGCTATTTATAGTGAGGATGATAAAACTGAAGTTCAAGCTGCGCTTAACGAAGCTGTTCAACGCATGTTTGAATGGACGCGACGATGGCATCTGAATGTGAACTTTCATAAAAGTCATCTTTTTCCTATCGGAAAGGACTGCTTGAAGATCGATAACCACGATCTCGGCACCTTGAGTGTTGTTGATGAAGTACGTGACCTTGGCGTTCTAATTTCAAAAGGTCTAAGCTTCAGCAATCATATTGATTCCATTGTAAGGAAAAGCTTGAGGGTGATGCACTGTCTATTCAGAAATATATACAGTAATGATGTGTCTCTTTGGATCAAGCTTTATAAAATGTTCATTTTACCCTTGGTTGAGTATTGCAGTTCTATTTGGTGTCCTTATCTCTCTAAAGATATAGAAAAAATTGAAAACATACAAAGGACGTTTACCAGAGTACTATACTATCGTGCTTTTCCGGATGAAAATTATCCGCAAAGCCTCCCTTCGTATAGCACCCGTCTGCAAAAGCTCAACTTGAAAAGTTTGTACTATAGAAGAGTTCAAATGGATTTGATTTTGGCTTTCAGAATATTCAAAGGTGAACTTCGCCTGAAGCCTTCTAATTTTTGGTCATTTCGTCCTGTTTATGGAAGGCGCTCTCTCATTGCTTTTCGCTACCCTAAGCTGCCCACCTCATGTCGGCAACGCAGATTAAGCACATTTACTTTCAGAACAGCTTAATGGATTGAGTGTTTGCCCCCTGCACTTCTACTTCAGAAAAATTCTGCCACTTTCAAAAAAGCCTTGTCCAAGATCGATGTTCTTGAGTTACTTCAGCTACGAGATGTCAAATGATAATATCTACATTCATCCGACCACATTTTACTTCCTTTCTTTCCGATTGCTTCAATGTTATTTTTAGCTCTGTTTTTCCTTTTTGGTTGTCTTTATAAGTTCTAGCACCTTGCCTTTTTGCCTTTAGTTTCCGCTCAGGTCGTACTAGACCCGTTGAGTCTGCGTGATCACCTTGTTTGGTTGAGACCCGACTACCATATGCGTGTTCTTGCGGGTGGACTAGTAAGCTCTAGGCGGCATACATGAGTTAGTGTAGGCACTCTTTAGTTATCCTCCGTAAGGCTGCTTTCCCTCCCCTGCTCACGGGGATGGTGGTGGCCGGTTGGTGGGGGTGATGCGGAGGTTTGGTGAGCGGGTATGCTGGTGGCCCCCTACCAGTGTACCCGTCTGGGTATGTCGGCGGGGGCTGCCGGCGTATCCGTTTGCCGAGCTTCTGCTCCCGCTCCCACTGTTTGGCCACATTCATGTCTGTTGGCTGGCGAGGGTAAGTGGATATACGAATTCTTTAGTCTAGAATTTGCACTACTCGGTAGTATGTCCTTTCTGCTTATTTCTGTCCCACCCATATGTTGTATCTTTATGTGCCGGTCAGAAAAAGATATTCGGTGTTTTTTTTTCTGTTTTGTTTTGTGTTCACTACTTCATTTTCATCGCGGCTCTACTTAGTATCCTCATGTTAGCTGTTTTGTCGGATTGATAGCACGCCTAAGTGCGTATGAATAAATAAAATAAATAAATAAAAAAGACTTCATTATGGCCGAGCTATACGTAACCTACAATCTGCAGGAGATGGTGGACATATTGTTTGAGCATATGAACCCAAGGATCATCTGCATCACATGACATCTCTGCTTAACACCACCGACAAAAAAGGCTCTTTCAGGGGATACCTGGACCGCTTCAACTTCCTCATCTGCGACGAAGCTTCGCAAGTACCCGAACCCGTCTTCACGGCGATGGTAGCACGGATCCCCACGGCAAGGCATATCTATATAGGAGATGTCCACCAACTTCAACCCGACGCCAAGTGCTCGCGCCTACACAATCCCGCACGCCTGGGTGCAAAGCATCATGGATGTCCTACAGAAAGCACGGGCGGTGCCGGCACGCAACCTCATTACGACATTCAGGGCCCATCCCGACCTTCTTTCCTTACCGAACATCTTGTCTTACGAAGGAAGCCTTATTAGCGGTGTAACCGAAGACGACAGACAGTTACTACTCAACATCGTCGACTTCCCAAATCCTCGTCTATTATTTATGTTTATAAACATCAACAGGGAGTCTGTCAAGGATCGTACACTCTCACTATAATGAGTTCGAGCAGAGAGTGTGTCAATTCCTCGTCACTACCTTGATCAGCGAAGGATTGCACCAGCCGACATTGTGATAATCTGCTTTCACAAAGAGCAACAGCGACGCCTTGCAGTATTTGCCGCACGATCAGGAGTCCGCTTATCGGCAGTGGATGCAGTTCAAGGCTGCGATAAAAAAGTAGTTGTGATACTGACCACCAAGACAAACTTCGACCCCGAGGGGCGCAGAATTCCTCGACGATAAAAGACGTATGAACGTCGTATTGACGCGATGCCGTCAGGGACAATTCCTACTCGGCCATTGCCAGTCGCTGGAGCCACTACAGTTTTGAAGAACAGTACTACAGTGGGCCAGAGAGCGCCACGCCGTCATTTCCGCTACCAGACTAGGACCGCGGTTAGGGGTCCAAGGAAAGTGAGTTTAGTGGACCGGCAACTACCCTTCTTGAAAGTCCCTTCGAAACTTCTGGGTAAAAAGGGGAGGTGTAAGGGAGAATAGCTGTAATGCGGTTGTTTACAGAAGAGAACGTCGCGGTCGGAGAAGCTGAGATTGAGCTGATACGGCGCGGGCAACTTAAGGAGGCGAGAGGAAGCAAGCAAGGAGAAGCCACCATCTGGAGCGGTACGCCCAACACCCTACAGTCGACCACTGCTGCTTATTACTCCTACATGTTACTCGTTTTCCGACAATAAACCCGCTTTGCTCGTTATTCACCTGTTCTTCTAATAAACAGTTATACATTACTGAGTTCTGTTACGGCAAGTGAGGGCCTAACACTTACTAATAGCTGGTACAAGGAAACAGTCACCACCAAAACCGACTTGTCCTCCGCTTTCAGAAAATATATAGCATGTCTGAAATCCGTCCAAAAAGTGCCTAAGTGAAGGGTGTGCTTAGTGACTTCTGGAGGTCTCGAGTTTTTGACATAAAAATTTCATAACTTTTGTAGATGAATAGGTAGTACATGAGATGGTCATCATTGGAACCGTCTCGTCCTCCGCTTTCAGAAAATATATACTTTGCCTGGGGTCCATAAAAAGTGCCAGGTGAAGGGTGGGTGAGACTCTTATAATGGGAGTTTTCTAGTAGACGTCTTTTTACAATGGTAGAAAAGCCTCCACCTGAGAAGTCCCATTATAAGAGTCTCACCCACCCTTCACCTGGCACTTTTTACGGACCCCAGGCAAAGTATATATTTTCTGAAAGCGGAGGACGAGACGGTTCCAATGATGACTATTTCCTTGTACAAGTTTTGTTCATCTACAAAGTTACGGATTTTTTATCTCAAAAACTCGTAAATAACCAGAAATCACTACCCACACCCTTCACCAGGCAGTTTTTCTCAACAGACTCCAGGCAAACTAAATATTCTCTGAAAACGGAGGATAAGCTGGTTTAAAAACAATTTTCTTGCTGTTGCTGTTCATCTACAGAAATTACGAATTTTTCCTTTTAGAAAATTCGTAAATGCTTAAAAATTGATCAACTCTTTCCGAAACAAATGTTTCAAAAACGGGCAGGGTGCTCAGATAATCGCCGGGGGCAGGCGCTCCGCAAACTCGCGCTTTTCTGCAAGCGGTCAGCGGAATTTTGGGGCGTGGCCAAACCTTCAGCGAGCGGTACTTCCTTTACTGTCTAATGTTCTGCCAGCGGGCAGCAACACAGAATTTTCTGCAGGCGCTCGTCAAATAATCTCTTTCAGCGAGCGCTGGTCAAATTTTTAGCTGGCGTTCGGACGGTTATTAAGCAGTTTCGGGCGTACGCCGAGCAAAGGTGAGACTCTACATAGCAGAGGTGTCATCGATGGTTAAATTACTCAAGTTTGAGATACTTTCTCTCAGCGGAAAGTACCTGGGGGCTGCGCGGTCCTCCACAAAGGACCGTGCGGCCCCCGAAAATTTTACATATTCTCGCGGAAAGTCCGCGAGAATGCGGCCACTGCGCCGCAGCTAATCTGTAAGGAAACTGCGATTGTTCTCCAAGAATTCCTCTAAAATTTCGCCAAAATTCTTCCAAATATCTGCAAGCGGACCACAAGAAATCAGCGAACTATTTCCCCGGTGCCCGCCCGCCCAAGAATTACACGGCCGCCTGCCCCCGGCGATTATCTGAGTGGGAAAATGTAAAAAAAAGAGAAAGGGGCAAATGTTGAAAAATACAAGGTACTGTTTAGAAACATAATTGCGTGCTAATCCAGCAGCACATCGGTTCATATTTCAGAAAAAAGACAACCAATAATGGCAAGGAACTGAAAAAGATAAACATTGACTAGGAAAATGCTGAGAGAGCACCATCGCTCCCCTTTCCCCTCCACCACCCGGTCGACATTTTATAATCCCTTGATCAAGTAAGACACCCTTCACCTAGAGGGGCTACGACCGCTGTGACCCCCTTCACCATGGAGGGGTCATTCTCACCTTATCGCACCTATGGTGCTGAATTGTTGCTTTATGAATTTTATATCAGAAATTACCCACTGCATTCTTTCTCCAAGCTTGGAGTGCCTTCATAATCGCCCGTAGCCGCCGCCAGGAGCCGCTGGCAGCCCGTAGCAGCCCGTAGCAGCCGCAAGCAGCCCATAGCCGCCGCTGGTCGCTTTTGTTGTCATAGGAGCGCAGAATCATCTGATTTTTACTACTTTGAGATGGTTCGACTCTCACACATTACTGTGTCCATTGTTGTTATTTTGTGGCTGTGAGTTGGTTATCCATTGGTGCTCAAATTCTCTGTTGCAGTTGAAAAAAAATTTTGATATTGCAGATCTATGTTGATACAATTGGACGTATGCTATACTAATTTTGAAACTAAGAAACAAGAACCGCTTTGCACATGTTGTCTAATAAGCATGAAGTGTGGTTGACATTACACGTGTGTATTCAATCAGGCATTACTTAACCCTTGGAAACAGAGAAAAACAAGTTCAACTTTGTTTAGACAGTACGTGCAAAGCAGTTCGAGCCGGGTGGAGGACAATATGTCGCCGAATGTAGAGGGGTCCCGCGCGGATTTCTTGCAGGAACGCATCTCCGTGCGTATACAGTTTGCCCCAATCCTAACCAGGCCAAAATTGGCATGGCGGGAGTCCGCGTCGCAAGGATTTCGCGCCACTTCTGCGGCTAGCTAGTCTGCTCTCTCCTCAATCTCTTCGCTCTCTGCGACAGCGCGCGTGTGCAGCGCAAGCCCCTAGCGCTGCGAGCGCGCTATTTCAGCCGATGGTTCGGCCTGATCCCGTTTGGGGCAGACTATACAAGGGTGCGTATTTGTCGCAAATGGCCGAGGGGATCGCCCAGCGACTATAGTCCTCTACCCGTTCGAGCCTCTTATTCTGAGAAGATGGTATGTATTATGTAAAAAATGCAGCAAAAACCTATGTTGCTAAACCTAAAAGCCATGTTAACGATGAAGGAAGCGAAGCACCCAAGAAACACTTCATATGCACTCAGACTTGGAGGAGTGATCCAATGGTTTAGAATCGTTTTAGACAAGAGAGATACCAAAAGTGAAATGTGGGCATCGGTATGGTGTCGAATCTACAGCCATAAAATAACAACAATGGACACAAATGCAGTGCGTGAGGGTCGACTGCACATTAGCGACAACAGGAAAAAAATGCATGAAAGATGAAGAACGTAGGCGGATGTACTCAAAGTAGTAAAAATCCGATGATATTGCGCTCCTATAACAACAAAAGCGACCAGCGGCGGCTATGGGCTGCTGGCGGCTGCTACGGGCTGTTACGGGCTGCCAGCTGCCAGCGGCGCCTACGGGCTTCTACGGGCGCGATATGAAGGCACGCTTACTTTGAAACAGAGTTGAAAAATCGAGAACAGTGGTATATGGAATCGCTCAACAACAACAAAATCGTCAACTCTAATCACGAACATTGCTCATGACATAAGAAACAGAGGGTAACGACAAGAAAAACAGAAAAAAATCATGTGGCATTTAGGGCTGAGGGGCCGCGCGCCAACTTCACCTAAATTCAGGTCAAGCAAATGGGGATAGAAGTAAGAAACAGCTGAGAAACACTAAAATTGTCATTTCTCGCCAAGTAGATTGTTGAAATACAAGAAGTAGCATTTAAAAACAAGAAAAACGAAAAAAACATGTGCAAGTTCAAACTGAGGGCGGCACCTGCCGCGCTCTGCAATCGGCTTGCTCAGGTTCGAATTCAAATTTCATAGCGCGATTAATGAGGTGAGAACGATTGTGCCAACGGGTTTTCTGCAGTACGTGTTGAGACGCAAACTAATTGGAGTCCGACAGTCCCCTGGCCGACTGGGCGGTGCCAACAACTTCAGATGAGCTGGCACTCTCCAGGGCACGGTGGTTCCCTCCCCAATTATGTTCCCCCATATATAAAGATCTAGTCAGAAACTGTTACGTTAATACAAAGGAAAGAAACTAAGGGTAGAGGGATCAAGCTACGAGAACAGCTAACTCGTCACCTTGACATACGAAACTTCTGTGTTTCGGTTGACTGGTGGCTGCGAGGGGTTGTTTGGCCATAGGAAACTTACCGAGTTAGTTAATACACCAGCCGCTCTCTGCCGCTACGCGGCAGGTTCGGCTGGTTCTCGGCAGCTTCGCTTCCTTCTATATCTTTCGTTCCACTCTATATTGTGCAAATGTGAGAATTCGCTAGTGAACTTGTTAGTCTAACAAATGGTTAAGCAAAAACGCTGGAAGTCAATGAATCAAAAACAACAATAGATTATTTTTGATAAGCTTTGTGACACCTGTCCGCTACGAAGTTCATGTTTGCGAAGTTCAGTTCAGACCTCATAATTTCTTCAAACATTTTGGGCCGGCAAAAATTTTTAGAGCAAAAACTGCAAAAAAATTAAGAGATCGATTGATACGTTTCAAACGCAATATCTTATAAAACACGCCTCGCATCATTTGAACGCGTAAATGAAATGAGCTATACCCCTCTTGTATAGCTAACTGGTGAAAATGGATTAGAGTTACTGATAAGGCATATTCAGCCGAATCTTATTAAAAACGATAAAAACGCGCAGCAAATTGCCGCGAGGTACAGTCGCTTCATTTCATATGATCATGTGTGTCATTGCACACACAGTTCACCTTTGGCGTCCCCATCCTGATTCGTGGGAGAAACAAGCCTTCAGGTAAGTGTTTCCAAGGTGTTCTTAGCATTTTCTTTCCTTTTTAGTTATTAGTCACCTCAAATTGATGTAATCGATAACAATCGGTAAGTCTCTTGCGTTTTTGCGATTGCAAATCCAGGATGGGGACGCCAAAGTGGACTGTGTATGCAATGGCACACATGATCATATGAAATGAAGCGACTGTAGCCTATGCTACTCTTCGGTGTTCAGAACGCATGCGTCTTTAGATTAAGTTAATACTTCTATTATTCAGGGCGAAAAAAATTGGATAGGCAAAAATTGAAAAAATCAATAAATGAATGGGGGCAACCCATGGGTCCCAAACAAAAGGCGTATTAACACACGCTCCTCCCCATACATTAGGTCGGCCAGATTTGGTTTAGATTCCGTGACTCCTCCTATCCTTTTTGGGCGAACACACAAAAAGTGGCTAGGCCAAATATTATATAGTATTGAATGATTGATAACTGACACACGCCTCACCCATGCATTAAGTGTGCGAAATTGGTTCAATTCCATAACTCCTGTTATCCTTTTTGAACGAACATACAAAATTTTCTGAGCAGAAAGTGCAAAAAATCAATTGATTGATAGAGTCAAACGGCGGACCCCGAACGAAGAGGTCTATTAACACACACACCCCACCCCATACATTAGGTCTGCCAAATTTGGTTCAGGTTCCATAACCCCTCCTATCCTTTTTGGGCGAACATACAAATTTGCCTAAGCAAAAACTGCAAAAAATCAATAAATCATTAGAGTCAAACATTGGGTCCTGAACAAAATGGATTGTTAACACATGCCCCACCCCACACATTATGTCTGCCAAATTAGGTTTAGATTCCATTATTCCTTCTATCCTTTTTGGGCGAACATACAAAAAGTGGCTAAGCCAAATATTATATAGTATTGATACCCGAGTTATTGTACATACGACTTCGAAAACGAATAAAAACCTAACAATCGAATGAGCAATATACTTAAAATGATGGCGAGTAGTCGAATAATTATTTGCGAAATTATCACTTTCTCGACCAATCAAATTTCTTCAAGTTTTACTCAATTACTTTATTCGAAAACTGAGTTTTTTGTCTTAAATGTAGAGCGGAATGTCTCTTTGTCTGTATATCTGTCCTTCTTTGCTTGAAATGAACAGTCTAAGCAGAGAATTAGGTGGTTTTTTAGTGCTTTGGGAACTTCAGCATTTGAGTAGATGTGAAATTCGCAGTCGAAAATTTGCCTCTATTCAGCGAAGCCTTATAGGCAGAAAACCGGACACTTAGATTGATGATGCGCATATACAAATTTGTTTCTAAATCAAAGAGATGTGTCAAACCGTTAGCTTTAGCTGAAGTAGACTTTAAATTATCTGGGTTGATCGGAAATGCAGTAGCGTCGTTCCGAACTCTCTTCTTCTCATCAGCAAAACATCTTGAACGAAGCGCAAATGCTCCAGTCCTATCAGTAGATGCCCACAGATAAAATGTGCATTGAGGTGATTTCTTCTGCTCGAATTCTTGCCAAAACTCGGCAGGAGTCGTCCTCGGTGGATTGGTCTGCACTTCGCATAACCGTGGCAAGTAACTTGGTTATTTTCGTGTTTGACTGTAAATACTTCCTTGGCTTGCTGGAGTCAGTAAAAATGTACACTATGTTTGGGCTGCTTCTGGCATGGGATTAAGCCTCCCACACGTATATCTACTTCTTATTTGAAAAATGGTGATAGTCTAGGCCAATTCAGTTCCTAATATGTGCGATTGCACACACTACACCATACCATCAATACATAGAGTCAGGTATCTGGTTACCTTCATTGTCAGCGACACAAAAACACAACCTTCAACTGAATAAAAATCAAGTGGTCCGGAGCGAAGCTCCGGATGTTACATAGTGGGTAATATCTTAAAGATACCGAAACAAAACCGAAATATTGCGTTTTTATAGCCTTTTTTTAACGCTACAAAGATAATTTGTTGGAATTTCCTCAGAATTCAAGAGTAATCTCGTTTATCCTTTTTTCAGAGTACTACTGAGTTTCAGAAGTACATGAAAGCTGCTGGAGTTTAATGAACGAGAAATTGCGCTTAATGCCTTTATGGTGCAGGAAACAACGTTAGTAGCTGCAACGTACCGCTTTCGCTCCCGCTTAGCACAGTCAGTCCCTTGGTCCGGCGATAAACTTTCTGAGCAGACAAAAAATTCTAGACCAGTAGACGGTATCAATAGAAGCTTTATTCATATTGAACTCTGCTGGGGCCATCTCCGTAAGTCCAGTTATTTTGAAAGTCTCAGCCACCTTTCTCTCCTCCCCCCTCACCCTACACTCTCTCCCTTCATCCCCGACCTAATGATCCTATGTCTTTGTTTCATTGTAAATCGTCGCATTTTGTAATTTGAAAATACTAGACATGTCATTGTTGGATGAGTTATACAATGGCGTGTATCGATCAAAACTGTTGCATTTTCTCAAGGTTACCAAACGAAAATTGTTACTGTCTAGAATTTCTTTCTCCGTGAGGAGAAATGAGTAAAAGATCGTCAACGCACTAGGAATAAATCTTGTTCTTTCGAAGAGCTGTTCAATATGCGTACTTTTGTTATGAAAATCTCAAGACTGTTCACATTTGTGTAGTGAATAGCACAGTTGATGTGTAATCATCGTCACAGGCTTCGCAGGCTACAGCCTTATGTTCCACTTGTCGCTTCGTTCTCGAGCCGATTTCTATATCTTCTTTAAACTACGATTCTATTTTGAGCCAAAACCATCTTGTTTATATGCAGTACAAGTGTTTTAGCACAGACACTGTGTTAAGTTGAATATTTAGTAATATTACATTGGCCAGCAGTATGTATTGTATCTCATGTCAATTTTCACACTTTTTTCAACACGAAAATATACATGAAAACAGCAACCTCTGAAATTCCTCAAGACATATCCGTTGTTTTCTACTAATTTCACTTTTTCCAGCGTATCAAAACAGCAGCAAAAGCTGTGTTACCTACTATTCTTGGAACAATCAACGCCCTAAAAGTGAAAATATTTAAAAATGCGAAATTGATAGAAGCAGTGGCTGCTTCAATAAGGGAGGGCACAAAAAGTAAAAGGTTCAGTACTAATAAATGTTATGTACGGCCCTCATTTTTCTTTGTTTGTGAATGCTAGCGTTTTCAAAAAAGAGCATGAGCTGAGAAATGAGTTTATCAGCTTGGTACTTTCAGTTGAGCATTAGGCTTGGCTTATTAGCATATCGTGCAAATCTGACTGATATTCAGACAGTCTATACAAGAAATCTTAGAAGTTGCTGATTATGAGTGCTTCACAAGAAGGACTTTCTCTTGTTCATTAGCCTTGGATAAAAAGTTAATGACTTCGAAAAAATGGACAGTAAACAGAAAATGCGCAAGCTGCTTGCCATCGACAAATAGAGAAGATGAGATCGCAAAGACTATACTCTCTAAAAGGCATACGCCAATGTAAAAAAGACGCCTACAAATAAAAATGACTTCGCTTTCCGCGCAAAAGCTTTCTCATACTATTTACGAAGTATACGGCAGTAATCTACAGGCAGGGTGCGAGCTTCTTTGCGTTACGGTATCAGCCACGCATTCTTGGGCGACAGTGAGTCAGACGTGGAGGCTGCCACCGGCAGGCTGATGGAAGTTGTTGGGCGTGTAGACCTGGTGGAAAAGCAGCTCGTCACCTGAAAGCGGCGAAATGCGCTTTCCATGCAAGAGAAGCTGTTTTTGCGGTCTGGCGACCTGTAGACGCAGCGCGCGGCGTCCAGAGTGGGCATCTGACTGGAAGGGACCGAGTTGAGGTTCGGAATCGAACAAGCTTCCGCTCCGAAGAGATCGTGGTGAGGTTGTCGGAGATGATGGGCGGTGCCTAGAGCAACCCTCACTGTAAAGCCGCGGGCTTCCGAGCAAGCGCGCGCCAGTCTGTATCGATCCTACCCTGAGGACAGAAGCACCCTCCTGACCCTACACAGATCCGACCACTGCGTTACTTGCTAGTCCGAGAATTTGTTTTCTAATCGCTCAAAATGGTGGAGATCGCCGAAATGCCGTCTATGGCTGTTGACGAGCCGTCTCCCTGTCCGCAGTGCCCGAAAACATTCGCAAATGTACGACTTTTACAGCAGCACCAGCAAATGTTCCATTCGGATAAGGTGAGTTGATCTTTGCAACTTTCCATCCAGATCCTTTTCATATCCCTCTACTTCAATGCGTACCGATACAACTGCTGTAGATACAAAATCTGCGAACTGGCGGAGTCCCGTGCATCGTTAATGGCGCTACAATGTGTCTTCCTCATTGCTGTCGTATATTCCAAAACATGATCCAAAATAGCCAAGCTTTGTCTTACACTCATCTTGCAATATAGTCAAAGGTACTAAGCAGTGCACTGCGCATTTGCGTCTTCCCTGATTGCTACTGGGCTCTGGACCGCTGTTATTGTTTACAATGCGCCCCGACCTTTAGCCGACAGTACAGCCTGTGGCAAGCCAGCTGTCACGGAACAGATGTCATCGTATTCATAGGACCTGCACAATTTTATCGGATGAACGGTTTGAAGCTTGGTTAGCACAACCAGCAATGAATATGTAAATATGCGATCTAGAAAACCTACTCATTTTATTTTTTCACCTATATGAACTACTTTATTCTCCGAGCGTTTCTAAAGCCACTATTGATATCCTAACGCTTATTTGTGTGACTTTTACTTTTTGTTTTCTTACCAGTCTCCGTGCATGGAGGTCTCGTATCTTCTTGAGATCTAAACGTTCCTGGACAGCCTAAACTTTGCGTCAGCCTTCGTGGCAAGCAGTCGCTGCTTCAGCTTATCTCGTTTATGTCTCATATATTTTTCATAAGCCTAACCATTTCGGCTGTAGTAACACAAAAGAAGTTGAAGTTAAATCGTGCCATGTTCAAAGCACGAAAATTTTTCACATAACCTGCAAACAGTTACTGTGAAATCTCCTCTTTCGGTAACGGGACACTTCGTAATCAGCTAATTACTGTCTTGTTGTTTTGGATGTGTTACCATATGCAGCTCCAACTACGACTTTGACTTTTGAGCTTGGGAAGTGCAATTAGCGGCTGTCAGTTCAGAGTGCTCTCTTAATGCACCAAAGAGTCTTCAAGGTCTGTATTGCGACTTAAATGTTATAATCTAATATGACCTCGCTTATAACAGAACTAGGCGGAAGAAGGAAAGAGAAAGAGAATTCGGCTCAAATAACGTCGGTGCTACTATCTTGAAACCTTTACAAGCTCCTATACTTATGTAGCAGGTGCTTCTGAGCTTCTAGATTCTCTCACTCCAAATCTCGCCAGTTTCAGTATTCCAAACATTCGAAGCTGCCTGTTCAAAAACCAGGTGTTTCATGTTAGTTAGTTAGCCACAGCACCACCACCGTATCTCCAATAATTGCAAACGAACCGGCCATCTGTCAATTCGCGTCGCCACGCATGTAAAATTGATCCTGACGCGCGTCGAGAGGGCAAATGCTGGGAGACATTGTATTGCAAAACAGAATCGTAGTCTCCCCTCGGGGCAGAGAGAACCGCACCGAAGTACGATGTGACGTCAACATCCTGAAACTTCTCTGCATAGTTATCGCAATGTATTATAAATCTGGTTTTCTTTCAGTCGTTTATCTGCGAGATATGTGGGAAAGCGTTTCGTTTTCGATCGAATCTCGCAGAGCACCGGTCAGTGCATACAGCGCTGAAGCCATACGTTTGCAAGTACTGTGGCAAGAGCAGCCGCCTGAAAGGTGGGCTTTTATCCTTCGCGCACTACCCATTCTCTATCAAGCCAATAAATCGAAACCATGAACTTAACCACTATCATGTAAAATATTACAACAGTTTTCTAGGAAACCTCACCAAGCACATACTGAAACATCATAAGAAAGAACAAAATGAACAGATCGGGAAGGATGATATAATAATCAAAAAGGTGAGCTTGTTTCTAGTAACGGAACTTTTGCCTCGCAAGTTACGAGTTCTGTGCATTGTGCGACGGAACTCCTTTAGGGTAAAAAATCGGTTAAGGACCCGGCAGCAGTGGACTTTCTGGAGAAATCAATGATTGTTATGGCTCAAAATACGAATAACGAGTCAACCTCACCATGTCTTGTACCAAAGGAGGAGCCAAATGATCAAGAAAGGTGCCTTTTTTGTTCGATTTATCTGGCAGTTGGCCTGCTGATCTCGAAGGCGTTCAGAAATATAGTCGTACTTCACTGATTCATTTCCTTAGAGAATTTTTCCACTTAGAACAATATAGGGTTTTCCTTTTGGAGGGCTCTTTAATCGATACGTTCATGCTTCATTGACCACATTAACAGTGACAAATGTTTCCTCGATGCGATGATATCCCATTTTTACACCTTATTTGATTTTATGAGCTTTTGTGTTTTTCAATCCCTTCCTTTTGTGACGTGATTTCAACAACAAGTTTAAGGTCAATCTTGATTTCGCTCGGGCTCGACTACAGTCACTCACTGGACTTGCGGGACAGCCCGGAAGCGAGCGCTAGCCCTGAAAACGGTAAAGAATATATTTTAATGAACCTGTCATCACGACTAATCTTGTTTCAAAGTAGTTAGTTATACTAATTTTCGCCTTCTGATTTTGCACAGTCATTGTAGTAAGATAATCTCAATCCTCACAATGACTTTTGTGTCATTTCCACATCAAATGGGATAGAGGATCTAACTGTAATCAGTCATTTTAGGCACATACTGCTCAATAAAGCCAGAATATAATGAGGATCAGTCATACGGAAGTCCGTTACCCAACAATACCGTAAGCCACAATCGTTGTGCTCGCTCGCAAAAGCCCTCGTCGCATTCTGAGCATAGTGGTTTTAGGTTGGAGGCGAGACATCACTAGCTGCTCTGATTGCTTCAGTCGGTACGCCACCTCATCTCTCTAATAGCAAAACACAGTGTTCTGAGTGTGGCAAACACTTTCGTAAAAGTGAGTTTGGCCATAGTTTGAAATTTTGGGGAGAAAAGTGGTTTGCATTCTGTACAGGGTGCCCCTCATTTGTAGTATCAAAACTGACAGCCATAATTCATAGACGTAATTAGAAACTGCCTTAGTCGATGGGTTCTGCATTCTGTGATGGCATAATTTATACTGTATCACATCTTGTTAGGTTGAACTACCTGTAAACTAGTTTTCGGAAATCATCTCGTCCTCTCCTCGCCTTTCCCCTCTCTTTCCTGGCTAATAAAGCTCATAAAGTATCATCGTAGCAATTTCAGACTACAAAGATTAAAAATGAGCATTTTAACGCTAAAAGGGACAAACGGTTGGATGTTGTCAACTTTCGCACACTGAAATTGGATTATGCGCATACATTGAAATCAGTTTCCTATGTTGCTACCCTCACTTTATCACGGGTGTATGTCAAGAGGCGCGATTTTTATTGCCAGATGGACATCAAATAGCGCATAATAAGTGTTTTACAACATTCTAAAAGTATTTAAATTTTAGAAAGAGATATATTAGATAGTTGCATGGGTTTCCTCAATCTTGCTACCTTAGAATCAATTCAAAACAGCAATTTTGAAGGCCAAAAATCCAAGAAAATGTAGTTAAGAACAAATTCTTGATTATTTCGGTCCGTTTTGAAGCAAAAGCACCCAAATTCAGCAAACGGTAACCACAGACAGATAGTAAGCTAATGCACTTCATTTGATATTTTTTGAAGACTCGCGTGGCACTAAACTGAAGCTTTGATTTGGTGACAGCCGGAGAAATCGCGCCTCTTGACCGTCTCCCCTTTATCACTCCTTACAATAAAAGCTGACGATGTGGGCGCGATAGCAATGCGATCTTGTAGATGCAGTGGTGATGCAAGGGAAATGATGTGCTCGATTGAGATCTCTTTCTAGATTACAAGCCTGAGAGTAGATTCGGTAATTTAAGGGGTTTCTGAGAGGGACGTAAACTCTGTCGGCTCTGGGAGCCTAATCCACTCTGTCTACGTGTCATATTATACTCCCTAAATTGGGTAAGGTTTCATTAGTATGTTTTACATCGTTAAATTCCCTTTTGCCCCGCCTTCGCGTTCATTTTTCGCTTAGTGCGCTGAGGACGTCTCCGCCCCTTTTCTTCGTGTTATCCTAGCATCTGCTATTGATTCAGTTGTTTATCTCTTTTGTCTTTAGATGCTCTAGGTGATCAAAGGTCATTTATAGTTTTTGTATACTATCTCATTTCTAAGACTGCAGTTTAAGACTACACTATATTGGAAAAAGAGAGCAGTTTCCGACTCTTACTACAGAGAATCTTATTTTATTTATTTGTTTATATATATCGTCTGACCGAGCTGCATAGGGCATTAGTCGGAGGTTTTTAAGTGGACTGGGCTGCGTATCGATCGTACTGCGAATCCTAGTATGCACATGCATACATCGGCACAACCTTATAGAATACGATGCGCTCTGGTGGAGCCAGGCTTTCAAACAGCGGAGTGGAGACCATCAGACAAAAGAGATGAGTTGATTCCGAACCTCAGTTGCTCCAGTTCCGCGATTGCGCCAAGTGCAGTTGTTTCATTTTCTGATTGCTGTGACATGCATTTGGAGCACCATAACTTATAGCTAATTTCTCGAACTTTGATGCTGAATGATAGTGAAAGCAAGTAATTTCGATATGTTTTATCTCCAAAGAACTGCTTGATCCAAAAAAACTATATTGGAAGTCAGAGTCGGCGAAATTTGCAGCCTAACGGGTCCAAGGATTCTCCGAACCGACCACTGAATGACGCGCAATTACTAAGATTGCCGCTCGAACGCTATTGTGCAGCGAAAGCAAGGGCTCTGCTTTATGCTAAAAGCAGTGGCGAACTTAAGAATATCAGCGGGTTGGCATCTAGCAATGGCATCGCTGCCTCAGGGAAGCAAAAGATTGCTTTGCGATAAATAGAAGTGCACAAACTACATTGCTGTTAGTGTGCTCCTCCTACGAAGCTGCTCCGTTTTGAAATGTTTACCCCACTGTTTCGCTATTGCGGTTAGTCGAGTAGCGCAGATCGATGTAGCGGCGGGAAAGCAAGATCGTACTCCGGAAGCGCTGCCATTAGTGGACCACACACATACACACACACACCACGCTCGTGTAACGTAAATCGCCTGGGGAGTATACAGAAACGGGAGGCGACTGCCAGTCTCTCTGCCGTGCGACAATCTTCATCGAAATCATCTTTCAGGGCCATTCGCTGTCGAAGTAATGCTGCATCGAACCCAGCAGCTTTCGGAGAAAATCGGAAAACAAAGTTGTTTCGAGAAGCTGCCAAAAGTAAACCTTCTGCACGCTTGCACAATGGTGTAGTAGTGGAAATCGAAATCCCCGAAACCCTTGCTAGGATGTCGCGATCGATACGTTTCAGTGGTGGTTGTGGTGAGGGCTTGGTGACTGCTTCGGCAGACGTTGTACAGGATAGGGAGCCCTCCTATTTCGTGGATTTTAGGGGAAAGAAGAGTGGCCCTAATCTCACGCAATTCGAAATAAATGTAAAGTAGCTGTCTTTCTAGCATGTTCGACAACGGGGATTATCCACTCAAGGACTCGAACAGTTCGTGCAAGCTAGATTGTTTACTTAGGCTACTTTTCTCAAATCGCGAAAAAGCATGCTGGTGATGAATTTGAAGATATCGGTGTCGTGGAAGAGCGCTAAGATGGAAAATAGCGACGAAATGTTTGAGAGTAGCAAGGAGTATCAAGCAACAACTGCTTCTCTGAGTCCTGTATCTCCTTTGGAAGGAGCATCGTTTTTTACGGCTAGGAAACTGCAGTTGCATTTATAGCGTTATCAGGACCATAGTCTTTTACTGGGCAAACCGTATAGGAAACGGTTTAGACTCAAGTAGCTGATTCCTCTAGCGGAATATATTGCCTAGAGGTTTTCCTTTTGTCATCGCTATAGCTATGAGATACATGTATTTCTTTTATCAGTCGAAAGAAATGAGTGTGTATTTAACATTATTTCAGTGGGAAGTAGTGGTAGTTTAGCATTCTGAATCATTCTAGCTTCTGGATTCCTCAGCTTTGTCTCTTTTGTTTGTAAGCGTTAAACTGAACCAACAACTATGGATCTGACTGTCTCGGTTAGGGTTATGGCCAGGGCTCGGCACGAGGTGGTCAGTTGAAAATGCAAAAAACGAAGTCCCCCTTGACTTTTGCGAGTTTTTACGAAGTCCCCTTTGACCCTAGTCCATTCCTAAAAATTCTCCAAAAAACGAAACGTCGACCAAAAAAAACGTCGCAAAATTTGTGTTTTTTCGGCCATAAAAACGAAACCCCCTTTGCTTTTTGCCCTAAAAACGGTATCCAGCTTGCTTATAAGCCACCTGTGCCGAATCCCTGGTTATGGCTTGATTACGTTATCATCAGATATGCTAGAGATGAGCACCACAACAAAGCGTGCGCCGAAAAGATGTTGGAATGTTGCAAATGTTCTCCTTTTTTTCTGAGATATGACTCAGAAAGCTAATTGCATATCCCTGTCTGTGATTATTTCAACAAAACTTATTTTTTTCGTCTTATAGTTCTTACTTGCAGGTTCCTCTTTGCACGTTCACATGACACTAAACCACGGATTCCCTCCGCCGGAATCCATCGGTTCATCAGAAGAGAAAACCAGCGAGTGTGAAGCCACCGACGAGAATTGTCTTCGGACTGAGTTGCGAGCAATGCGAAGCCTTGTATCTGATTTGAAAACGCAGATAGCTGACTTACGCCAGACTCAGGCCGCACCCAGTACAGAGCAGGTATCTTGTTTTTATAGCGGTTTTTTATGGAGATAGTGTTTGTCCCGCAAAATTTGAGAAAGAGGGAAGGATAGTGTTTGTCCCGCAAAATTTGAGAAAGAGGGAAGTGTATCCACGATATTAGTCACTCATTTTGAAAGAAAAAGTGAAACTTACAGTTTTGCAGCTGCTATCATTACAGCAAAGCTTTCCTTTCATAGAGTAATGTGAATTTAGACAATGGTCATTTAGTAGATGATAGGTGAATTTAACTCACCCACTGCATCAGCATCGAAAATGCTGTTCTGCGTACTATTTTGATCTTTATAAGCCTGTCATTGGGCTCATCTAGTGAGAGCTGGAAGTTCAAAACATGTCTCTCAGTTTTGACGAAAACCTTCTATCCGAATCTCGCTCAACCGCTTTTGTGCGGTGGTACATCGGAATAGATTTAATGTATTCAGCAGCACAATAACTCCTCTTATTTTTGACTTCTCCTTTGCACATATGTAGAGAAACCACTTTAGGTCCACTCGAGCTGCACTGTCCTATACATAAAATGCATTTGAGTTTTTCGCACTGATGTCTATCATTCGAACGAAAAGCTAGGCTCGCATCCCGCGTTACCAGTCGTCGATCGGCGACTTCGTTCCTCACAGTCATCGATTTGGGCGAGCAGAGACTTTCGTCGGCGGCCCGAAATTCATAGTCGCGAGAAATGAAATCAACAGAAAGTAGGAGAGTGAAGTATATAAAGTACTTTCGGAGGAGCTCTCTCAGGCATCGCCCATTCAGCATTTCGTTGTGTCGGCAACGTGGAGGGCTCAAAAATGAAAGTGTGAAAAGAAAATAACTTTCAGAACTTTTTCAAAACATTTCTGAAATGCTCTCTCGGATTTGCAAGCCAATTTTTGGTTGCATACTCAAAAATTCCAATGCTTGAAATCCATTAATGGGTTTGACTGCTGCTCTGCGACTTTTCCATCTGCTCATCATGACTGCTTTTGTTTAGCAGAAGTTTTGCTTTGGAAATGCAATGATATGAAGTGCAGCGCATTGTTTGCGAGCTTCTCTTTACAATCTGATAAACCGGTCAAATTTCTTTTTGAAAAAATGCGATGAAAAATTATCAGCGAACATGACTTCAATGACATTACGCATAGAATACTTTTTTACGACCCTAGTAGCCAATTTTCTTCCACTGCTTTTTCGGTAGGGGGGGGGGCAGGGAGCAGGAACAACTACTTAGAGCTAAGAAATTCAAGAAACTAAAGCTAAGAAATTTAACGGCAGTGATATACATATTCGGCAGTGGCGTACCCAGGATTTCGGCTCGGGGGGGGGGGGGGCGCGGCAAAAAAATTTTTTAAATGAAGGTGCGTGGCGTTAGCCACGCACTCCGAAAAAATTTTAGGGGGGCTTTTCAACAATTCTGCGGGCCCCCAACCCCTAAAATCTGGAAAAAGGGGGCGTGGCGTCAGCCACGCCCCCGAAAAAATTTTTTTTATAAGGCTAATTTGAATTTTTAAAAAATTTTAAAAATTATTTTAATTGTTTACAAAAATAAACAAGTCATTTGCACATTTTTATAACGCATGTAAGTAACTTTCAAAAATTTCGCGACCCGTTCTCGGGGGGGGGGCGCGCGCCCCCCCCCCCCCCCCCCCCCCCTCGGTACGCTACTGATATTCGGTGTGCTGTAGTTCTTATTCAAGCATGTCTCACTTTATGTTAGGTTGTACATAAGTTTTGTTACATATGAAGAAAAAACCTTCATAACTTTTACCAAAGGTTTTTCTCACCTTCAATTTGAGTGAAGGGCTGTAACATTTCAATATATATTATATTTATTATTTCAATATATCACGTATATATTCATTATATACGTGCCACACGTGAAAAAACCAATCTTTGAATTTTTTGAATATTTCTGAGTTATTTTTCGCAAATTTCCAACTTGCGTTATTGAACAGCCTTGACTTCCAAACTTCCCTCATATTAGTACCAATGTCCCTAGGAATCCAACAAAAATCTGAGAGCATAATAATTAAGAACGAGAGAATTTTTAGAGGCAAAAGAAAAACAATGGAGATTTGAGTGCTTTCACAAATCCTCTTTACATTTACCGTACCCCATACCTGTGAAGGTCAAAGTTTTTAAAGTTTTTCAGAAGAAAATGAAAAAAGTGTTTCAAAACTTATGTTACGACCTAATAGTAATGCGAAGTGCCCAATTGTCGACTCTGTTTGACCTCTCGGATGCCATTTGTAGAGCGAGAATGAATAGTTTTGATATCGACCTTACAAATAAGCGAGGCATCTGGTTTTCTCAAACTGAGTTCTGTTTTAAGTTTGAATGTATGCGGCTGTTCTTGCATCAACTTTGACTCTCCATACGTAGTCAATCAGCTGGTCTAACCATTCATGCTAGGAAACAGTCCCCGAGAGTGGAGTTGCGTTGTCCTTTGACAGAAATATGTGAACCACTGTGAGCATTAAAAGTCTCTTTCTTTCTGTAAACCCTAGCAGCAGGTTAGATCAAAAGTGCGCATAACCCATTTTGAAGTTCTTTTGTGCAGTTGGTAGCTATTTGTTTTGCAGATGCTCTCCGGTATGGACACTCGCATAGGGCGTCTGGAGAAGCAGCTCGAGGTGGCGCTGAACTCGATATACACGTTGGTGCAGCTGACCACCGGGATGAACAATAACGTGACCCGCTTCCGAGAGGATGCCGTCGACCAGCTGAAGGGTATCCGAGCCCACCTCGACTCGGTGTCGGTGTAGTATTCTCGTCCACTAACGCACGTGCACAACAGTACCAGTTCTAGTTATTCGTTCTAGCTCTAAATCCCGCACCTCATCACCGCTTAGTGCATTTTGTACATTATTTTGCATTGTAATTAACGCAGCATTCAGGATTTCTTGACTATTAGTTCACCTAGTGTCATCTTCCTCTAGTCGACGTTCTTTCTGTAATACATATGTGTTATTGTTTGTAAAGATAGTTTTTATATTGTATACTCGTTGTTCTAGTAATATGAGAATCTGGAGAGTTAATGCCATTTTTAGGAATCGTTTTGTTCTTCGCATGTGCTTCCGTATCCTTTCACTACAACATTAAGAGGGATAATTGTTTCCGTTTGTTCTCCCTACAACTCGCTGCCTTGTGAGGAACATTGCCAGAACTAAGGCGTCGCGTTAGACAAGACAGGGAGATTGTGTGTTTGATATTTGTTGTTGCCAATGACAAATCTCTGAGCCTTGCCCATAATCTAGAATTTGATCTCGCCACAATACCATTGTTGTATGTTTACATAACATGGTGTCAAACCGACCATCTCAAGTATATATATATATATTATCAGTGATTATTGACTATTTTTTAGTTACCGTGTGATTGCGTCGTTAATAAAGAACAACCAAGAGCTTATTCATCTGACTTATATACATGTTTGTGTGAAAAGCACATTCCATTCCACGTTCATGGGTGAGAAAGACCTAGCAAAAGCTCAGCAGCAGGTTGTGCATTATGTCGTCAGAAAGTACTTTTTTGCGCATCATGAGCAAAAAATTGCACCTCCATTTTAGTACGCACAGCTTTTAGTGTGCGAATTATCTCGAGCTGGAAAAGTGCTGGTGAAGGAGGGTGCATGTGCACACTTTCAACACATATCATCAGTGATTTGGTGTTCTCTGCTTTGCTCTTCGTTTTCCTTTTGTTCACCTTCAAGTCTTTTAACGGTAAGACAAGAGCCACACATTTGAGAAGGGATAAGGGGGGGGGGGGTGTATCTAATTACTTGTGACTGTCAGTTACGCAGAGGGCGCGCGCGACAGGCTGGCAGTAATCAGTTGCGAGGAGAGCTCGGCTAGCCGACTTGCAAAGCATACTACTCCATTTTTTGTAAAGGTTCTTACAATATCATATCAAATTTCACTGTTTGATGAAATTTGGCCACAAATCTTGCAAAAATGAAAGAGATAGTAAATCGAAATATGGAAATTACTAAGTATGGTCACAAAATATGTACTTTTTGTTCACCATAACGACGTGAACCCTAAACATTTCCTCCGGGACATTTCCCCGGGCCCTGCTGCCTCTCGCCCGGATTACTGTAACGCCGCGTCACGGCAAATTCTAATTGACACTCACAAGTAATGGACGCCTCCCATAAGGGGCAAAGTAACTCTTTTCGAAGGTGCAGTCTGTCTACCGTTGCTGGGTTTTGTGCGATAGGTAGTTAGTCCTTGAACAAAAACTCACGTCTCCACTTGGCCCTACAACGAATTATACAAATGCGGATGACAATGCGTTATGACAGTGCTTTTGCTTCTCCTCGGCTACCCGGTGAATATTTCCACGTCGTCACGTCGTCTGAAATTCAAGAAATGACCCGCTACAAGATCACGGCCGTGCGAGATTTTTCTCGGGAGGAGGGGGGGGAGGGAGAAATGTATTCTGGAGTTAGCCGTCCTTTTATTGGAAAAATTCTTGTGTTTTTACAAAATTTAAATGAGGCAGTCACAGTTCCGCAGGTTATACTTTGCAGAATGTTCTAAATTTCGAAAAATTTGTCTAGTCACTTGCACAATGTAAAAAGATCACAATAGACCCTGCAAAAGTTGCCAATCAAAATATTTTTTCCAACTGTACCCGATTTGACAGTATAATCTGCAAGGCAAGCCAACCATATTCTAAAACAATTTTCCCGGCGTAGGAGTCGCAGCTGCGGACCAGATTTGGAAGCTCACGTGAGAGTCTGCTATAATGATAAGCGATGCAGGTAGGGCATTTTTGGGCACTTTAGAAGCTCATGAGAATCTGCCCTGACCAACTTTGTATGCTATCTCTCCTCATGCTTCCAATATTTGTGCCTCCGCTGCTAGCTCTGCCTGTTTCGTTTTCGCTAGTTTCTTAGTGAGAAAAATAAACTTAACGATTCTTTTCTCTCATTTTTTGACTTTCATTCGCCAAAAAGTTCAGCAGTCGCTGGAGCAGAGATATCTGATATACACTTGAAGAGTCGTCTTTGTTAATGCATGGCTTATATAACTTTCCTTGAAGGAAGTAAATGTAACAAGGAACTTTCTCGGTTTCGATCGGTGCAAGACCGAGGCTGTCACAAACATGTCGCTGGGCTGCTTATATTAGGTTGTAAAGAAAGTTCCCGGGCACTTTTGGAATTTCATTTTCAAACGCATTTTTTCGGCGCTCGGTCGGACTTTGACACTAGGTTTTTTACAATGTTTAGTAGAGGGAAGCCTGAGGTTTTCAATACGCCTTCTGATTTCTATCGATGCCAAGACGTGTTTGACCTGCACATCGAAAAAGGAAATCTTCCCAACCATGAAAATTTCGCAATTTTTCTTCCTGTGCCCATTTTACTGTACAGTTCAAATAATTTCGTCCAAATCATGAGTGATCTGATTGAGGAACCTGTTAACTTCTGACCCGCAGCTGCACTCGAGTTTTGCGATTTGTGCTCAGTAATTACAAGCTGTTGAACTTGCCTCTGATTGCAACTATTTTCGCAGCTGGCGTCGCGTCGCTTCTGCAGAGATCGCCTCGCCTGAGTGATGGGTCCAGAAGATGTGTAAGACATTACCCCAACAATGTTCCCAGTAATCAAAGATTTGGTCCTTTCTGTGCAGCACTAGAAGACTTCAAAGTCACTTACTCGAAAAATGGTGCATTTTTGGGAGCAAAAAATGGTCGATTTTTCAAACTTTTTGGGGAAAATTTTTTTGCAGGTGGTCCTTCAAAACCATGAATGGTCCCCCTAACAGCCTTAACAGACCTCTATATGACTACAGCATCTGGGCTCTCCAGCTCTCATCCGGCATGAGATAATCCTGCACAAATAGGCCAGTTTTCGCGACGACCTTTTTCCCTTCTGCGCATGCTGGTGGGCCGCAGGGAGGTGCTGAGAAGCCAGCAAGACAAATATATGTTGTGGACAAAATTGTCTTTGCAATGAAGTTTGTAGCTTCAAAAAAGATTCAATCTGCTTCAAGTTATAGCGATTTGAAAAAAATTTTCAGAAGTGCCCGGGAACTTTCTTTACAACCTAATAATTTGCCATGAATTAGAAATTCAGCAAAATCTGGGATTGAATGGCCTAAAGAATAAAAGCCACAAAACAGTTTCGCATTTCTCCTATCTTTTGATTACCTGTGCTGTTTGCGTAATACATGCTTGTGGCTCGATGACGAGTAAGCTCACGACTATTTGACAATGTTCAATGAGAATTATGTCCTCTCAGATTTGACACTTTTGGAAAAAATGGTTTCTTGCTCTTTCGTGATATTGCTCGTTAGCGCTTGTGGTACTATAAACATGCGACGGATTGACGAAAATTTCCGATCATAATACTTCAATGCATTCTGAAATAACGCTTTAGGCCCGTATGCACGTACATCCCCGCTGGGAAGGGAGGGGATCTGAGAGGGGAAGCGTCATATTTCGCTACTCTGTATACCTTTCTTCTTCCTTCGTTTCTGTGATATGAAGGTTTTCATACCCTGATACCTACGCATAATAGATGCCAGGTCACTGCCATACAAGATTAGATTTTCACCAGTTTTGGTGATCCCCTGGGGATCCCCAGGGGATTCACCTCTCATTTTCGAAGTCATTTATCTTTCTGAAAACTCCATGAAAATGCTGTAAAGTTGTACTGAGGATATACTAGGGCACTGCTAAGCATGTTTTTGACAGAAGAAATGGAATCTGAACATTATCAATTTTTCGATAATCCCTGGCTCGAGAGCAGCGGTTCATCGAAAATTTCGATATCCTGAGATTTTCCTTATTTCTATTATAAACATGTTAAGCAGAACCATATTATACTCTCAGCACAAAGTTACAACATTTTCATTGAATTTGTAGGAAGATAAATGACTTTGAAAATAAGAGGTGATCCCCTGAGGATCCCCGCGGGATCACACAAACTTGTGAAAATCTAATCTTGTATGGCAATAACCTGGCATGCATTACGCGCAGGTATGAGGGTAAGAGAACCTTCATATCACAGATAAAGAAGGAAGACGAAAGACATACAGAATAGCGAAATATGACGCTTCCCCTCTCAGCTCCCCTCCCCTCCCCGCGGGGATGTACGTGCATACGGGCCTTAGTATAACACTTTGCGAAACTTGCATTAACCCATTGACGACGACGTCTAATTTTGCGTGGCGACGCTGTGGGACGACGCGATTTTGCACAACACTTTCGGCGTGGGAAAGTTCTGTGATCACTACGTAATATATATTTTGGATTCGTTGTTTACCACTTGGCCACCCCTAATCCGTGGAACACGGCAAACGAGGAGAGAGCAGACGGAGAAATTATGATGAAGTGTACAGATGTTCATTCTTGGATTGCTGCCAGATCGCATGCATTTTGGAACGCTGCCAAATTTCATAACGAGTGACCAAGCATATTTTCGTAAAAGAGTCACACGTATTTCGAAAGGCAATCATGAGGTCGCAATGATTTTGAGACTGGGTCGCCAGTGTCCGAGTGTGTTATTTGTACCTACTTTTTTTCGAGCTTGTTATCCCAGAATGTGTCTCTCAAATATGTTGTACTTCTATTAGTTGCTTTTGAAATGATGCCAAATTGCGTAACAGCGTGACTGCTAAATTCATCTATGTTTTCAACTCTTGGTAAAAATGCTCCAACCAAGAACAGTTACTTTGAGATTACGCATGTAGACAAGAAAGTGCGTGAGTAACTTGGTCTCGGTGGTATTTTTGGAAGCGTTTATCTAACAACGGCCTTAATTTTGCGTGTGTGACTGGGTCCCGCTGGTAACTAGGCATCGGCTCAGACAACTGCATCGGGAAGTTCGGGGGTGCTTGCTCGGCCACCAATCATCCATGCCGCGAGCTGCCCGGTATAAACCGATATTGGACCCGATAAGTGACCGCGGCGCATCCTGTAAGCGCCCGATATTGACCCGATTAGCATGCTTGTGAGGCCTAGGGAGAATGAAAAAATCTTTTGGATTCTTTTTCATGACAAAGACTTGACTGCAAATTGAGCAACTTGTTAGCTCATCTGTCGACATCATCTAATGTCGTCGATAACACTCATCCGACTGCTGAAGTTCGTTTCGTAAGCATAAAAACTTAACTGTCAGACAGGGCCGAACCCGAGAAGCGATTATTGACTCTCACAAACACTTAGGGTAGCCCCATCAATGCGGCGTACCCCACGCGGGTTGCGCCTTAACCTACAGCGTGTAAGAAGTACGGCCTTTGATAAGACGCGGCCCGCCGAGTGAGGTGATTGGGCCGCGACTCTCCCGATAATCTCTTCCCAATTTCAACACTGGCCGCGGCGTTCCCGTTAAAATTTACATGGGCCGCGGCGTGCGCGGATGAAATTTCAAGGGCCGCGGCGCGCCATGTAACACGCTTTGAGGCCGCGAACTTTCCGATGCAATTGTCTGAGGGTGTGTAGGCGGCACGTAGGGCAATTCCATCAGGCAGGGAAACAGATTTTTATACGTTTGGGGCAGTTCTCAAAATTGAATGTCTAAAAGTGGCATGTACGGCAATTTGAGAATACGCTGTAAATACTTGATTTCGTTGTTTTCTTTCTGTAAAGTCGTAAGGTTGGTTTCTTATATATACGGTCTTCAAGCGGCACATAGGGCATAAACTTTCTTTCTGAATAGTTACTATCGGTCTGTAAGCGGTACGTAGGGCAACTCGATCGGGCAGGGAAACAGATTTTTGTACGTTTGGGCAGTTCTTATAATTTTTAAACGGTCTTCAAGCGGCGCGTAGGGCATGAACCGTCTTTCAGATAGATGATATTGGTTTGTAAGCGGCACGTAGGGCAGATTGATCGACAGGGAAACAAATTTTTTGTATGTTTGTGCAGTTCGTATGATTGACGGTCTTTAGGTGGTTCTGCAGTTGTGCTTTTCGGGGAGGAATTTCATTATGTAGTGAAGCTTCATATTCCTTTGGCGAAAAAATTGAAAGATTTTCTGACAAAGTTCTTATTGTTAGACGTGATTTCGTTGCTGTCGGAATTGATTTCGCAAAAATGTCTAAAGGGATAGGAAACTTACAATACCGCTCACAGAATGTGCAAAATTTCCGTGAATGTCGCAGAATTCCAGGAATTCCGCGATGGTCCGCGAAATTTCGGGAATTTCGCGAAATATCTGGAATTCCGCGAAATTCCGGAAATTTCGCGAAATTCATGTGAATCACGCAAATTGCGCACGGTCATAACGTCTTTCCGAATGAGTATATTCGAAATCAGAAAACAGCATTGTATTCAGCTCGTCAAGGCGAATCTTCTGGTATACAGGTTGTGTCCGATACCTTGTTTTCAATAATCTTGAATTTGCACGCGGACGCCCCTTCGCATGGTGGTAACGCAACGAGCATCATACATAGGAGACTGCCATGGGCACCGTTCGATAGTACTCTTTCACTAGATTATCGTGCGCTAAACAACAGCCGAAGATTCCCTTTCAAAAGAGATAGAAGAGCTGATAAACTCTGGAAAAATCAAGCTGTTACAAGTTCTACTGGGCGTAACTTCCTTCAGAATGAACATTTTCGAAAACCGAAAGCAGCATTGTGTTCATCTCGTCAAGTCGAATCTCACAGTTACAGCATGCCCTTGAAGTTCTGCTTCCAATTTTTTCAAAAATTTTTGCGCGCGTATATTCACAAAGTCGCAACGCAGTGCACATCAGATATAAAAGACTCCAATAAGCACTGCACTGTTGGATTGTGCTGCTTTCGCAGATTATCGAGCGCTAAAAAGCAACCGGAGAATCTTCTTGAAAAAAGATAAAAGAGCTGGTGAATTCTGGAAAAATCGCGTTGTCTCAAATTTTGCCCACCGTGACCCTAAAATGAGAAGCTCTACTGCTAAGCAGATGTGATTTTCGTAATCAGCAGGTCAGATAACCTCTGTGAGCAAGTTTTCAGAGAAATTCGGGTGATTTGATTTTTTCTCGTTCTACGTCCGGAAGCTCGCCGATGGGTTTTGGTCAAAATGTCGATGATCTCGGATTGTAAGGAAATTTCGCGTCAAAGACTTTTCGAACACGCTGTTTACGATAATCGTCTTTTGCGCGGAGTACAGAGTTTTCTAGCAGAGATATGGTGAGGGAACTTTAGCTAAGCCACGCAAGTTCGTAGATTCGCCTGCATTTTTCGAGCACCTCTTAGAAAATCTGCTTGCTTGCCTTTGCACGTTAAATTCACTGGAAAGCGTGCTATTTAACGGTGCATGCATCCGTCTTCAATCTGTAGCAGTCGCCGAGTTAGGGGCCTACGAAATCACGTCCTCATGAGTTTTGCCCAAAATGTAAAAATCGCCTGCTTCGTAGAAATTCGACCTATGTGACTGTGAGACACTGTGATCGCGAATTTTATGTTCAACTCGAAAGATCCTTGAAATCTTATTGTATTGGATCTGGTGGTTGTGTGTGCCTGAGCCCTTAGGTGAATATAGCAGATTCGTGGCTAGAGCTCAGATCTATTTAATTACTTCCAGTACAGAAGGATAGATTCCTTAAGCGAAGTGAACACAAAATTGGTGACCACAGTGTCTTACAGTCACATAGGTCGAATTTCTACGAAGCAGGCAATTTTTACATTTTGGGCAAAACTCATGAGGACGTGATTTCGTAGGCCCCTAACTCGGCGACTGCTACAGATTGAAGCCGGATGCATGCACCGTTAAATAGCACGCTTTCCAGTGAATTTAACGTGCAAAGGCAAGCAAGCAGATTTTCTAAGAGGTGCTCGAAAAATGCAGGCGAATCTACGAAATTGCGTGGCTTAGCTAATCCCTCACCATATCTCTGCTAGAAAACTCCGTACTCCGCACAAAAGACGATTATCGTAAACAGCGTGTTCGAAAACCTCTTTGAGCAAAGTTTCCTTACAATCCGAGATCATCGACATTTTGACCAAAACCCATCGGCGAGCTTCAGGGCGTAGAATGAGAAACAATCAAATCACCCATTTCTTTGAAAACTTGCTCATAGAGGTTATCTGACCTGCTGATTACGAAAATCACATCTGCTTAGCAGTAGAGCTTCTCATTTTAGGGTCACGGTGGGCAAAATTTGAGACAACGCGAGACAACAATTTTCTAGAATTCACCAGCTCTTCTATCTTTTTCAAGAAGATTCTCCGGTTGCTTTTTAGCGTTCGATAATCTGCGAAAGCAGCACAATCCAACAGTGCAGTGCTTATTGGAGTCTTTTATATTTGATGTGCACTGCGTTGCGACTTTGTGAATATACGCGCGCAAAAATTTTTGAAAAAATTGGAAACAGAACTTCAAGGGCATGCTGTAACTGTGAGATTCGACTTGACGAGATGAACACAATGCTGCTTTCGGTTTTAAATGTTCATTCTGAAGGAAGTTACGCCCAGTAGAACTTGTAACAGCTTGATTTTTCCAGAGTTTATCAGCTCTTCTGTCACTTTTGAAAGGGCTTCGGCTGGTGTTTAGCGCACGATAATCTAGTGAAAGAGTACTATCGAACGGTGTCCATGGCAGTCTCCTATGTATGATGCTCGTTGCGTTACCACCATGCGAAGGGGCGTCCGCGTGCAAATTCAAGATTATTGAAAACAAGGTATTGGACACAACCTGTATACCAGCGAATTCGCCTTAACGAGCTGAATACAATGTTGTTTTCGGATTTCGAATACACCTGCGTAATTTGCGTGATTCACATGAATTTCGCAAATTTCCGGAATTTCGCGGAATTCCAGGAATTTCGCGAACCATCGCGGAATTCCTGGAATTCTGCGACATTCACGGAAATTTTGCACATTCTGTGAGCGGTATTGTACTTAGAAATATGTATAGTCACAACTAAGCCCTTATATTGTATCTGCCCCGACCCACTTGCTGGCGACCCGTAGGGTCGCTAGTTATTTATGAAATGTGAGGTTGTTTTGTAAACAAGTACAATCATCTTCTTGGACGACGAAGTCCACAGGTTCTAAGTGTGCAAAAAATTGGAAGAAATACGAATTGTGGAAAAAATACCAGTCCTGGAAAGCATATGATTTTGCAAGGCGTGTGGGCCACCAGTGTCCACATCGCCCCTGGCAGCAAAGAGTGCGTAGGGCATCGGTGCTCCAATCGCCATCAACGGATTTATTGTGTCACAAGCAAAAACTATCTTCGGACGCAAGCAGGGCCCGGCACGAGTCCGTTTCTAGGCTTTTTGAAAACGAAGTCCCCCTGGTTTTCGAAAATTTTACGAAGTCCGCTTTGACCCTTGCTTTACCCCCCCCCCTTCCTGTGATTGTTGGTGGATCCCCATATACTCACTTAGATCCAGACAAAACCATTTACCTGCCGCGAGCTGAAAATCTCGCGATTTCAGGTCAAACTCTCAAAGAAAAATCACAAAATTCGCAAAATTTTGCTTCATAAAGCCCTACATGGTCACAGAATGATCAAAATAGATCACGAGCTGAAGAAAGAAGAAGAAGAAGAAAGAAAAATGGAAGAAATTATCAAAATATTGAAAGAAAGCGAAGTAAATGGAATCGACAACCATTCACTTTCCCTGTAGAAAGGGCTGAGCGGAGACGTACAAGGAAAATGGGAGAGGTAACGCATCTGCTCAACTCTCTGCAAAATGCGTTTAAATTTTGAAACACACAAATGCTGCGATCGAATACATTAGCGCGCGAAACGAGGAAAAAAAGACAAACTGATGAGAGAACTCAGCAAACTCTCGACAAACTGATGAGAGAACTCAGCAAACTCTCGGAGTTGGAGTCTCTCCATCTAGAAATTATGGCCGTACAGTGGCAGAACAGAAGAAGGACCAAGCTGCATTATTACACACCAGCCTGCCAAGTACGCCAAGTCATGTAGCCAGTAGGATCGCACAGTCCGTAAGTACATTCCACGAAGAGAACGTACCCCAAACTCGGGTAATCAAATCGATGGCACCTCTGCCAAGTAGAGTCTTACCTTAGCTCGGCGTACGCACGAAACTGCGTGAAAAGAGTCCGATCGCTTGCTGAAAGAAATTACTTGCCGAGCGCTTGCAAAAAATGCTGTATTGCTGCCCGCTGGCAGAATATGCGACCTTAAAGGAAGTGCCGCCAGCTGTGGATTTGGTCACGCCCCAAAATTCTGCTGACCGCCTGCAGAAAAGCGCGACTTTGCGGACCGCCTGCGGCGATTTTCTGCGATGGTCTCGTGTTGCTAACTTTTGACTAGGTCTAGACTGGCAGACCTTGAGAGGAGGCTCTCGGTGGTATTGTCCAGATTGAAGTAAACCTATGATCTTCGTTCAGACCCCTGAAGAAAACGAGACAGTCGAAACCGTCACGTCTAATAAAGAGATCCACCAACAAACTTGGTTTGGCATGACACGGCACATTATTGTAGAAGATATTCTACGCCAAATTCTGTTTGCGTTTATCTTCGTCCGCAAATGTTAGATGAATGATTGATTGCTTCGAAGATTTGTTGGCAACTTTTTGGTTTATCTGACGCCCTGGGAAGTTTCCCGATCTCTTTTGGGAGTATGTCTGCCATGTTGGCAGAACTATCGAACTGCTTCTTCAAAATATCTATCGCTCTTTGCTATTTTCCCTAACGACTATGCAGCTCAGAGTGGCTGCTGCTTTTCCCTTCAGCGCTTGGAAACAAGAATTTGTCAATGCCTGGTAGGCCTTCGTCGGTGTGAATGAGAGGCTCAAATGCTGTCCAGAAGCTGTTGAATTCTCTGAAGTTTTCCGAGAAGAAAGGGATCTAGCAGAGGTTTCCGGATTTGGTCTGTTTTTGATTCGATTTGTGAAGCTATTGTTTCATGTTTGGCCCTTGTCACTGGCTACATGACTTGGCGTACTTGGCAGGCTGGTGTGCAATAATGCAGCTTGGTCCTTCTTCTGCTCTGCCACTGTACGGCCATAATTTTCACAAAGGACCGTGCGGCCCTCGATAATCTTGCATATTCTCGTGGAAAGTCCGCGAGAATGCGGCCACTGCGCCGCAACTAATCTATGAATAAAGCGTGGGGGGGAGGGGGGGAAACGAGCCGACCTTGAGTCCACCGCATTCCAGTAAGTCCGCACAGCTACTTAGTAACGGACGTCACTGAGTGTCACCCAGTGAGGGACGTCACTAAGTGTCACCCAGTGAGTCAACGCTTTTATGTGCGGTTGTTAGATTGCGTAACGATAAATACGACAGGGTGTCACTGCTGATAGACACACATTCATATTTGACATCCATTTCTGGTTTCCTCGCGGAAATCCACGCTGGTTCAAGAAATTTTCTTGCGCATATCCCAGTCTCATACGACAATATAGTGCATTTTACGATATAGTCATTTCCACCTGCATCTCAGTATTGTGTCGTCCCAACTGTGTCATTCCTCGTCTAAATCCTGCTAGATGTTCCTTTAGCCTTATGCCTAGCATTCTACCCGTCTCTCCTATGTAACAGTCGTGGCAGCTGAGACTCTCTAACTGGTATACTGCACCTGCCTTTCACACTTCCTAATCTTCCATAGCGACAGACAATACACTGCTTCAGGACGCATCCGTTATCGTATAGCCTATTTCGAATTAACTGTTTGTTCAAATTATCAATAACGTCAACGAGTATAACATCGTTTTCAAGTTGGGTTCGGTGCATGCATTGTCTTATCGCGCTAAGTTTATCAGATACAAACGGAATGCAAAGAGGCATCTTATTTTCGTTTTGCTCATCTCACGAATGTGCGTTTCAGGTTGCTTTCTAAGTTTGCGATACTGACCCTGTTGTACATAACCGTTGCTGCGAGCAATTTCCGATGCCAGTTTTTGGACTCTAGCTGTTCCTCGTTGCCCGTCCACACAGCTATAGCAGTTTTGATCATGTTGCGAAGCTCGTTTCGTTGCTGAAGGGTAGCTGAGTTGGCGTGGATCAGTATGTTCTTGGAAGTCTCCTTATTATACCATTTAACATGCAAAATACCGTCAAACAAACTGATTTGGGCATTGAGGTAAGGAAGCCATCCGTTAGCCATCCGTTACGTGGTGTTTCTCGGGTTAGCCTGATGTACTGGGATCTGCTTGACTGTACAGCTTCTCGCTCGTGTTCAGTATGTTCGTAGCCATAGTGAAGGAGTACTTACGGATAGGTATACAGCGTGAATTCCACAAGTTCAGAGCTTTAGGATACGAAGCTTTCCGGTAAGCTGCGACTTCCTCCCCTGCGGGGATGTTAATGCATGCGGTCTAATTTCAATCCTATGATCCATTTCTTCTCGTAATGTAACCATCCCAGCAGTGTCAGTCAGCATCCCAATTACTGATACAATGTTTTCATAGTTACTGTTTGCTTATCAACTTCATCGATTCTTTGCAAACTCTAACTGGAATGCTTTGTTTGTGTACGGGGTAGGTGAGCATAATTCTAATTAATTTTCTAATTCTAATTACGAAAACAAAGGGGGAAGGAAAGTTATATGTAAGTGGGACAGAGAAGAAGAAGTGTTAGGACCGACCAATTTGGTGAGTTCTACCATGGTATTGACAGGGATATGCGATAATGCTATAACGTCATAATTTCTAAGGCCCGTATGCATAAAAATCCCTGCGACAAGGGGATCTTTGTCCCCAATGATAAAAAGGCCGCAGCGGCGTTCGCCCGTGGCTTCGTCACGAGGGGACGCTGCTCCTTTCGCCGCAGAGACTTTCATGCACACGGGCCCAAGTGATACAAAAGCGCCACCGTGTTCCCGGGCCCTATTTTACCTAAACTACTCCATAAACCCAACTAAGCAACGATGATTGTTCCACGCTTACTGATGGGATAACGATGCAAGATTTTGGCAGCAGTGGTCTCTACCTTGACAAAAGGAGGTTGATCCCTCATAAAGGTGCGAGAAACGAAACGTGGGAAGCCTGAAACTTAATGCCCTGCACACCTTATCATATGTCACTACATCGCCTACTGATCCGCGTTGCTACAACCCACTCTAGTTCCACTCAGGGACAAGTGTGGGGTGTGGCACGCCACACCCTAGGGGTCGTATTGAGAAGTCAAAAATAGATAGGTTGTATTCGAGTAATAATGAGCATAGCGTATCGACAATAACCAGTGGCGTAGTGGTATGAGGCACCGCTATGACCAGATACACAGGTTCGATCCCCGCCCCTGGGCCAACCAAGCCCTCTACCCTCCGGGGCTAGTAAATTGGTACCAGAGTAATCTGGGAGGATAAAAGCACTGACTTGGAAACGGCTGGCTCCCGCAAGTCATTGTAATAGGCTCGCACGCATACAATTGCCTCTTCGACTACGAAGTTAGTGTGTGCGTTCGGCGCATGCCCTCAGAGGGTATTGAAGACGTCGAATCCTTTATTTTTTATTTTATCCTAAACACTTTGTCGATAACCCCATTATGCGAAATACAATCACATGAGGTACTAACTTGCCATCGTATGACTACCGTAACACCGTAAAAATGATACCCTATCAATCATGACGTATAACTTATCCATAATTAGCACGTCAAATAACCCCTGCGAGTCGAGTTTCACCAATCTCTGAAAATTCCAAGTACTGAGTAAGGCTGGGTTCATACTGATTCCCATGTTCTGGAACTGTTCCCGCACAGTTCCCGCACAGTTCTCGCACTGTGCTGGAACTGTTGGAACTGGAACTGTGCTGCAGCCGCCCGTTTTGAACGGCGGGAATTGGAGAATTTTGACCGTTCTCAATGGTTTTTCTTTCAGATTTCTCTCATTTTGGCCTTATTCCTCCGCCCCGCTTCCCTTTTTGATCAGCAGAACTTTGAACTCGATGCGAGATTGAAGAATGAGCGCATTTCTGCTCTGTGTGTACGACAAAACGTGTGTTCTTGTGCTCGTCCATTCTCTCCTCGCTAGTTTTGCTCAAAATTATTCATTTGTTCCGGGAAGCCGCTGCGTAGTTTCCATAGCCATCTGCCACAAACTAGGGAGTAGGAGCAATTCTGAAATTGCATGAATTTGGACTTGTCTCTTATTTTTGATGAGTTTCGTTTTTGGACGTTCTCAGCCCCTTTCTCCGTTCTTTCTTCTGCCCCGCTTCTTCTTGTGATGAGAAAAGCTGCGAACTTGAAGCAGGGTTAAGGATTGAACGGTGTTTTGCTCCATGTATCCGAGAAGAGGGCATTCGTGCACTCGTCCATCTTCTCTGCCATTCTTGTTCAGGTTCTTCATGTGTTCTAGAGATCTGTCTATGTCAATTTCAATACAGATGCGAGACTACGCAGCGCCTTCTTAAAACACATGAAGTAGGTCTGAGCAAAAATCACGAAGAGAGAATGGACGAGCACAAGAACACACGTTTTGTTGCATACACAGAGCAGAAAAGCGCTCATTCTTCAACCTCGCTTCGAGTCCGAAGTTCTGCTGATCAGAAAGGGAAGAGGGTGGAGGAATAAGGCCAAAATGAGAGAACGGTCAAAATTCTCCAACTCCCGCCGTTCAAAACGGTGCGGGGCGGCTGCAGCGCATGCAGCACAGTTCCGGAACAGTTCCAGCACAGTGCGAGAACTGTACGGGGACTGTGCGGGAACAGTTCCAGAGCATGGCAATCAGTATGAACCCAGCCCTAAATGAGCTGGGGTCATATCCGACTTAATTAACTGGCCCGTAGTAAACCCCCCATCAGTGCAACATGACTGTGCGGACATACATTGAACGTAGGACGCCTCAGTCCAGCATCCAGTGAGCTATTGATCTGGATGTGGATCGCTTTTAAATCATGACAATCATGTATGTTCTTGAAAAGGAACCACTTGAGCCGGTTCTGTCGAACAGGTAAGCGACAGGAATTGAACGCGCTGCCATGGTTCAACACCGGATAGCGCCACACTTTTGCTGTATTGCCTGGCGTCTTTGATAGCGACCACTACCGCAAAATCGATGATGACCGCTATCAAGGATTTCGCCTAGCATGCATGGATAAAACAAAAACACATTTTTTGACGAGAACTTCGTGAAAAAATGAAATGGTTGTAACATGAACTCAATGAATTAAATCAATGAATTCTTGTCTCGAGCAGCTTTTCGAAAAAAATTAGCAAACTTTACAAAAAAGAAGAGAATCTGTTCCCTTCCTTTCCACGCCAAAATCAGCTCTTCATCGATTCTCTCCTTTTCGGGCCGCTGTATTGTGCAGTTTGCGCCGATTTTGTACGCAGTGTTAGGCGAACTGATGCATATCGTAAGTTACTCAGGAGCAACTTACGGAAGTCTTCTTTGCGTCTCTTCTTTTTCACACTATTTGCATCACTTTAACATCAGTTCACACTCAGCTCAACTGAACGTGAACTGATGTGAAACAGTTGACTGCAGCCAGTGGGCGGATGGCCAACTGTAATTAGCATAGGAAGCTGGCCGGTCATCATTTCACCTGACATAAGCTCAACTGATAGGTTAAGTTCTGTTTTACCTGAACTGATCGAGCTTTACTACGGGCCACTATGTTTCAAAAATGAATTAGCCAACTTTTGCACTCTGTATAAAGCACTACTTCTTTGCCCATCTCAGAAATTCCGTTTCAAGAGATAGTCAAACCTGTGGGGTTGAAAGCAAGCCAAAATTTCGTCCATCCCATTTGTCGCTTTTAATGGCTGCGCTTTCATCAACTATTACAAAAAAAAACGAATCAGGCTCCATTCCCGCGAAAACTACGAGATTTACGCTAATATGAATAGTGTTCGCTAAAGATGTTTTTGTGACATAATCAAAGGCAGTTGTTCTGCAACGCCTCGACCTGTAGTTTTTTCGCTTACGTGGGATAACTCGACGCGCTGATGCCGAAAATCCACCTTGAATAGCGCGAATACGGCGAAAACCAGCATTTCCCAAGGCCCTTCATTTCGAATTAAGACGAGTGGAACGCTTCCCGCCATGGTTAGAAACGTAGAGTTGTTGTGGGACCCTCATGTTCATAGCATTGCGGCGTGCCGCCTCTGCCGGTGTGAGAGATATCACAAGCTCGTCCGAGCGTGTGCAAGAATGGCTTGCGCGCACGGGTTTAGAGGCAATTTTCTAGGCCGAGGCAGCATGCTGTGCGCCCGGACCTGCTCCGTTCTCATGTTTGGGTGCAAGCAACCTTCCATGCAAAAGTTTCGAGATGTTTGGTTTTGCCGAACCACTGCCTTTAAAGGCAGTGTCCGGGCAAAATGGGGGTCCTGAGATTTCTCTGCCATGTGAAAGTAGCCCCCCTGAGACACAACATCGCGCAACTGCGAGCATAAAACGTTCGACCTAAAGCAAGAAAAACGATTGCAAATTGGGGAAACTTACGCCTTGGGGCGGGGTCCTCCGAGTTGTTTGAATTCCTGCCAGACGGCAGAGTACATATGCCGCCACGGTTAAAAACCGTGCGCTCTTTGCAACCTCTGCGTCTTAGCCTGGCGGGGATCCCCAAATTTCGAAATGTGAGGACTTGGAAAATGCATGTTCTCGCCGTTTTCGCGCCTTCTGATGTGGATTTTCGGATTCAGCGTTGCGGATAACCCCAGATAAGTTGATTTTCTAGAAGTCGAGTTTCTGCCCGGACACTGCCTTTAAGGTGTGGCACAGCCCAAAAAAGGTGTGGCACCCACAATATATACACTTTCTGGTCGCTAATATCTTTCTTCCCAAAAGGTCTTCTGCCTAACTTTGGTTATCAGAAAGACTCACAAAAAGTTATTTAATTAGGATTGCATGCGAGAAAACCTTTGCTCAACTTTCAAGAATTTTTCGAACTATTTCAAACGGCATTGTTCACAATGGCGCTTTATGCGAAACTTCCTACAGCAATCCTACAGTAACAAAAGCCAATCGATAATTCGCTCCATACTGTAGATCCAAGTTGAAGCCAGCTCTACAAATAGTACCTAAGGTAGGCGAAGGACTTTTGGGGAAGAGAGATACTGGCGAACAAACAGTGTATACATACTTTTGGGATGCTGTATATATTAGGTTGTCCCAAAACCCGTTCTTGGGGACACGGTCAAGAGGCGCGATTTCTCCCTGCCACAAATCCAAAATTCCATTTAGCGCTATGCGAGTGTACAAAATGTATTAGACAAAGTACATTGGCTTCCTATCTGTCTGAAGTTACCACTCGCTGAGTTTGGTGGACTATGCTAGAAAACGAATCGATATATTTACGAACTGTTATTAGCTGCACTTTCATAAGTTTTTGACCTTTAAAACTGCCGTTTTGAACTGATTCCAAGGTAGCAAGATTGAGCAACCCACGCAGCTGTCAAATATATGTCTTTCTAGAATCAAAATACTTGTAGAATGTTATAAAACACTTTACCATGTCCTATTTGGTGTCCATCTGGCAACAAACATCGCGCCTCTTGACATAAACCCAAGTTCTTGCACCGCATTATCAAAAATCATAACTTATCTATAACTTGACGGGTTACTTTGGTAGTAACTTTATATGAAAGCACAGATCAAGCTCTTTACAGCGTCAAGCTTTCGGTGAATTAATACAACTTTGCTGTGACATTTTTAGGCTTTTTGAGCATTCGCAAAAATTGCAAAAATATAGTAATTCTCTTTATTTGCTTCTAACTCTCACATTTTCTCGTTTCGATTTACGTGAAAAGTACTACAGTAATAATTCAGTTTTCTCTAAATACCAGAATTTGAATTTTTCGTGACCCTGCTTGAAAAATGCCAATCTTAAGCAATTTCCAAATTGCTTGTATCTCTCGAACTTTCTCATATTGATTCAGCGAAAGCTTAATGCTGTAAAGAACTTGATCTGTGCTTTCATACAGAATTACTATCAAGGGAATCCATCAAGAAGTGAATATGTCATACACTTGTCATTTTTAAACAGTCTTCCAAATACTATTCAATAGAGTAAAGCAAGCTCCACAAGATTCTTGCTTTTGCACCACGTGTGATCCATCTCCAGGGCTCGGCACAAGGTGGCTTTCCAAAATTGCAAAAAAAGAAGTCCCCTTTCACTTCACAATGAAAGTAGGATATCCGCCATGAGATCTTAGAAGAAAAATACATGAAAAGGAGCGGAACAAAGTAAAACGAAAGAAACGCCAGAAAAGCCTCAAACAAACGCGATGATATTCGTATTTTCGGGATTGGCGCCATGATGTACTCATCTAGCAGCACTCCGCACCTGGAGCAGTGTTCCCGCCGCCATTGAAAATTTTTAAGAGGCTGTAACTGAGCCGGGGAGAAGGGGGTATGAGGCAATTTGGGAACTAATTTGCAGGGTTTGGGATGTAGATAGAATTTATGTAAAAAAGTAAAAAAAGTTATGTGAGGGAGGAAAAATTCATGACTTCTTCTTTCCCCAGCTACCTCAGGTGGCTTCCGGTGGTCTGAAAGCCACCTAACTCCGAAAATTGAGCACGCCTTCAGTTTACATAATCTCTTCATAAGTTTTTTTCATACTCAGTCCTGACTCCCCATTGCCCACCTACGCACCTGTTTTGGTGTCATTTCATCTTCACTTCGCTGTAAGCAAGCCCTTTGTTTGTTTGCGAGAGCATGCTGCCGGCGGTCTGAAAGCCAAAAGACAGCGGTATGCTCTTCCGCAAAAAGATATATCTTTTGCTCTTTCTCCCAAAACGATATCCAGCTTGCTTGGTGAGCCATCTGTGCCGTGCCCTGTCCATCTCGAGTTTCAAGCCGAAAAATGAAAGGATCCAATTGCCCGAAAAAAAAGAAAAAATCGTAACTCTTTCCAAAAAGAATCCTACAAAAAAGCTAACTTGCTCACGTAAACAATAGGTGCATAAAACATTTATGTAGGACGTTGCCTTATTTTTCTTCTGTTAGAAATCAAAAACACGAAAATTTCATGCTTTTGCCGAAGTGATGCTGTACTATCACTACATAAGTAACTGTATACTACTAGCCTGTAGAAGTTTAAAAACAGATTCCAGCTCTCCACAACCTAATTTTCGAGAAATATAGATTTTAGCGTAAGTTAGCCGATTAAGGGAAGCTATATTCGATAACTCTCGAGAAGTGGAGCTTGTGGAGAGCTGGAAAGTTGTCTTTGTACTTCTACAGACTAGTAGCATACAACTACTCAGTAGTGACAGTATAGCATCACTCAAAAGCATGAAAATTTTCGTGTTGTTGACCTCTAACGGAGGAAAAAATACGGCAATGGCCTATATAAATGTCTTATGCGCATCGTGTTTAGTGAGCAAGTTAGATTTTTTGTAGGATTTTTTTCTTGAAAGACTACGATTTTCTTGATTTTTCGGGCAGTTGGATCCTTTCACGGTTGAAACTCGAGATGGATAAGACCTGGTGCAAAAGCAAGAACGCCTTCTTGTAGAGCTTGCTTTGCTCCATCGAATAGTATTTGAAAGCCTGTTTAAAAATAAGAAGTGTTTGAGTTGCTGCGAGTAAAATTCAAAACGGACGGAACTTATTGGGCAACCTGATAAGTTGTTACTTAAGTCTCGTTACACTCTATCTTTTACTGCGATAAGTCAGTTTTATCAGACTCTAAGGGCCGCATGCACTAACCTCCCCGCTGGGGAGGGGATCGCAGCAAGCTTTATATTAGGTTGATGCAAAAGTTCTTTCCGCTCATTTTCAAAAATTCATAACTTCCGATTTTTTCAACCAATTTGGCTGCCTTTATTTTTGTATGAAAGAGTAACTCATGCTCTTCATAATGACATCTTAGCTGCTTGCTGGTGATCATCTGTTTCATAGATACGAGCGATAGAAGAAAATTAGTCAAAATTCGAATTTTCTGTGTAGGGTCATAAAAAATCGGAAACTTGCAAGAAAACTCGGAGCAGTCTGTATTGTAGGTTTTTTCACCAGCTCTTTCTAACACTGCAAAGTTTGCGCTGATTGAGCGTCTCTACAAAAAGTTATGATTTTCCTGAAAAATGCCAAAATAAATCAAAATCGCCCTTTTGTATTGCTTGCTCGAAAATCGCAACTTTTCATAGAGACGCTCAATCGGCGCAAATTTTGCACCATTAGAAAGAGCTGGTAAAAGAACCTGCAATACTGACTGCTCCGATTTTTCTTGCAAGTTTCCGATTTTTTATGACCCTACACAGAAAATTCGAATTTTGACTAATTTTCTTCTATCGCTCGTATCTATGAAACAGATGATCACTAGCAAGCAGCTAAGATGTCATTATGAAGAGCATGAGTTACTCTTTCATACTAAAATAAAGGCAGCCAAATTGATTGAAAAAATCGGAAGTTATGAATTTTTGAAAATGAGCGGAAAGAACTTTTGCATCAACCTAATATTTCGAAACTCCAAATACCTGGATTTCACTTGTGTACCTATCCGTATGTATTCCTACTACTCTTCATTATGAACATGTTGAAGAGGAGCGAGAAGCTGTACGAAACGCATTTTCCAGCTTTTGTATGATCCCTGATGATCCCCGGCGCTTTTCTTTAAAGTCATTTTTCTTTCTCCGAAGTCAACGAAAACCTTCCAAAGTTGTACTGAGCATCTAACACAACAGTGCTAAGCGTGTTGCTGATGAGAACAAATGAGTTTTTGAAAAGTCGAACTTTTCGGTAAACCTCAAATTTCGACCTGTGGATCATCGAAAATTTCATGACTTCAAAACATCATTTGTTTTTATCAGCAACATGCTTAGCACTGTCGGGTAGGATGTTCAGTATAACTTTGGAAGGTTTTCGTTAACTTCGGAGAAAGAAAAATGACTTTAAAGAAAAGCGCCGAGGATCATCAGGGATCATACAAAAGCTGGAAAATGCGGTTCGTGCAGCTAAGTGCCATTCGATGAGCAAAGCAAGCTCTACAAGAACGTTTGCAAAAGCTTGCACCAATTCTTTGATTCATTCGCAGTTTGAATCCAAAAACAAAAAAGATTTAGTTGCTCAATCGAGAAGAATTCGGGGGGGGGGGAAGCGACAAGAATTTTATTGTGACTCTAGAAAATTTTTTTGATGTGCATCGTCAAATTTTCGCGGACTCATAGCCCCGAAATTTCAGAAAAGTACATCGAGCACCTCCCGAAAAAAAATTTATAAGGCTGAGATAAATTTTCAAAAAAAATTGTTTTAATTATTTACAATTATAAACAAATTACTTGCACAATTTTAGAACTCATGCAAGTAACATTCAAAAAAAGCGACCCATTCTCGGGGGAGGAGGAGGGCGCCCTCCCCCCTGGTAAGCGACTGTTTCACGCGTATACATTCCACATAAGACCATGTACACATTTGCGGCTTATCGAGAGAATTAAAATGTCCAAATTTCCACTATGCTGAGCTATTCCCGTACCAATATATGTGTACTGCAAGCCTTTAGAGGTACAACAGTGAATTTTCAGCTTTCTGAAGGCGTTAGTTCTCGAGAAATATTGGTTTTAGCACCAAACACCCTGGTGAGGAAAGCTAAATTCGATAGTTCTCGAAAAGCAGCACTTGTAGAAAGCCTAAAACGCACGATTGTACTTCAAAAGGCTTATAGTAACCACAAGTGGGAACAGCTCAGCATTGCTTTGGTAAATACTTGGAAATTTCAATTTTCTCGCTTTATAGCCGAAAAAATAATACCGCAACTGCATATAGGAATGTCTGATGTGGAATGTATCTGAGTGGTCAAATTAGAATTTTTGTAGGATTTTTTCGAAAGAATTTGCAAACTTCCTCGATTATTAAGCAATTAAATCTCTTTTGGATTCGAATTTAGCGTTCAGAATTGGTGCGAACTTTTGCATTCTTCCTTGTACAGCTTGCTTTGCTCTATCGAATGGTAACTTAAAAATCTGATTAAAATTAAGAGATTTGTGACTTATCGCGGTAAAAACTCAGAGTAACAAGATTTAGCAACAACCTTACAAACAGGGTGTCCCAAACGTGAACATTGTTTGATCGTTAATATTCTCTTGTTTTCACGTCTTTCACCGAGCTTGGGGTACCATTTTGTATAGCGAGGTCAGGGCCCGGCGGGGGTGGCGCTTGCACAGGCTGGATATCGTTTTTGGCCCGAAAAAGCAAAGGGGATATCGTAATCAGGGGTCCGGGGCGGAGCCCGGAAAAAAAATCGACACAGGTCTGTACAAGAGATGCAACATTGTCACGCAATGCATTATGCATGAAAAGTTACTTACAATTCCACACTGGGTTGTGTTGGAAAATTAGTAGGTTCGTATATCATTATTCTGAGTTGTTTCAATTTCTATTTAAAGAACTAAACATCTGCAACTGATGCTAAAAAATATTCGCCCTCTACGCCGCCTAGAGAGGAAGGGTGCTGTTCCGCTTTCGAATCATGTTTATGCGGAAAAGCGAATCATAATGAGCAGATGTAAAATCATTTGTGTACACTATAGGAAAGCTCATTTTCAAACTGTTTTAACAACTTCACAAATTGCTCTACACTCAACGGATTTTTGTAGTTGACGTCGATTGCTTAGATTTCCGGGTTTCTTGAGTACACTGAAACTTTTGTCAAACCATATGAGCTCAAAGAAAAATTACGATTCGCTGGTGATTAATTCAGATCCATGCAAATAAAAATCTAAAATAAGTGTAACTGTGAAAAAGCTATTTCCCTCTTCAATATATTCAATCTTGGGACTTCCATGAAAAAGTCTATGTTGAGCATTCAAAGATTTCAGAAATATGTCTTGCAGAAGTCTGCGTTTGCAAAAAAACTGGCTGCTTTTGGGAAATGGAAATGTAGATAAGTGGAAAATTGGTCCTGAACAAGTGAGATTGCGGATTTAAACGCTTAGACACCGGTGATTGCTATCTATTGAAGGGGGGGGGGGAACAATGTTGCATCAAACTGATTTATGACCATTTCTCAATTCCTCGTCTGCAAAGCTTGACCAATTAAATTAAAATAAATGAATTCAGGAATCCATGCAGACAGTGTGTACTGTATTAGCGAGATTGCAGAAAATTTCAAAAGAGAAGCGAGTGCCAGCTTGCTTTGCTGAACAAAACTTTTCCTTTTCTAATTTGGTGAAAGGAATTTACAGCTTAAGCTAATTTTTTCTTTGGGATTTACAAGAATAGCCTTCTTTACAGATGAAAACAAGTCGCTTGCATACTCTATATGCTCAAACAGCAGAGCACAGAGAGCACATCTACAAGTACTTTGCGGCGCTATCCAGGATTAAACGGGAATTTATCCTCTTTCCCAACCTTCCCCCGCCTCTGGCTCTCATTGCGGTAGTTGTACTACGGATACATACACAATGACCACAAACATTCGCCTTTCTTGCTGTTGAACTGCCTCATGAACTCGAAATGCAGCCAGCAGTACAATTTGGCGCTCCAAAATTCACCTTGCCAGCGCGCGGGAATTCAAACGGGTATTTATGTATTGAGAAAATGAAGTGACAGGCTCGTTTGAAGCGTATAGGCAACTTTAAGTCGCCAATTTTAGTCCATAGGAGCGTGGTAAGGAGTAGAGAAGATCTACGAAAAATTATGAAAAACTTATGTGAATAGCAAGAGTGGTAAGTGTTTTTCGAAATTAGGTGGCTCCCGCGCCACCTGGGAGCCACCTGGGGTGGCTCCCTGCTTCCCTTCACATAAGTTTCCGGATTTCCCGACATAAATGTGTTCTACGTCAAAAACTTCTACTACTAATACAAAGCTGATTTCAAATCATAGAGGCGCCTCTCTGATACGGACCCAAATATATTGTCATCGCAATGTGAAAACATAGAAAGCGCGCCCCAGTCGCAAAAGTGTGCGCCGCCAATCGCAACCATGAAAAATGTGTTATTTTGCACACTATTTTCAAATGCTTTGATTTTTTAAGTTGCTTTGGTCTTACCCACGTTGTTTTCATGCGATTATTATTTGCCTCGTTCTTCTTGTTTTGTCATGCGCTAATCATCATATTTAGGTAAGCAAGGAACTGATTGGAACAAACACGCTTCAAACAGGAAGCGTAGTCTTGGATCAACTCGCTCCCATGTTTCAGTGTGAGTATCATGGGATTCGTCTCATGATTTTTCCTTTTTAATGAACTCTTCTTCCTTACTTTGCTTTAATTTTAGCACTGAATTTTTACTAAAGTCTACATTTTGTTGTCTGTTTTTGTTTCACTTTTCCCGGAATTGCGGATGCTTAAACTAGCCGTAGTTAATCTTCACAAAAATTTCGTCGAGATCTTTTTTGCATGACTTTGGTTGATGATTACTGGGTAGAACGTGAGCATTGCAGATGTACTGACACGTGCCAGCTTGGAGGGACTCTCTCAGTGAAGAAATAAGAGTATGTGCGCGGCTGAGAGCAAAATAGGTCAGCTGGTTGTTTTGAACTATGGTATCCATTGAATTCCTTTTTCATTAACCAGTTTCAGCGGGAGATATCACTGGCGCGGAGATTGAAGGCTTCCTCTATGGCAATGTGCAAAAAATACTGATCGCAAAGATAAGGTAAGTATTTCGTTTCTTAGCCTTTGTTCTAACCTAAGGTTTTCTGCATTAGTTATTTTCACATTATTTCTTCGAAAATGATGTTCTTGACAATTTTTGAGAGCGACTCAATCCCAACCCCTTTCATTGAATTCGAAGCGATGTTTTTTTACAATCGTTGGAGAAGAATAGTTGATTCGTTAACCGCATGGACTGGACATCACTGCGGAGCACGGCCGCGAGGTAAAACGCTCCCTCAGTACAGATTCGCATTGTAGAAGTCGTGCTCTCGCGACAATTTAGCGGCGCCGCACGTGGTCCGCAGCGTTTGAGTGGTCCGTGCGGTTAACGCATCGATGATAGTTGTACTCGCTACTCACATGCAGTCAATCTGTAGGTGAGTAGATCTCACTGTTTGTGCTGTCGCTGTGGTGCCGGCAATTTTGCTACGCCAGGAAAGCCAGTAGTTTGCGTGTACAAAATGGCGCTGAACATTTTCAAATTTGGCTTTCCTTGTCATTTTCTTTACGCGCAAGTTTTGTCAGCGGATCTTGTCACTGCAGTTACACACAGTTTTTAACAAATCAACCAACTATAGGCTGTTGCGTGAGAAGGCGCAATGTCTTTGGGCGCGAACGCGGTTTTTTGCGGAACGCATGAGGGCAGGATCTTCAAAGGCAAAGATATGCTTTCGCGAACTGCTCAACCAGTACTGCTTCAGCGTCCTGCAGCAGCCTTCAAGTTTACCTGCAACGCACGGACACTACTTTGGGTGCGTTCATACTGACCCGCGAAGTCCGGGAACAGTTCTAGCACAGTGCTCAAACTGAGCGCTGTGCTAGAACTGTTCGCGGACTTCGGAATCAGTATGAACACAGCCTTTTCTGCTTTAGAGTTAGTTCAGTCACAAAGACACCAACGGGAACGGTTTGTCACGGCTGTTAAAGCACTGATTTTGGACTTTTTGCGAAATGACCACACTGCTTCTTGATATATATAGGTCACGAACTGCTACTTCTTTATCCGTTAGAGGTGTCTCCAGATGCCAGCGTTTATCATTGGCATGTGTGTTTTTTTTATAAAATCACTCAAACAAGGAGGTTCTGTGTCATAACACATTCTCAAGAAATCTAATGACGCTGTGTTGCATCTTTTCTCTGTAGAATTCCCAAGTTTCAACAATATACAATCTTTAGTTGTTTCAGCTTCGATCTTAGCAGAAGTTTTCGCGCGTGCAGTTTACATGAAGAAGTTTTATAAGAGTTTCTCAAGAAAAAGCACCTACATTAAGGTACGTTTTTGCTATTAAGCTGGTAAAATTTTAGCCGTTTTTTTTGCAGGAAGAATACTGCTTCATTTGGCATGGAGATTATAGCCTACCAAAACGCTCAAGTCTCTCGCCAGCGACCAATGCGGCGTTAAATTGAAGCTGCTTATGTGTTCCCGTTTTCACGTGATTCATCTAACCTTCAAAGCCGTGTATAAACAACTTTTTGCTTTGGTTTCTTTAGTTTCTGCGCAATTCCTAAAAATTCAGATAAATCTTGCTTCAGAGAAACCCTTAAGTTTTTTCTATAACATTTTTTGACGATCAGATTTTTTCACTAGCTGCATTCTTGAAAGCAAAACAGATTAAAAGATTCCTAAAGGCGTACAAAGTATCGTGCTTCCTATACAACTTTTTTGCATATCCACATTGGGAATCAGGAGTGGTTCGCTCTCCTTCCTTTTTTCAATTGCATTTTGTCTTTTTATTTTTGTCCAAAAATTGCGCTTTCACTCCATCCTGTTTATCATTAATAGCCAGAGTCCGTCTCAATCGCAAAGACTTCCCACAGAACCCGCCAATGCCTCGCCCGACGTCTGCGGACGTTCAAATCGGCCTCACTTATTGAAGTTCAAGTCGAAAGTTTCGATATTGCGAAGACGTAGCCACACGCAAAGGGGTCCTGCTATTGAGTTAGGGTGTAAATAATATATGAGGTTGCAGTAGGTGTTTGTATCAATTCTGTTCAAAAAATTCGGAACGCGCCCTAATATAATAGAACTAGCAAGGAAAGGATACCAACTCAATCTGATGAACCGAAAAGAGATGTCACTAGACGCGTTCACACTTTTAACCCTTTTTGTCCCGACTCATGTCCACATTGTTCACAAGTGTTTGGGCAAGCTTTACACGAGCACTGAGGGTCAAAGAGAAAGTCGTAAGAATTTTCATGTCAAAGGGGATATTGTTTTGAAAAATCCAAAATGCAACCTTGTGCCGGGCCCTGAGCGAGGTTCGACTTAGAGTCTGCTCCAATCGGGATCAGACCGAACCGTTGAGGTGAATTGCGCGCTCGCAGCGTTAAAGGTTCGCGGCATGCGCGCACTGTCGCAGAGAGAGAAGAAATTTGAGAGAGAGCAGACTAGCTATCCGTAGGCGTGACGCAACCCTGGCGAAAACGGATTCACGCCATGCCAATTTTGCCTGGTTAGGATTGGGGCAGACTGTAGATTTACAGCTTGGGAAAATGTCCGATTTTTCCTCGTTACTGTAGGATTACGGTACAAACTTTCAGCATATAGCGCCACTGTGGAATAGATCTTCTAACGAAGAAAAAAATTCTAAAAAATCCAGAAGATTGTGTAGCAAGGTTTTAAGGCGTGCCGATTTCATTACATAACTTTTTACCAGTAAGCTTTTTTAATGGTGTAATTACCTTCTGACGAACACTGTAAAACAATCGCTACCCCAAACCTGAAATTCCTATATATATAGCTGGTCTGCTTGTATGTCTGTCTGTATGTGTGTACGTATGTTCCGAATAGAAAATTCCATTTCTGAACCGATCCGGACCAAACTTGGCACACATACACTTCGGGACCGGGCGAGTGTCATAGGCTACTTTTCGTCATCGATCGACATCGATTTTATCGACTTTTTTGCAGAGATTGAGCTACGGGGCTGGGATTTGGCAGAGGGGGGTAATCGAGCATGCTGATTACGAATATAATATTATTTTTGGAATTATCCATTAGTTTTATCGATTTTATGGAATTTTTTGCAAATTTTGGGCTACGGGGCTGGGAATTGGCACAGGAGGTAATCGAGGATGCTGATTACGAATACAATATTAGTTTCTAAAATTATCCATTACTTTTATCGATTTTATCGATTTTTTTGCAATGTTTGAGCTATGGAGCTGGGGATTGGTGAGGGAAGTAGGTGAGCATACTGATTACTAACACAGCGGGAATAGGGAATTGCATGTAGAAATGGGCACAGGGAAAGGTTGTACAGGGATAGGAATGGAACCTTTATCGTTTTTGACAGAGCCGGGCGGAGCCGGGTAAGCCAGGTGACTTATAAGAGAAGCATTAAACTGAGGTGGAACTTTCATATTTAGAATCAGCGACTTCAATTAGTCCAGTGCAAGAATTTCTGGCTTGTTCGGTTTTCCTTCTGAGTCAAAAATCGCTCTTATTTCTTGAAAATCTCCCCGAAGTTCCTACCGTCATCCTGCAGTAATACAGAGTAAATGATGATTCGCTCCATATTGTAAATCTAACAAGGGAAGCGTCATTAGTCAAAGTGGCCTTTCCAGATGAGACCCATACTGCTTTGAAGAGCATTAAGCGGTGATTCCAAATCTGCCTTCCAAATCTGCCAAGCGCCTCTGGCCGCCGAGTTATGACCATTTTTTGAAACGAAAAATGAATGCATAATTTAGGTAAAATCGATTGTTCCAATCTTCTCAGTGCTCAGATAAAGCAATTTTAAGTGTTAGCATATTAGACAAAATGTATCCATTGCATAAACGGCTCTGATACTTGACACCGGACCATCTGAGTAAATTTGGGTGACTTTGTTGAAGTTTTGCATTCAATTTTTTGACCTGGAAAACGCCCATAACTCGGTGTCCAAAGGCGCTTGACAGATTTGGAAGCATAGGTGCGATAGGGGGAGCCGGGCTCTCCCGAGGTGAAGGGGGTCTCGGCTGTTCCCGACCTTCCAGGGTGAAGGGGGTATGTGAGTCTAGGGGGGGGGGAGGAAGAGAGAAAAGGTAAAAAAGCGTGGTATGAAGAGCTCTAATTTGCACCTTATTTAGGCACAAATTGAAAAAAATTTAAAAATTTTGGAAGGAATTAAGAATTTTAAAAATTGACTTTATGAAGATCTGTGCTCCTGTTTCATCGCATCAACAAAAAACGAAAGCAATAAGGTTTACCCCAAAAGATGTACAAGTTAGGAACAACTTCAATTCCTGCACATCATCATCAACAATATTACTATCGCTAACGTCAGAGGCAACAAGTTCGCTGCCTGAAAAATCTTATTCTTCCTCCAAAAGGTCATCGGAGTAGAAGTAGAATTGGGTGCAAAAGCGTTCTGAGTCGAAAATGGATTTGAAACTTTCTTCTTTTTCTAAGCGCTTTTGTGATTTTTTTTCCTGGCCCTCTGGTAGCACCAGGAAAGTTCGCAGGTAGGTGACCAGTTTCTTCATACCATCTTTTAGGATATTTCAAAAAGTCATACGGTAATAGCCTGTATGAACCACTTATACCAATCCTTTAAATGAAGTTTTTAGATAACAATATGTTCAGTAGAAGGTTGACAAATTAAGTAATTGCTTAGATGCTCCATCGTTGTACGACTTCTGCGTTGTGCTCTGATAACAAAGGATAGAAAATTTCTTTCTCCACCTCTGCCGTGCTAGTCGGAATGGAAACTAGCTTTGCTAGTAAGTCCATCAGATTTTTTCGGTAAGTAATGGGGAAAGAGCGAGATTGCATATGCTTTCGCAACACAAGAAGGGAATATTGCATACTTTTTTGAGCCTTGTCAAACTCTGGCTTCACTTTCTCTGGCATACGTCTTGTTGGCTGGCGAGAAAGCTGCTCAACTTCTTCTTCAACAGCATCTGCGGAATAGCCGAAAAAAGTAGATACTATGCTGCGCGTTGGTTTTTTTTTTCAATATCATAGGTCATAATGTCACAAAGCGAATAACTTCCAAAAGCATAAAGCACAGAGTTGGGTTTGCACTCCAGTCGGGATCTAAGAGCAGTAGCTATGCTTTGTACTAACACCTTCCCTTTGTTCATATCCATGTTTGTGAATTTAGCAGCTTTGAAATCTTCAGCAACATGAAGATCAGCAGTGGACTTCCTGGACATTCTCACTGAAACTAGGCAATCTGCTTGGATTCCTTATGTAGAAAATCAGAGAGTTTCGCTCAATTGTCGACTCTGTATCAATGTCGACAACATTTTCGTCGGCATAAGATTTTCCTTCTGCCTCGCTGTTGAACTGGAACACATGCGAGTCATCTGCGATTTTGTGAAGTATTCTGCCTGCCGTTTCCTCTTCAAAGTGCCAACCTTTCCAAAACATTGAGGGATATTTTAATAACATGTTATTCTTCCGAATGTCTTAAAGTTTTTGATTCATTGAAACCAACCATTCTCTACAAATTAGGTAAGGTGAGTCTAGAGCGTTTTCACGAAAGTGACCTTCTTCAGCACTAGCTTTACAGAGTATAGCTTCCAGAAATGGGCGGATTTTTGTGTGAAGGTGTGGAATTTCACCAATCTCCCATAGTTTTTTGAGTGTGTGCTAATAATGATGGCATAACTGTCAATCAAAAGCGAATTTCTAACCAAAAAAAAAACATAAACATACAACAACGATAAGCACGCTTAAATAGATGCGTTAGCTCTCGTTCCCGTTAGTGCTGATAACGATGTCAATCCATAGCACATTTTTACTATTAACTTGCTCCACCTCGCTCTTATTGGGTCGTCCCGAACGTTTTTGCGCACGATTTTCAAAAATTCATAACTTCTGATTTTTCCAACCAATTTGACATCTCAGTGCTTAGTAAAGGTCATCTGCTGCATAGATAGGAGCGATAGAAGAAAAATGGTCAAAATTTGAATTTTCTGTGTAGGGTAAAAAAAAATCGGAAACTTGCAACAAAAATCGGAGCAGTCGGTATTTCAGGTTCTTTCACCAGCTCTTTTTAACGGTCCAAAGTTTGCGCCGATTGAGCGTTTCTATAAAAAGTTACGATTTTTCTGAAAAATGCCAAAATAAACCAAATTCGCCCTTTTGTATTGCTTGCTCGAAAATCAAAACTTTTCACAGAGACCCTCAATCAGCGCAAACTTTGCACTGTTAGAAAGAGCTGGTGAAGGAACCTACAAAACTGACTGCTCCGATTTTTGTTGCAAGTTTCCGATTTTCTATGACCCTACACGAAAAATTCAAATTTTGACCAATATTCTTCTATCCCTCTTATCTATGCAACAGATGACCATTAGTAAGAACTGAGATGTCATTATAAAGAGCATGACTCACCCTTTCACATAAAAGTGAAAACAGTCAAATCGGTTGGAAAAATCAAAAGTTATGAATTTTTGAAAATCGTGCGCAAGAGCTTTCGGGACGACCTATACAATGTGTTGGCTTATATGGGTTACCGGAGCAAATGATTTTTAGAGCCGGGAAGCAGAGAAGCCCTAACATGCTGTATACCATTCGAAAGCTGAGATCATGGAAAATCGACGTAGACCGTCGAGTTTTTTCTAGGTCTTCTGTGCCGCGAGATATGAGGGATTTTATGTGCTTCAAAAATTAACTGGTTTTGTGTCCTCACTTCCTGCTTTCCAAATGAACGTTACGAGAAAGTCGACGGCCTACGTTTGTTAATGAAGACTTGCTCTTTAACACAGATAGATAACCAGCAGTGATTATGTCTTCATTTAGCAGAAATCTGCTGTTGAAGATGACCATGTTTTCAGATAAAATGCGGTGTATCTCTCGATAGAGGGGGGCTAGAAAGAAGTCGACGGTCTAGGTCGAATCCTCTTTTCCTGAGCTTTCGAATGGTATATAAGTTGCTAGGCGAAAAGACTAACCAGTTTTCAAAAATGGGGTGGATATATTTACTATTAGCTTGCTCCAACCCGGCTCCACCAATGTATTGGCTTTCATCGGTTACCGGAGCAAATGATTTTTAGAGCCGGGAAGCAAAGTAGCCCTAACATGCTGTACACCATTCGAAAGCTGAGATCATGGAGAATCGAAATAGACTGTCGACTTTTTTCTAGGTCTTCTGTGCCGCGAGATATGAGGGATTTTATATTCTCCAAAAACCAACTGATTTTTTGTCCTCACTTTCTGCTCTCCAAATGAACCGAGGATAAATAAATAATATAAATAAACATAAATACCGTTTCTTTTGTAAATTTATGAGTGTACTTGTTGCTTGAGGTACTTAGCCTGCAAAACCTTTTAATGACGATTTTTATCATATTCTCATAGTACAATACCAATCTCGGCCCAGGTGAAGGGGGTCATCGGGAGTTTGGCCTCAAAGTGAAGGGGGGTAAGATCCATCACTCCCCCTATCGCAACTATGTTTGGAAGGCAGATTTGGAATCACCGCTTAATGCTCTTCAAAGCAGTATGGGATTCATCTGGAAAGGCCACTTCGACTGATGACGCTTCCCTTGTAAGTTGAACCTCGCTACAGAATGGCACCCTCAAGCTTGGCGAAAGACGTGAAAGCAAGAGAGTTATTAGCGATCAAACAGTGTTCAAGTTTTTTGGGACACCCCTTATACATATGTAATTCGATAGCCTGGATCTTCTAAATGTCACAAGAATAATTCAGGCCTGGTTCGTCTGCTCTGCTCTGACTGATAGTTGATAGATCCACTAAAAGCGAAAAATGAGACAAAGGCGAGATTTTGGCTTGCTTTTAATTTTCCACAGCTTACCTATACCATCCCCACACGGTGATCTCTAAACCGCAATTAATGTCTGCTATGACGTCACTCTGGAGGAGTTATAAAGGATTTTTGGTGCAGTGGATAGTGGCTTGGACTGCAGAGCTGGATGTCGTGTGTTTGATTCCTCTGGGAGGACCACTCGTTTTGCATTTTTGTAAATCTTAGCAGGCAGATTGCAAAACCTGTCCACATTTAAAAAAGTTGATTTTTACAATTTGAAGCAATATACAATACCGCTCACAGAATGTGCAAAATTTCCGTAAATGGCGCAGAATTCCGAAAATTCCGCGAAGGTTCGCGAAATTCCGGGAATTTTGCGACATTCCCGGAATTTCGCGACATTCCCGAAATTTCGCGAAATTCATGTAAATCACGCAAATTACGCAGGGCCATAACTTCGTTCCGAATGAGTATATTCAAAATCCGAAAACAGCATTGTGATCAGCTCGTCAAGGCGAATCTTTTGGTATACAGGTTGTCTCCAATATCCTCTTTTCAATAATCTTGAATCTGCATGCGGACGCCTTTTCGCGTGGGTGTAACGCAACAAGCATCACACATAGAAGATTGCCATGGGCACCGTTCGATAGTACTCTTTCAGTAGATTATTCTGCGCTAAACAGCAGCCGAAGACTCTCTTTTAAAAGAGATAGAAGAGCTGATAAACTCTGGAAAAATCAAGCTGTTCCAAGTTCTACTAGCCGTAACTTCCTTCAGAATGAACATCTTCGAAATCCGAAAACAGTATTGTGTTCAGCTCGTTAAGGCGAATCTTTCGGTATACAGCATGTCCTTGAAATTCCATTTCCAATTTTTTCAAAATTTTCTGCGTGCGTATATTCGCAAGGTCGCAACGCAGCGCACATTAAGCATAAAAGACTCCAATAAGCACTATTGGATTGTGCTGCTCCCGCAGATTACCGAGCGCTAAAAACGAAGTGGAGAATCTTTTTCGAAAAAGATAGAAGAGCTGGTGAATTCTGGAAAAATCGTGTTGTGTCAAATTTTGCCCACTGTAACCCTAAAATGGGAAGCTCTCCTGCTAAGCAGATGTGCTTTTCGTAATCAGCAGGTCAGATAACCTCTTTGAGCGAAGTTTCCTTATAATCCAAGATCATCGACATTTTGACCAAAACCCATCGGCGAGCTTCAGGGCGTAGAATGAGAAAAAATCAAATCACCCGAATTTCTTTGAAAACTTGCTCATAGAAGTTATCTGACCTGCTGATTACGAAAAGCACATCTGCTTAGCAGGAGAGCTTCCCATTTTAGGGTTACAGTGGGCAAAATTTGACACAACACGATTTTTCCAGAATTCACCAGCTCTTCTATCTTTTTCGAAAAAGATTCTCCACTTCTTTTTTAGCGCTCGGTAATCTGCGGGAGCAGCACAATCCAATAGTGCTTATTGGAGTCTTTTATGTTTAATGTGCGCTGCGTTGCGACCTTGCGAATATACGCACGCAGAAAATTTTGAAAAAATTGGAAATGGAATTTCAAGGACATGCTGTATACCGAAAGATTCGCCTTAACGAGCTGAACACAATACTGTTTTCGGATTTCGAAGATGTTCATTCTGAAGGAAGTTACGGCTAGTAGAACTTGGAACAGCTTGATTTTTCCAGAGTTTATCAGCACTTCTATCTCTTTTAAAAGAGAGTCTTCGGCTGCTGTTTAGCGCAGAATAATCTACTGAAAGAGTACTATCGAAGGCTGCCCGCCGCAATCTTCTATGTGTGATGCTTGTTGCGTTACACCCACGCGAAAAGGCGTCCGCATGCAGATTCAAGATTATTGAAAAGAGGATATTGGAGACAACCTGTATACCAAAAGATTCGCCTTGACGAGCTGGATACAATGCTGTTTTCGGATTTTGAATATACTCATTCGGAACGAAGTTATGGCCCTGCGTAATTTGCGTGATTTACAATTTCGCGAAATTTCGGGAATGTCGCAAAATTCCCGGAATCGTTTTGAAAATTTCCTGGTGCCAGCTCGTGCCGAGCCCTGTCCCAGAGGAAAAAAAACAAACAAAACAAACACACGACATCCAGCTCTGCAGTCCAAGCCACTATCCACTGCACCAAAAATCCTTTATAACTCCTCCAGAATGACGTCATAGCAGATATGGATTGCGGTTTAGAGATCACCGTCTGAGGACGGTATACGCGGTATACACCGCTTACCCAATCGTCAGTGCGATTAAGTATCCTTCCCTTGTGAGATGGGCAAAGTAGGAATAGCGATTTGTATTGAGCGCAAAAGGGTCGATTTATTTTGAAATAAGGTTAATCATGTTCGAAAATGAGCATCTCACTCATGTGGTTCGACATTTGGAAACTTCAGAATTCACTCAAACTTGATCCACAGGGGTTATTTGACATGCTAATCACGCATATACTGCTCGCTATGCTAGGTAGGGCTTTTAAATTATGCCTATCTTCGGTATACAATAGTTAAGTAGATCCTACTGATACAAATTAGAGAGGGGGGGGGGATCGAATTCAGCGATCGGGTGCCATACCTCTCGCTTGACCCCGTTTCCGCCATCGAAAAATCTAGAAATTAGCTACTGCAAACAATAGCGTATACCAAGAAAAATCAAATCCTCCAAACAGCTATCTTCTTCTACATGCAAACTATACTTTAGAATCGAATTTTTTTTTTTTGAATAATCGAATGTTTTCGAAAATCAGAACTGTCGAATAGTCGAGTTTTATACTTTCAGAAACAAAAAATTTCGAATATCCGAGCATCGAATATTCTAGAAAATCAAAGATGCCGAATAAGCGAATAATTTCAAAATGAAAAAATCCCGAATCGAATATCTTCGAGAAAAAAATTGGAATAAACGAACACTTTGCATCGACTATGTCGAATATTTGCTCGAATTTTGATTGAATCAGCACAATGAAGGACTCCAGTGGGCAAATTGAACAATAAACGATGGTTGCTGATTTGTATAGCAGTCAAAATCATGTAGTTATTCGATATACGAAGTTGTCGAATAATCGAATAACTTTTGAAAGTAGATATTCGAATGTTCAAATATATTCGAAAATCACAAATTTTGAATAACCGAATAATCGAACAAATTAAAATTGACAAATTTCGAATAAGCGAATATCGAATATATTCGAGATTTTGAAGTTTTCGAATAATCGAATTCCGGGTAAGTTCAATTCAAATACTCGAATATTTATTCGATTCGGTTTAGAGTATAATGCAAACCCGAGATGAATAATATAGGAATATCTCAAAACTAGTAGCAGACGTCTTTATCACAAATTAGAAACTCTTAAATATTGAGTGCTGAAACTTTTCATTTAAGTTTAGTGATCACTGAGCAATGGATATCACATTACTATGGAGCACGTTTGAAAGATATAAAAGCATCAACATGAGTGACTGGTTTTCGACTGCAGGCACAGTTCTTCTTGTTAATTACTGAATGAGCTGCCTGATGACGTACTGGAGTATTCCGCCATTACGATAGTATGTGAGTTCAACATCGGTGTCGAAGCGGCAAATAACCTAAGATATACAGAGAATCCATAGAAAACAAACCGAGAAGAAAGATGGTTTCTTGGCTGCTCAAAGGGCCCCTTGAATAAAGGCTGCTAGGTATCCTATTAGAAACAATTACGCCGAAAAATCGTCGCGACACAATAATAATAAGCAATAATCAACTCTCTTCTTTTCTTCATTAGTCCATATCATCATAATTACAGATAACGGGTTTACGAAAATTCAGAACTCTTTTAGAAAAAAACTAGTGAGTTTTTTTCTCTGAAAGAGAGGCGACCTAGGGATCACTGAAAATGATGATTGGAAACTCCATTCGCACATAAGGCACCATTTCCGCTCGCAGCTGCACTTATTTATTAGGTCATTCCGAAAGTAATTCGCTTTTTTCAAACGGGCGCCACATCTGATAGAACAAAGGTTTTTAAGAGATCTTGGTAGCATTCGAAACAGCATTCCATTCTCTTTCTAATGGTTATAAAAATGTTGCAAAACAGTCAATGAGCTTTCAGAAAATAACCAAAATCTGCGACCTATGCTTTTTGAGATAGTCAAGTTTCACAATTTTTTAAAACTTTCATATCAAGTTTCACAATTTTTTAAAACTTTCATATCAATTTTCAGAAGAAGTTCAAGTGACGCTTCGATAGAGCAAACCTCATAGAGTACAGTGCATCTTTTTTCACTTTTCCATAGCTTGTCATAAATTTTTAACAGAATTTTAACTGATGCTACCGATTTCCATACTTGGACAGCTAAATCCTAGTAGAACATTAAACCTTGAGCAGCTCGGGTGTCATTCGATGCAGCTTTTTCTCCTCTTTCTAATGAGTGTTTTTTGTTTCCGATTTGCTTAGTTTCCAAGGGTAAAATCATCACAACTCATTTTTTAGGGAGCTCCAGGCTGTACCCGAAAAACTCGAAATTTGATATTTCGAACCGTAAACCCTCACTTGCTTTGTAAAATTAGTGCTAACTCATAGTACCATCTTGGTAGTGTCAAATTCCGAAAAATTATGATGTTTGATGCGATTGTGGTTGAAGTGGGCCTGCCAAAATTCGATGGTTCTGCTAAAAAATCTTTTAAAAAATCACGACGCGCTACGAGAAAGGGGAAAAAGTAGCACTGTATTCTACGAGTTTTACTCTATCGAATCATTACTTGAGCTCCTTCTGAGGATTGATATGAAAGATTTAAAAAATCGTGAAACTTGGCCATCTCAAAAAGCATGGGTTGCAGATTTTGGTCATTTTCTGAAAGCTCATTGACTGTTTTGCAACATGTTCATAACCGTTAGTAAAAGAATGAAATGCTGCATCGAATGCTACCAAGATCTCTCAGAAACCTTTGTTCCATCAGATGTGGTGCCCGTTTGAAAAAAGCGAAATTACTTTCGGAATGACCTAATATTTTTGATTCGACGCCTTCATTCTTGCTATTGCATCTTGCATGATACCAGACATAGAATCCCACATAAATATCGCCCCTTCCCAGCTAAATATACCGGACCTATGGGGATTTTACTTGGAAAGTAATTTTAGGGCCTGAACTAAAGCACGGCCCAAGCGGCAGCGCAAATGACTCACTAATAGCTGAGATGTACGCCTCCAAACTGGATCCCAGGCTCGTATTATTATTATTATCGGACGAATTGTATCGTGTTTGCATGTTTTGGCGCGAGAATCCACACAAAACTGATGTGTAGCGCCATGAATACATGCGAAATACGATCCTGGGGACCATGTTGGAGGCGAATATCTCAGCCGTCAGAACACCATCTAATCTGCCGGTTGGGCAGTGTCTTAGGGTCCCAAAATTACTGTCCACGTGATCCCACATGTCCAGATTTGCCTGGACGCTGCCTTCATGGAAACGCGTTTTGTTACATGCCCATGATAGATTAAGACCCCTCTATTATGTCTTCAACCCATGTCAGTTTAACCGCAAGGTACACACAATTTTTGGATTCATCCAAACTATGGAATTTGATAATGATTCCGATCAGCGATGAATATTAATCTAGAGGGTAATCTTGATATAGGGCATCCGAAAAATCATGACGATGGTGCGACCGCGCGCGACACGCACGCACTTCCTTCTCTGTTTCTATCTCTACTCGAATGGTTTTTCTGCTTACATTTGAAAGTATTCAGAAACTGGAAGTGCCTGAGCTAGCGTTGAGGTGATGCCTGTTTGTATGGATGTTTTATGCTCCTGTTGCGCAAAGAACGCAGTCAAACTCGTCGTCATTTTAAAAATGAACCATAGTTGGGTTCTTATAACCCACTGACAAGGGAAGTGTCAGAAGTCGCAGTGGCCTTTTGATATGGGATGGGTACCATCTTAAGCAGCTTGAAATGCTGATTCCAAAACAAGCTTTCTTAGCTGCAGAACTGATCTGGATCGCGAGTTATGGGCATTTTAAACATTAAATTTTACATTGTTTGAAGTACTCTGTGATCACGGGAACCTTTCAAATGCTTGTTTAAGCACCACAGCATGACTTTGATGAAAGCGTAGGATTACGTTAAACATTGATGGACTGTTTCATCTATGCTTGAGCCCAAAAAAATGTTCGCTTTAATTTTTGGCTATTCTCAGCATTGTAAATTTCCCGCAAATTAAATTCAATAACTCTCGTCCTAGATTAGTTCTGCAGCTAAGAAAGGCTGTTTTGAAATCAGCATTTCAAGCTGCTTCAGATGATACTTATTTCATGTCAAAAGGCCACTGCGAGTTCTGAAACTTCCCTTGTGAGTTCCAAAGTGATTACGTTCACTGAAGGGTAAATAATTCTAGCCTATTTAAAAAACGACCGCAGAGATAACAATCAGCAAATTACTAATAGGACTCATCATCGCCACAACAAAATCTTCAGACAGAAAAAATAACATGCCTCAAAACTTCTTCCGTCAGAAACGGTGACCTTGAGTAGTTGTCCAGTCTTCGGAAAATCAGGAAGATCAATGCTGCAATCCCACTAATCATCAAAAAAAAATTGAAAATGAATGACTGGTGCAAACCTGTACTGCTCTCTTCCCGTTAAGTTCAAGGTCTCAGCATTTTCTCCCTTTTTGAACTGAAGAGGAACAATGCCCATACCAATCAGGTTTGAACGATGGATGCGTTCGAATGATTCGGCAATAACCTTGAAACTAATGCTCAATTTTCCAACAAAACTTTATCTGAAATGAACGCACAGCTTTTACACCCAGCAAATAGGGTCCCTTTGCAGCCCAATCTCTTGAGGAGCCAGAACCATACTCTTTACCCGCAATGATGATAACCTAGACAAGAAGGTTCAAAGTATACAATTAGATACGTTGTGGAGAACCTACAGGATGACCCTCTGCGGCATACTTGATAGCGGCATCATAAACATCCATTTCCTCACCAGAAGGAATGTGCACCGTTCGTGGACCTACTTTTGACGCAAGCTTATTTGCAAGTCGAATGTTTGCAAATGTTCCTCTCGCCATGATCTGAAGCAATTTATCTCTCATTTTCGTAACCACAAAGGTGAAAATATTTATACATTTGTTAGGATAAATGAAGTTCAATTTTATAATCATCATATTGACTATTAGGCTGTGCAATGAGTTTGTTCGCATTTTTTAAACCCCTCGATGATGTGCGTGGTATTCAACAAAACGCATGTCTTCTTGTGCAGTCTTATTTGCTTACTCGATAGGTAAGCATAATTTTCTTACTTGAGAGTTAAAGACAAAACTTTTTGAAGCCTGAACCAAAAACCGCGGAAGGGAAATCCATCTTCAACTGCTTATGTTACGCCGCGAATACTCAGAGCTAAATCTAGAGACGGGTTTTCTAGTCTCTTCGAAACCTGAAGGCAGTCGTGAACTAAATGGTTAACACACAGTCCAGAGAGCAAAGAGGATGCGCTGTGAATACCATACCATCGAAGACACATAGCTTTGGGTGAGCGAAACGATGAACGTCGTCGCGACAATATCTTGCTCCGCCAACTTCAGAAAAAGCATTGAAGAGCCTGTGAAAAAAGGGAGACAGCACAATGGCAGTTTCTATAAAATTAGTCTATTTTTTGTGTGTTGTCAAACTGTTTGAGTGAATCTCCCATTCATATAAGAGAGCTTACAACTTGTCAGAAAAAAATGTCAAAAACGCCTTCCTGAACTTCTAATTTTGGAGTCGTTAGGGAACGATATAATTTGTGGAGGAGACTTGAATCTTTGAAACTTAAATACATATTGCCATTTACGTACAGAACATTGGGGAAAGAAACTGGAACAAAAACTGCGAGCGGAGGACAAGCATTTCGAAGTGAATTTGACGTAAAATTTCTTTCTTTTTCCAGGATTATGTATGTATTCAGGTTTCCATTGGTGCTAATGCCAAGATCTCGAACTCATCGTCTGCCTTTAGTAAATTTTTAAATATCAAACTTTTGTAAGAAGGTTAACAACATGCGAAACAAATGTTTTCCGTGCAATACTAAGGACGTGAGGAGCAAAAAATAAAGACCAAACTTTCTACGAAGATTAGTCGACTAAAGAAGAACCCGATGTTGAATCCAGGAAGAGTTTCAATGCAAAGAGCATAACTGCTCAAGGCAAACCACAAAAACAGTTCGTGGAGCCAGCCATTTCAAGCTTTGATGATAGCTATTGTGCAACGAAAATAGAAGCAGAAAATTCACCACAAATTATTTCGACAAAGGAAACGACAAATGGACGCAAAACGTCGGATCATAGATGCGATAGGTGGAAAAATTTCTCTGACCCCCTTCACTTTAGGGCCGGCATCTGGCTGACCCCTTTCACCTGAGGCTGAGACTAGAATCAAGGCATAACGGCCGAACTAAAAGCTGTTACAACGGCACTTTTTGTTTGGAAAGGAAAGCCAGCAACTCTTCTCCTTAGCCATTAAGACTGCAAGAGAGCATCGAAGCAACAGCGTGTTGAAAAAACGCATGCTGAGACCTTCTGCGCACTCAAAGTGGCGTTGATAACGAAATATTAGGTTGGCTAGAAAGTTCTTGCGTAATTCAAACAAAATTCGATAACTTTTCAATGACTAGACCTAAATTCGCAATCTTGTTCCCTAAAAATATTAGAAGGCCTGCGCTCTATGATGGATGTTTATGCGCTGCGCTCTATGATGGATGTTTATGCGCAACATTTCATGAGCTAGCCCCCGAGAACGAAGCTCTCAAATATGGGACTTCAAAATTTGCAATTTTGAGTTTGGTGCCAGAAAATCGCAGAGTGCCGCTAGCTAGCCGAAAAAAATCTGTAAAAATTACTTACACTGCAGAAGTCCATAAGTTACTTTGGAAGGCTTTGATCTTGCACGGTGAAGCAAAAACAAAAAATTCGTGAAATAGTCATTTTGCCGAAAAAATCCACTCATTACCGCAGTTTTTCGACAAAAACAATTTTTTACACTCCAAAAAACGTCGCAAGGTCCTAAATAGCCAATATGTCTTATTTCTGGTAGCAAACTGTGTTTTTGTGGAAAAATTCCATCGATAAGGGGATTTATCCTGTAAAATGACAAATTCCACAAATTTTTTGTTCTCGCGTTTCCATGCGAGATTAAAGCCTGCTAAAATAACGTATGGACTTCTACTGTGTAAGTAATTTTTACAGATTTTTTTTGGCGAGCTAGCGACCCTGTGTGATTTTCTGGCACCAAACTCAAAATCGCAAATTTTGAAGTCCCATATTTGAGAGCTTCGTTCTCGGGGGCTAGCTCATGAAATCTTGCGCTTAAACATCCATCATAGAGCGCAGGCCTTCTAATATTTTTAGGGAACAAGAGTGTGAATTTAGGTTCAGTCATTGAAAAGTTATCGAATTTTGTTTGAATTACGCAAGAACTTTCTAGCCAACCTAATATAATCAAAAACTAAAGGGGTGTTTGATTCTTTGAGTAATTATCATTGTATCAATGAATACACATTATCGCAAGAAAGAGTGAGCAAGAGTAAAAAATCCGGACTGGCTACTGATGGATGCATGTTTACTGACAGGGATCGTACCATATCTGAAGAAAATAATAACATATTAATAAAGCTGTCGTTTCTCAAGCTTTCGAATCATAAGTAAAACTTCGAAAAAGACCTTCTTGGTTCAAAAATGGAGCGTGAGATGATCACCCAAAATTAGCTGATATTGTAGTCAGATAAAACTGCTCGTATCTCGCTTCACAGAAAAGCTAGGAAGAAAGAGACGGCCTATGTCGATTTCTCGTGTTCTTAGCTATCGAATGGTATACAGTGTTGGGTAAAGTATTGGTGCACAAAGTCTTCTCACAAGGAGAGGATACTTAGTCGAAAGCACCAATCCGGATGAGACATATATCATCTTAAAGCGCTTGAAATGCTAATTCCAAATCTGTAGTTTCTAGATGCGGAGCGGATTTGTAGAAGGAGTTATGAGGGGTGTTCCCCTCTGGGGTTGAGGCGCCCTTGAGCGGTCTCCCCTTATCTATGAGCACTGTAGAGGAGTATCAGCTGGTGGCAACTGGCCTAATGGTAAGTAACTTGAATGAAGATTACAATAAGGATTATAATGCTCGTATTACTTTGGTTTTTTAACACTTCTAACTTCGATTAGCATCAATATCATCGGAAAGTTCAGGCTTTAGGGCTCTGAAGTCATTTAGAAGCTCAATTTGGCAAAAACTGCGATACAGTTGCATGCCAAGGGGATTGAAATCTTGACACTCTACTTATCAAGCATGTCACTTACCATCAAGTCAGTTGCCACCAGTTGGTATTCCTCTACAGTGCTCATAGGTAGGGGAAGTCCTGTGGCCGTATTCATCAACAAGCAACCCAGTGGGTTCCGGAACCCAGTTCAGTGCTTTTGATGAATATCGATTCTACTCCAGGGTAGAATCGATATTCATCAAAAGCACTAAATGGGTTCCTGAACCCACTGGGTTGTTCGTTGATGAATACGGCCACTGGTGGGGGGGCGCCTCAACCTAGAGGGAAACAACCCTCATAACTCCCACAAAACCGCTCCGCAGCTAGAAACTACAGATTTGGAATCAGCGTTCCAATCGCTTTAAGATGATTATGTCTTATCGGACTGGTGCTTTCGACTAAGTATCCTCTCCTTGTCAGTAAAAATTCCGGCGACCCATACAAGCCAAGAGCGGGGGTTGAGCAAGCTAATAGTAAATACCTCCACCTCATTTTTGAAAAGCCACGAGTTTTTTTTTTACTCAACAACCTATATATTATTAAAAAGCTCACGAAACAAGGATTCGAGACCGTCTCTTTTTCTCTGGCTCTCCTCTACTTACGGGAAGGTACTTTCAATGGCCGTGGCTTTTTGATATGGGATGCATATCATCTGAAGCAGCTTTGAACGCTTATTCTGAATCTGCTTTCCTTTTCTGCGGAGCGCTCTTCTGAAGAGAGTTATGGAAGCCTGAAAATCTTATTTTAGGAGCGCTCCTTAAAGGCAGTGGGTCGGCAGAATGAGACCCGTGGTAAAACAAGGTCACAGGGTAGTAGACCCATAATGGAACCTATGGGCCAAAGTTCGGTCTTTCTCTGCCACTTCTAACCCCCGAAATTTCAAAGCGAAAGAAGGGCTCATCTCCTGTCCTCTCCGAACCCGCCCACCACATGGACGAATGAACGCGGAGCCCGTCATGGCGAAGACGCAGAGTCGTTGCGGGACCTCATGCTTATAGCGTTGCGGCCGGCGCTCTGACCGTGGAAGTCACTCGTCCATGGGGTGGACGGGTTCGGAGAGGACAAAAGATGAACGCTGCTTTCGCTTTGAAATTTCGGGGGTTAGAAGTGGCAGAGAAAGACCGAACTTTGGCCCATAGGTTCCATTACGGGGGCTCCTACCCTGTGACCTTCTTTTGCCACGGGTCTCATTCTGCCGACGCACTGCCTTTAAGTTAGAGAGCGCTGGTATGGCGTTGGTGGTGCAATGGTGTAATAGTTGTTGGCATTGAAGGCGAAAGGCCGACGGTTCGAATCCAGTGCAGAGCGTACCATTTTGCATTACGAATGTGAGTTTAAAAACCACTCTAATTCGCCTGCAGACACTTACTGTAATGCCTTTAAAAATGCGACTTAAGGAAAAAAATTTCTGGCAGAACCGCTTGCTTGTTGAGATTTGGTTTTCTCCGCAAAAAAATTCATTTACCGACTTGAAGCGAAATTACAAAGCGAGCAAAACAGACATTTCTCACAACGAGAACTGCGTATGATGAAAACCTCCACGCAGTTCTCATGCTCGCTAGTACCCAAACTAACTAACTAACTAAAAAACTAACTAAAAACTAAATAACTAACTAAAACTAACTAACCATTACACCACTGCACCACCAACGCATGCAGCAGCGTCTTCAAACTCAAAGAGCGCACCAAAACAAGATATTTAGGCTTCCATGACTCTCTTCAGAAGAGCGCTCCGTAAAAAAGGAAAACAGATTTGAAACCAGCGTTCGAAGCTGCTTCAGATAGTATGCATCTCATATCAAAAGGCCACGGCCAATGAAAGTACTTCCCTTGTTAGAGATACATGGCATTCTAGCTAAAAACATGCGCGTTTTTGTGAGGAAATTCTTATGCAAAGAGTGAATGAAGACGCCCAGTGGTCTAACCGTATTATTGAGCAAGACTTCGCTAGTAAACGTAGACCGTCTCTTTTTTACTAGCCTTTCTTCTTTCTTTCAGAAATGGAGCGCAAAGTGATTGCATGAAATCAAGTGGTGCTGGAGCTAGGTATGATTTTTTTATATCTGAACTAGCTGGCTTACCCGGCTCAGCCGTATGTTCCGAATAGAAAATTCCATTTCTTAACCGATCCGGACCAAACTTGGCACACATACACTTCGGGCCCCGGCGGGTGTCATAGGCTACTTTTCGTTATCGATCGATGTCGATTTTATCGATTTTTTGCAAAATTTGAGCTAGGCTGCTGGAATTTGGCAGAGAGGTGTAATCGAGCATGCTGATCACCCACGTGGGGGTGATCAGCATGCTCGATTACCCCCCTGTGCCAACTCCCAGCCCCGTAGCTCAAATTTTGCAAAAAATCGATAAAATCGATAGCGATCGATGACGAAAAGTAGCCTATGACACCCGCCGGGGCCCGAAGTGTATGTGTGCCAAGTTTGGTGCGGATCGGTTCAGAAATGGAATTTTCTATTCGGAACATACGTACACACAGACAGACATACAGACAGACAGACAGACATACAGACAGACAAACAGACATTCAGCTTTATATATAAGATTCACAGGAGAGCTGGAAAGAAAGAGACGATCTGGTCGATTTTGTATGTTCCAAGCTTTGGAGTGGTATGTCGATTAATGAGACATAAAGCTCTCCTGAGTCAAAAAAGTCTCTGTTGGATGACCTTCCAAAGCCTAAGCTTTGAGAGAATCTTCATATTACACCACCTCTGTACCATTTATTTTCCTTCTTTTACCCTCTCCCGTTAAGAACGTAAGCTTGCGTCAGCATTCATCTTAAAGCTCAGTTACCCCCTTCACTTTTTTAGGTCGGAAAAAGCCAACCCCCCCCCCCTCCCCCTTCACCAGGAGGGGACCCTGCTCCCCCTATCACCCCATTCCTTCATAAATCAGTTTTATCAATTGGAAAAAAAACTGAACAGCTTCCCGTAACTGTTCACGTGATGTCTGGAAAACTGTCACCCATGTAGTGATGAATCTTATATATAAAGCTGAATGTCTGTTTGTCTGTCTGTATGTCTGTCTGTATGTCTGTATGTCTGTCTGTACGTATGTTCCAAATAGAAAATTCCATTTCTGAACCGATCGGGACCAAACTTGGCACACATACACTTCGGGCCCCGGCGGGTGTCATAGGCCACTTTTCGTCATCGATCGATATCGATTTTATCGATTTTTTGCAAAATTTGAGCTACGGGGCTGGGAGTTGGCACAGGGGGGGGGGTAATCGAGCATGCTGATCACCCCGTGGGGGTGATCAGCATGCTCGATTACACCCCTCTGTGCATTTTCTATTCGGAACATACGGCCGAGCCGGGTAAGCCAGCTAGTTGATGATAATTTGAGCTAAGTGCCTAGATCAAAAGCACAAATTACCCAAAAGTGTATTCGCTGCATACTTTGGCCAAACATCAATGACTGTTATGCCTCCCAACTTTCAGTGAGTGAGGCTGTTCCAGCCTAGCATGCACGAAAAAGAGCAAGTTCAAAATGGAAAGAAAACAAAAATTACTTCATCATTTCCTCGTCGGGCTCCATATGTATTAAAATCCCTAGGAGAACAGCCCCGGATAGCAAGATACCGAGCTGCCGGTGAGTTCTGAAAAAAGACTATCAACATTTTACGACACTCCCGGAACGCCATACCTTGGCAATAGATCCGGCAGGTGAGATGTGGTCAGTTGTGACTGAGTCACCAAGATGCAACAGGACATAAGCGTTCGAAATAGCGGACCGCTTTGGAAGGTCAAGGGTCTAAAGGAGAGCAATCAGATGTTTGGTGAGGAGAGAACACCCAAACACAGAAGCCCAGTCGTGTACAGATGTCAAACAATGCAGTAACAATAATAAAGGTTCATGTCGTCTACTGAAGTTTGAAGGCACCGTCCACCTAAATTTTCGACTTCCATGTTTCTGTCGTTCCGGGGCTTCTTATGTCCCTGATTCCGAATATCAAGTCGAGAATCTGCGAAAGCCTCGACGATCCACGTTGCGCAGAACCCGCAGGGTTACGGTAAATATTTGGGTGAGCACGGATGGGCGGGACGAACTCAAAGGGTAGGAACTAGGCGAATCCGTCACCCGAAGCATTTTTTTCGCTTTGAAAGGAGCTTTTGGCAGCGCGAGTTGAGCAAGTATACAAATGGCAGCCCCGCTACTCTTAGGCCTAAGGCATACCTCACGCGATTCGGCCGAATCGCCACTTTCACGCGACTTGGCGATTTGCCATATTTCTATAAATATATCATGCGCACTTCTCGGACGCATATTTGGGTAGCTTGTGTAAGTTGTTGCAAACAGAGCAAGTTCTGACCAAAGGAAGCAAGTTCTGACCAAAACGAGGAATTACGAAGAATCGCTGTTTGCCAAATCGCGCAGCGACCGGAATCGCGCGAGGTATGCTTTAGGCCTTAGGCTTTAAAATCTCATCGACCTCATTTGAGTGGACGGTGCCTTTAACAGACGCCAGAAGACTATGATAACGCACCATGAAGTCAAAGAAGGGGACCTTCTTGATGTACGTGCTGTCCTGATCCCACGGATATAGCTTGGCTGATGGACACTGGAGCTGTTGCCACTGATCTGAACCTCTTCCAATGTTGGCGTACACCTACCACGGAAATGAGCAAGATTTAAGTGATGAGACACCGCAATGAAACCTCGTTGAAGAACTGTGGCTTGACAAATTCTTCCTCAAGCTTAGCAATCTCCTGCCTGGTTGGCCAGATGTCTTTAAAATATACATCCTTGCCATCAGCTGATTTTGCTGCAAAAACATGGTCTAACAGCTTCAAGGCACAAAAGGCGCTCTCACCGATCACTCCGCTAATGTCCTTATTAACATTTCCAATAATCGAATATGCCACAGCTAGAGGAGGACTAGCAAGATAATTTGCGCGTACAAGAGGATGAATCCTACCCTCGAAGTTGCGATTCCCAGATAGTACGCCAGCAACAACAAGATTTTCCTTTAACATCAAGGTCAATGTGTGTAATGAGATGATTTACTGTCCTAGAAAAATACCTTTTCAATAACTTTGGAGACCTCCTCATCGAGAGGACCAGAATTTCCAATGCAAGTCATGCATCCGTATCCAGCAATGTGAAAGCCAAGCTTCTCCAGATAAGGAAGAAGACCTGATGCTTCGAGGTACTTTGCGGCAACTTTCGATCCTGGGGAAAGTGACGTTTTAGCGAAGGGTTGTGTGGACAATCCAAGTTCGACGGCCTGTAAGCAGATAGATAAGAGAGAGATAGGCTACTTTGAGTAAGTGTCCTCTCAAACTGCTCTTCAAACGATGAACTACGACAGGAAAAATTTGGCTGCCAATTTTAGGAATTGTTAATTGGCGCGAGGCAAAGAACGTGCCGCTTCGCTAATTTTTATACAAAAATGAGAAAACCATCCAGTATTCTACCCAGGAAGCTCAAAAACGAGAGTGGAATTCTTAAACTCAATTTTTGAAACGGAAATAACCAAATGTAGAGTCAAGACGCACTAGCCAATTGCATTCATTGTAGCCAAATTTTAGCTATTCGTCAGACTGCCAGCTATGGCGATAGTATACTGAATTCAACCGGATCAAGTTTGATGCAATCGTATTCTGGAAGTTTAAATCCTTGACCCTGCTAAAGTAAGTTTAGGTCAACAAACGCGTCCTCGTCCCTTTTCGGGGCGTAGCGTTGCGGACGCACTGACGCAGCCATCCAGCTGTCTGGTTTTCACCTACTTGATTCCGTTTTCTTCATAAACACATGGAATGAAACACTATGCTTTCAACGGGTCACTGCATTGATGGCAGCGTGCTACTACGGCATCTTCTAGACACCTCAGCCCGGTGCGCGAAAATCTAACGAACCTTTTTCGAGTTCTTCAACCTGAAATTTTTAATGCGACATCGCCGCGCGGCGGAATGGACGAGCGCGAGTCATGCAATATCCGCTGTGCTTGAGAGTGGCTCAAGCGCAAGCCACGCGTCAGGAGTCACACCTTAGATGAGGTTGAGCAAGAGATTGGGCACATGTCCTCTAAAACGACCACCCCCCCCCGTGCACATCTGCCTGAACCCATCCCTCTTCATTCTCACCTCTGTTATCTCATGGTGCTGCACTCCGGAGAGGAACAAGGCTGGTGGCGAATTTCTGATTTTTTGAAATGAGCTCGCCTGTTCTCTAAGATTGCACACGACTAACACGGTAGAAAGCATGACAATTACCGCTCAGGCTTGAGTTTTCAGGACCCGCAACTTCCTCAGAAAAAGAGGGTGTGGGACCAAACTGGTGCTGGTAATACAGGTTCTTTGCTTACTTCCCATTAGTGGAGTGGATTGCGGTCTCTGAAGGTAAGTTAAGTGGGTCAGGCACACGGCTAAAAAGCTCAGGCAGTCTGACCTATGGTGCTTGATCCCATTAACTTGCTCTCCAAAGAGGCTTTTTCACCCACGTTTTATGTCGTTCGTTAGCACATACCGTTTAGGCCTAAGGCATACCTCTCGCGATTCTAGTCGCGGCGCGATTTCCGACTCGGACATATGTTCCGAGTCCGCCGCGCATGCGCGCCTAACTATGTGGTCACGTTGTCTTTGTGTTAGGTTGACGCTGCGACAAATCGCGGGCCATTTTTGCATGAGTGTACCTTCAGACTGGTCATGGTTGCTGCGCTGATGCGGAATTAGCGATGAGCAAATCTCTCAAAAGCTCTTTTCCCTTGCAAGAAGTTTTTATTTTTATGCAAATGTGGAAGGCATTCAGAATCATTCCATCTCACACAAGAGCTTCTTCTTTGCATGAGAGAGGGATGGCCATCGAAACATTCCATACTATTAGTCCTTGAAAACTTACGTAAAACATGCTAAGTAAATAAATAGTATGGAGTGCCCATATGTCACCTCTCTGTGTTAGCACATTTACTGTTCCAGCAATGCATGATCTTCTCCTGTTCTTCTTTAACTACAAGTAAATGGTGTTCGAATGTTCTTGCTATAAATTCTCAAGCACAATAGATGTGCAATCTCGGTAGCTCAGGCACATATTATATAATCGTTCGCAGACTGGCAAACAAGAGCTTGCGAAAAACTCGCTAGTAAATTATGCCTATCCAGGGTTTTTCAAGGTCGAAAGCCTGGCTTTCCTGTTATAAAACTACCGCATATGCCTAACAATGACTGGAAGAGTGAACTCAAAAGTTTATGAACTAGTAGTCGGTTTTACTGCAGATGTTAACTTGCGCCGGTAGAAAAACGTTGGTAGAAATCAGGATAGAAAGTGAATCCGTATCCTTCCGTTTGATTTAATGTTCTCTGATGGCATAAGGCGCCACATTCTGTGAATTTCCCTGAATAAATGCACTTCGGACAAACTAGCGCAAGCTCCAAAAGTCCGTGTAACACAGCGTGGTGTCTGAGCGTCCACGAAATCGCTAAGGATATGTCCCGTAATCACGCGATGAGCGATTTTCACGCAATGAACGATAGCCCAGGCAGTCTCGCCGACCGAAAATCTCAACGATCGGATCGTTGGAGGTATGCCTTAGGCCTTAGATTACAGTAGGTGTGAGCCTAATTCGACTTGTGTTCCGGTAGTCCACGGAGCAAAAGCACTCTATGTGAAAAAAGCTGTAATTGGAGTTTCGGGACACTCCTGAACCTGCTATTTAGGAACGACATAAAAAGGACTTCCTAGAAATTTGGTAAATTTGCATCGTTGCGAGTAAAAAAGCTGACTTTTCATCCTTAAAACTAAATCATGTTTGAAAATGACATTTTTCAGATACTGGGAAGTATTGAAATTTGTAACCGGTGAAGGATCCTTAAGCGCATAGGGGGTGTAATTTGAAGTGCTGATTATGGAAATCACCTTCATTTTACATGGTGCGGCTTTTTTCGGTAGTTTACGATAAGTGTACGGTATAAGGAAGTTTTCAAAACAGACTGAAGCATCAATAGTAAAGTTATTCGGGATGGTGTTCCCAGGGTATTTATTTATTTATTTATTAGATGGGTCCGAAAGTTCTGTCGTTTTATTTTCAAAAATTTGTAACTTTGCGCTGTATCAACAAATTTGCTTGCTTGTAATTTTGTCAGAAAGAAAAAGTCTTTCTCTTCCGAACGCTGTTTTGCGGAGCTTCTGTTTCACATTGGGTGCGGAGATAAAAATGGAAAACTAAGACCACATAAGCTTTGACAATTTTGAGTTAGGTCGCTAAAAATCGGGAACGCTGCAGAAAAATCTGAAATCGTCAGTACATATGTTTTTTGGCCTACCCTTTGCATCTGTGAAAAGTCTGTGCTGTTTGGACGTCTCTGTGAGAAGTTATAATTATTGAGAAAATTGGCAAATTAGTCAATTTTGGCGTTTTCCATAGTAAACTCGAAAATTATAACTTTTTACAGAGAGGTCCAAACAGCACAAATTTTTCACAGTTGCGAAGATAGGTCAAAAAACATATGTACTGACGATTTCAGATTTTTCTGCAGCGTTCCCGATTTTTGGTGACCTAACTTAAAATGGTCAAAGCTTATATGGTCTTAGTTTTCCATTTTTATCTCCGCACCCAACGTGAAACAGAAGCTCCGCAAAACAGCGTTCGGAAGCGAAAGACTTATTCTTTCTGATAAAATTACAGGCAAGCAAATCCGTTGACACAGCGCAAAGTTACAAATTTTTGAAAATGAAACGACAGAACTTTCGGACCCACCTAATATTTATTTATTTATGTTTGCACTCATAAGTGCGCCACATGAAGAACACAAAGCAGCACAAATGGCAGACAAAAAATAGTTTCCGCTGAATGATTTTTGTAAGATCAATCTCTTGCACAGGTGGTCAGGTCGTTTTCTGCAGAACGTGAAAAACCATCGACCGAGATCCTTTTCCCCTATCCCGACGCAATGATGACGATTTAGACCAGGGCTTGGATTACCAACTTAACCCGGCGAACCGAGTTCACTAGGGACCCTGGGCGAAAGGACAAGGCGGACCTCAAGGTAGAAGGGTCACTGAACCTTGAAATCCTTGAACGGCTACTCCTTTTGAAGAGACCATGACGATTGCTCTGCGGAAACTAGACCGAGAAAAACTTAGTAAATATAAATATAAACAGCAAAAAAAAAGCCACCAGAAGGAGAACGACCTGACCACCTGTGCAAGAGACTGATCTCACAAGTACTCAAACTTTGCAATAATCAGTAAGCTTGTTTTAGTGAAAGTATGACTTTTATCAATCTAGCGCTTTTGTTCTTCACCTTGTCCAAGCGTAGTGTCTCATTACAATTACGATTCTCTCCTCCCCGACCCCACCCCCCATACGACCCTCACAGGTGAGGCAGCCTAGAGGGTCGGGCAGAGGCATGTCTGAGTGAATCCACTCAGACATTCAAAGGCTCTCAGCCGGCCCCACCAAAAGCGTCGTTGCCTCATCGCCGCCACTTTCGCTTCGCGCTGAAGACTTTATGGCAGCCTGCTCGCTGCCAATTCTAGCAAACTTTTTCAGCGGGAAGCGAAAAGTGGCGGCGATAAGGCAACGACGCTTTTGGTGGGGCCGGCTGAGAGCCTTTGATTGCCTGAGCATCGCGTCATATTTCGTGAAAAGACAACTGTTACACTGCGTGCTCGCCTATCACGCACGTGGGTCGTGCGTTGTCCGACGTGACGCATTGCGCTAGGGCATACTCGCCCAGCGAAGTCGCCGCGATTTTCGCGAATCTTAGCGAATTCGCGTCGCTAATTGGAATGAGCGATGCGAATTCGCTAAAGGGCCGGCATACCTCAAGCGACGATATCGTCGCGACCTGCTGGGAACTAGCGACGAAAACGTGCGACGGGATCGTCAATTGCTCGGAATGGGCATACCACTGCAGCGATTTATGCGTTCTCAAAATCCAGTGCACATTCTACAAATTTTGAGTAGTCTTCGGATGATTTTTACTTTGCGCTTTGACGCAAAGGACACAAAATTGATGAAGGTATTCTAACTAGTAGAAGTACATACGATTTTGATCAGAAAATACCTTCTTTGTAGGTGGGTAAAGGTTAAGATATGTTGTAAACGATTTTGATGTGATTCTAATGATCGATTTATTATATTAAACCGAATCATTCGTTTAATTATTCCACCTCAAACAACAAGTCAGCAAGATAGACAGAATTCGGATAGTACAAAGCACAGAAGCAGTGCAAACCAATGCACTCTGTTGAAATTGGACTAGTTCGGAACTCTCACATAAGAAACCAGCTTCAGATAAAGAACGATCACATCAATTAGAACTCGCGCTGATTTCACTGCTTGAGGTGCACGGCCTTCTAGCGACATCGTCGCGACGCTCACTCCAAAGTAGTGACGCGAATTTGCTGAGATCAACAAAAATCGCGACGATTTCGTTTAGCGAGGTATAATTTAGCAAGAAACGTTCATCGATGAGTCGCGTCAGACAACTAGCACGACCAAATGGCATGATAAGTGAACAAACGTGAAGCAGTGGTATTGTCGGCATACCCTCGAAACATAGAGCCACGTACTCTGGTAACCTTCACTTTGAGGACTATGGGGGGACAAAATTTTCACCTGGAAAAAAACAGAAGTCATCCGGGGCTTCGCCCCGGATGTTATTATCCTGACTACATCGGAACGAATGTTAATGAAGCAAATATAGGGAATAACAGCTCTAGCTTATCTCAGCGAAACCGAGAATTTGCGTTTTTATAGCCTTTTTTACCTTAAAAAGAAGGTTTCTGTGGAATCTTCGCCAGAATTCAAGGCAAAATTTCTCAGTTATCCTTTCATTTGAATAAAATCAAGGTTCAGAAGTTTAGGAAAGCTATAGGAGTTAAATAAAAACGAAAAACTGCGCATAAAACTTGCGCAGAGAGTCGCGCACGAAAACGTTGGTCTATCTCGTTAATGAGTGATTTTCAAAGCTTGGGACGTTGTCAGTTCTCCTCGCCGTGTCATGGCGATCAGAATGATATATAATGTTGCAGGGTTTCGTTGAGACCCCGCGGAGATCTATTACCAGAGCCAAATGCCCCATCGGCTCAGGTCTGTCTCCGCTGCTCGTCTGTGTCTCCGCGGGCTGCGCGCTACCTCGCTACCCCAAACGCGGGGCGCGGGGCATTTGGCTCTGGTACCCTTTTCTTCGCTGTTTCGAACCCAATTTTAGCAAGCTATATATCATTTTGAAGCTCTTGATCTCTGTTTTCACGCCGACAACGTCCCAAAACCACATTTTTTGGTTTGATATAGAAATCCGGCAAAAACCTTGTTTTTCTCCTATTTTAACTATTTTCAGTTTTTTTCGTGCATTCTATAGATCTTGCTTCTGTTCATAATGCAGACAACCACCCAGCCCTTACCCCTTCGATTACGGTGGAATTTTTTGCGAAAAATCGTAAAAAGTGCGTTTTTCTTTACCTTGTTCTGTTTCAGTGCTTTCGCATCGATTTTTTTCCAGCTTGGGCGATTATTGCTCAGAACAATAAGCGTAACAATCCAGACAACGTCCCAGGAAACAGGAACGTCAATGCGGGGGTAAAAATCTAAAGGACGCATCAAAAATCAAAGCCCCGTGTTACGAATTGCTGGTCTTGAAGCGAAAACTTGCGCTTTGAAAGCCGCCAAATGAAAGATTTCAGACCCTCTTTGCAGCGTTTTTATCCGGTTTTCAGCTGTTTCTTTTGCTTTTTATATCTGTTTTACGTCATATTCTCTTCTCTGATCTTCTTTAAACATCACTATTTATGACGTCAGATGTCCAAACAACCTTCACTTTTGACGCCCTATCTCTAGACTATCGAAGGTATGATTGTCGGAAAACTCGCGTCAGTTATGCCGGCGCTGAAAAAATTGGGGTGCCTTTCTGCAAGGTTTTAGGGTCACTTTTACTCTGGAGCGGTTTGTTGTCTAGAAATTGGAAATAGTCCAGTTATCAAAAAGCATTGGTTTTCTGTGACCCAATGTTTTTGTACGCATCCGAATTCTGTCTTTCTTCGATTTGTTGTTTGATTGTTGGGCTTACTAAATGTCCAAATCTGATATGACAGTTCAACCATTAGATCACAAAATCCTTAACAACATAATATAACCTTACCCATATACGAGAAATTTTTAATTTAATTTTTCTATTTTCACCCATATACAAGATATTTCTAATCAAAAATGCCTACTGGCAGCAGTTGAGATGCGTGTATGTTGAACACTGATTACAGAACAAGTACTGAAGGTGATAACTCAAGCTTTGTATATCACTTCTAATTTTCTGCATCAAAGCGCGAAGAAAAGCTCAACCAATGAGACCAACCATGATTCGTAGAATGTGCACTAGAGTTGTGAGGCCTCGGGCACAGTTCACGCGATTTAATCGTCGCGATTTATCGCTACAAGACTAGTGTTACGAGTTCATTGCATGCCGATCTTCTTGCCTTTCGGTTCTGAAAGTTAATCACGACTAGTCGTGTTGGAAAACTATCACAACCGAAATGCAAGAAGATCGGCAAGCAATGATAGTGTTACAGTTGTCTTGTCGCGATCAATAGCGAAGATGAAATCGCGTGAACTCTGCCAGAGGCACAGGGCTTGAGAGCGCAAGATTGTCGCTGCAGAGCTAATCCCTATTCAAGCGATTGACGACCCCATCGTCGCTAGCATATCGCAAGAAATTCATCGCTTGAGGTATGCCCAGTCCTTAAAGGCAGCGTGCAACCAAAATTTTCCCCCCTCCCTCCATGTTTTTGTCATCCTGGGGCTTTCCTGACCCAGAACAAAGTTATGAAATTCAAGTTCTCCAAAACCCTCAGAAAACCTCGATTCTCGACGACTCTCTCTTCAGGGAGCGGACGAGTTTCGAATTGCTCGACCCCGTCGACAAGTCAGCGAGGAGCAGCTGCAACTGCATGAGAGCCCGCAGATGCAACTGCAACTGCAGCGTATGCTTACAGCTTACGCTGTTGTGACCACTCAGACACTCGCACTTGCCGGCGACCGCGCCAACTTTAGAAACGGGGCTAAAGACCGGCCGGCGAGCGGACGAAGTGATCGTGCCTGCCGGCGGCCGTTCCACTGTGCCAAAGCTCGGGAAGCGCACAAGATTGCGCGCACAATAGGAAAATAAATTCAAACATGGCGTGGATGAGCCTGCTAAGTGCCAAGCTCGTTTTTATTTTCTCCTTATTGTTATTGTTCTTAGTTCCTTTATCATCTTCGGTTTTCCACTACAGATGCGTCATTGACGTAAGTCTGGCCCTGAAAGGACTAACTTACAAGGGAATGGTCAGAAGTCGAAGTGACATCCAAGCAAGCTGCCTACCATTCGATGCAGCATTCGAAGTTGATTTCGAATCTGTATTCCATATCTGCTTATAGCCTTTGTGGACGAAGTTATGAGCAGTTTTATTGCGAAAACATCGTACATGAAAATTGCGAAATTGAACACATTGTTGCACTTTCAACTCACCTTCAGGCTCCAGGAATATGAAGTAACCAAGCTACATGTGTTTTGGCCCAGCATCAAGTCGAACATGGCTCTATACTGCCAAATTTGCGCCTTACATGCATGAATTCTTACCAAAATAACCGCCTTTGACGGCTCATAACTTCGTCCACATAGGCGCTAAGCAGATATGGAATGCAGATTTGCAATCAGCGTTTTATGCTGCATCTAAGGGTATGCAGCTTGTTTGGATTGACCACTTCGATTTCTGACCATTCCCTTGTTAGAAGTTTGGGATCCGACTATGTAAGTTTGCTAGCCCATCTTTACTGTGATTCCGATCTCTTTCCAGATTTGAAAAAAGTCCATGAGTTTGTGATCGCTATACTCTCTTCACTTGCATGGAGAAGACGCAGAAATGAGTGAATTAAAATGATCACTTGAGGTGAAATCCATGTGTCGCATTAGCTTTTGAGTACACTAGATAAGTACAAACTAAATGTTCACAAGTTTTTCAGTATACAGCTGTAATATGCATGGTGTTTGTGTTTCTGCTTTTCTAATGGAACTTCAATGATTGGTTGACTGCCGTCAGTTCGACATGTTATTCGTAACATTCACATATGTATTCCCAACTTGAAGTTGTGGACTATTATTGCTCTGCTGGTTATTCTAAAATTCATCTGCACATCGTTGATCTATCGGTTGCTACGCTGACAACACATTTACGGGTTCGGAAGCTATCTGATATTCTACCTTTCTGCTAATTTGATGGTCACTGCTGCTGGACGCGCTTTAACAAATGTGAGTTCTTCATAAATATCATTTTGAACTAACCACCTTGCAGTGTTTTTAGAGACTGTTACAATCATCTATTCTGAGCGTCTACTGTGAATGCTCATGTTTTTAGTATTGCTCTGCAAACAGACATCATCGCAGCGGCATAGCATGTAAGTTCTAGTGTCAGTCAGTTGAAGACTGTCAATATTTTGTTTCATTTACAGGTTGTTGAATTCAGCTTATCATTGCTCATGTGTGGCATTCACAAGTACAAAAAAAATGGAACATTCCTTGAACTCCGTGAACTACCAGCGCGTTCGGAACTGTCATCCAACGGTATGGGAACTGTTGCGCAAATGATCTTCCCTCTAGATAAAAATTACTAGCTTTGTATGTAGCTTTATCTCTGATGAATTTGTGTAACTTTCTTCGTTGTCATGTTTCTTCGCATTGTATCTTGTGGCTATAATAAATATGTCGGTTTAAATGCGTATAAATGCATATCACCTATAAAAGAAAGCTAGAATTCAAAGAAAGAATTACTGTGGCCCATTGCCATTACGTTGCGCCACTCCCGCATACCTGCTGGCGGCCGTGCGGGTACCGGCTGGCGTCCGTCCGTCGACCCTCCCGGTCGAAATATCGGTGTTGTTCCAGAAGGTCGTCGCGCGGTCGCGCCGGTACGAGTGTCTGAGCAGGGCCAGGCGTGGGGTGTGGCACGCCACATCTGAGGGGGGAGGGGTCGTAGAGAGGTCAGGAAGAGAGGGGGAGTGGCTATCGAGGTGATAGTGATCATTCTATAATAAAGAATGGCAAGGTTTTGCACTTACATGTTGACAAGTTGCGGAATGAGGCGAGTGATTGCCGAGGGTGCGGAGGGTACAAATTCGTCAACAAGGCTAGCGTGTTTTCGAAGAGGTAAGCATCGTTCCTCCTCGGGGAATGTTTTCGAAAGGGTGCGTCTACTAAGTGCAAAAAGGCTATAGTGTGGGGAGGTGCCGACACTCTCGTAAGGTTGCTAACAGTATCCCCCCCCCTCTTTCGCAAATTTGTACTCGGATGTATGACTTGGGAACTCGGTGTCTTGCGTAAACATGCTGCAGTAGTTTCTCAACGTTTACGCTTCAACTGTTCACACTATAATCTTCCTGCTAAAGTTCTTGGCAGCCCGTAATTCGTCAAAGTTCATGGTTGCTCACAATTGGTGAGGACCGATGAGAACATTTCTTTGTTCTTCTCGAAATAAAAGTTGGTAAACGATTAGAGCGTAGAGCGATTTTTATAGGTTTCTAAGGCTCATAGGGCAATCATCTCTTACAACTCTGGTCTATTAGCTGCCCATTGGGTAGATCTTTCAATAAATGTAGTTGTTCATAGGACACTTTCTTGATTTGTAGGGGCTCGTAAGGCAGTTCTGTTAATAGTATTGATCGGCATCTGTAAGCTTCACGTAGCGAGTTTTTTCTACAAATCATTCAATTATAGTTCCATAAGCTTCGCATATGGCAAAATTATTTCTCAGATGTTGATCTATAAGCGGCCAGAGCATCTCCTAGAATAGTCGGTCTGTATGCGGCGCATAGGGTAGTCCCTTTGAAAGTTGGTTTGCATGAACGTGATTATCGTAAGCGGTTCATTATTATTTTTTTGTATGGATACTGGGAAATCACAAATACTTGTTTATAAAGGACTCGCAGAGCGGTTCTTTTTCAAATATTGATCTATGAGCGGCTCTTGAGGTAATTTTTTTCAAGATATGTTTTTTATATACCGGTCTGTAAGCGGCGCATAAGGCAGTTCCTTACCAAGATAATGGCCTGCAAGAGGCCCATAGGCATTTTTTCACAAGATACCGGTTTGCAACCACCCCTTCCCCCCCCCCCCTCCCCCTCCCCCCATAGGGCGGCTTCTTCCAGGCCCATAAGACAGTTTTTTCCCTCCAAATATCGGTCTGTAGAATCTCATACGGCATTTCTTTCTTGAATTTTGGTCTGTAAGAGGCCAGTAAAGCAGTTTTATCACAGAATATCGATTTGTATGGATTTCAAGGGCACTTTCAGGGGCTCGAAAACCGTTGTGTAGGTATCTAAGTAGCTGGTAGCTCCATTTTCTTCGATCAGAACTTCAGTCTTTGGCTCCATAGAGCAGATCATATGTGAGCGCTTCGTACGGCAACATCGGTCTATAGGGATTGTAATCTCTTAACACAATGGTCTTTCAGTGGCTCATAGGACATGTTCTTCCTATAGTTACTAGTCTACAGTGGCGCGTAGGGCTGTTATTTTTTGATACATTAGTTAGGACGTGATATGTCTTAAGCAGCCTCAGAGCTTCTCTTGTTCTCAAAATATTAGCTTGTGGTATACACACAGCGGTTGTTTCTTGAAAAAGTAGTCCAAGCGGCTCTTTGGGCATTTTTTGAAGGTTAATTTGAAGATTTGAAGAGCAATTCCTTCTTAAAATATCGGTCTATGCGCGGCCCATAGGGCAACCTCTTCTCGAAGTGAAGGACCGCAAGCGTCTCATAGGCTTCTTTTTCATGTGCAGTTTTTTTTTGAAAAATATCGGTTCGTAGGCAGCACACAGGGCAGTTACTCTTCAAAGTAAGGATCTGTAAGCGGCCCATAGGGCACTTCCTTCTAATGACTGATCACCGTTCGCGGGCAGTTTCTTTCTTCTGTAAGCAGCCCATACCCAGGGTAAAGCGGGGGGTGCGGCACTCGACCGTCGGATACGACCCCCCCCCCCTGATTGCTGTCTTAATAAGACCCCCCTCCTAAACTATACACTTAAGATAGTATTACCTGAAGGCTCTGTCAAACATAATGGACAACATATCCATAATTAGCATGTCAAATACCCCCTGTAGACAAAGTGTGAGCGAATTCTGAAGATTCAAGATACTAGGCTACCTAAGTGAAATGGTCAAATTCCAACATGGTTAACTTTGTTTTAAAGGTGAATTAGCTATCCGTTTTTGCACTCAAGACAAAGCACTACTCCTTCTTTGTCCACCTCAGGAATCCCGCTTCAGAAGACCTCCAAACTGTGGAATTAGAAGCCAACCAAAATCTCATTTTTCCCATTTTTCGCTTTTGATGGCTGTGTTTTCACCAAATATTACTCAGAGCTAAGAAGACGAATCAGGCTCAAAACATCCCTATGGAATCTACGAGGTTTAGGCTATCGATTCATATAAATATTGTCCGCTAAAAATGTTTTTTTGATATATTAGGTTGAACCGAAAGTTCTTTCCCCCCATTTTCAAAAATTCATAACTTGTTGAATTCTCAACGAATCTGCAAGATCTAAATTATGTGTAAGAGAGGAACTCATGCTCTTTGTAATTGTGCTTGAACTGTTCGTTAATGTATACAAATGAAGGAGATAGAAGCTCAAAACCAAAATCACTCAAAATTTGAATTTTTCGTGTAGGGTCATAAAAAATCGGAAACTTCCAACAAAAATCGGAGCAGTCAGTATTGTAGGCTCTTTCACAAGCTCTTTCCAACAGTGCAAAGTTTGCGCCGATTGAGCGTCTCTGTGAAAAGTTATGAATTCCCTGAAAAATGCCAAAATAAATCAAATTCGTGCTTTTGTATTGCTTGCTCGAAAATCATAACTTTTCATAGAGACGCTCAATCGGCGCAAACTTTGCACTGTTGGAAAGAGCTTGTGAAAAAGCCTACAATACTGACTGCTCCGATTTTTGTTGGAAGTTTCCGATTTTTTATGACCCTACACGAAAAATTCAAATTTTGAGTGATTTTGGTTTTGAGCTTCTATCTCCTTCATTTGTATACATTAACGAACAGTTCAAGCACAGTTACAAAGAGCATGAGTTCCCCTCTTACACAAAATTTAGATCTTGCAGATTCGTTGAGAATTCAACAAGTTATGAATTTTTGAAAATGGGGGGAAAGAACTTTCGGTTCAACCTAATAGTTAATGGCCTGCGGCACCCCCCCTCAAAACCTGCGGCTGCCGCAGGGGTGCCGCAGGGGTGCCGCAGGCCATTAACTATATCAAAAAAACATTTTTAGCGGACAATATTTATATGAATCGATAGCCTAAACCTCGTAGATTCCATAGGGATGTTTTGAGCCTGATTCGTCTTCTTAGCTCTGAGTAATATTTGGTGAAAGCACAGCCATCAAAAGCGAAAAATGGGAAAAATGAGATTTTGGTTGGCTTCTAATTCCACAGTTTGGAGGTCTTCTGAAGCGGGATTCCTGAGGTGGACAAAGAAGGAGTAGTGCTTTGTCTTGAGTGCAAAAACGGATAGCTAATTCACCTTTAAAACAAAGTTAACCATGTTGGAATTTGACCATTTCACTTAGGTAGCCTAGTATCTTGAATCTTCAGAATTCGCTCACACTTTGTCTACAGGGGGTATTTGACATGCTAATTATGGATATGATACGAATATCATGTTATCGCTATAATCAGATCACCTAACTACGACCCCCTCCCCTTTTGACTCCTCAATACGACCCCCCCTCTGCGGCGTGCCGCACCCCCCGCTTTACCCTGCCCATACCTCTTCCTCGCAATATTAGTGTGCAGGGGGCGTGGCAGATTTATCCCAGGATATAATATCATTTATTGTTGTTCAGAGGACAGTACTTTCTCAGGTTACAACCAGAGGTGCGATAGGTGGAGCCGGGCCCCCCAAAAGTGAAGGTGGTTCCAGCTATCAATGGCCAGCCAAAGTGAAGGTGGTAGTGCCGAACACTCACCTCCCAAAAACGTCGACCGGGGGGGGGGGGGGCGTTAACGTCGACTGAGCCTATCCTTCTAGGTCGTTGCCGCCACTGCGCGGAAAATAAGCAAAAAAAGATTATTGAAAGCATATATTTATGTATACGGCGGCATATATGTATATTTAAAATAAACGTGTTTGTAGATGATGTATTTTGAAGTGAAAGCAAGCGAGACTTCACAGATTTTATCAACTAAATTTTGTTGTAACGTACTGCGAAGGAAGTAAGTCGATCCAGGCAGTAATCGCCGAGAACCACAATTTCGAATGATAAAATAATGAAAAATAGTGGAAAATCATTCCACTGTTACAAATCTGCTGGCTGAAGACCTCCGCAGTTGCGACTTTATAGGTTTTAAAGGGTAAGTGTTGTTCTACCAGATAGTGAAAGAATCAGTTTGATTTGAGGAGTGGCCGCCGAGAACGAGAATTTTGAAAAACCTTAAAAATCTTCTCAATTTTAGGTTGCTTAATGACAACTGACATTTAAACTCTTATAAATCCGGACTTTGAAGGTGTGTGATGTTGCGACTTTAAAGGTTTTGTAGGGTGAGGTTTGCCCTGTCAGAATATGTCTTAGCTGTACCGATCCATTGAAACATCGCCGAGATACAGGCTCTTAAAAAAGCAGGTAAAAAACCGTTTTTCAGCTTCTTCAGAACTGCATGAATCATGTTGCGACTTCATAGGTTAGATTCTCCTCTTCAAGAGCTTTCAGATGATATATAATATGTGGGGGATTCAATGTTTCTTGCGGCTCTAACCCGGGATGGAGTACTCCTCTTCACTAATTCTCCTCCCCGCCCATTTCAATGTATTGGCGGGAGGCCGCCAGTGGAGAATTAGTGAAGAGAGGTACTCCACCCCCGGGCATATGCCGTGGGAGGCGCGAATCCCCCACATATTATATATCATTTGAAAGCTCTTGAAGAGGAGAATCTAACCTATGAATTCGCAACATGATTCATGCAGTTCTGAAAAAGTTATAAACTAAAAAACGGTTTTTTACCTGCTTTTTTAAGAGCCTGGATCTCGGCGATGTTTCAATGGATCGGTACAAGACATATTCGGACAGTGCAAACCTCACCTTACAAAACCTATGAAGTCGCAACATCACACACCCAGTCCGGATTTATAAGAGTTTAAATGTTAGTTGTCATTAAGCAACCTAAAATTGAGGTTTTTAAGGTTTTTCAAAACTCTCGTTCTCGGCGGCCACTCCTCAAATCAAACTAATTCTTTCACTATCTGGTAGACTAACACTTACTCTTCAAAACCTATGAATTCGCAACTGCGGAGGTCTTCAGCCAACAGATTTGTAACAGTGGAATGAGTTTTCACGATTTTTCATTATTTTATCATTCGAAATCCTGGTTCTCGGCGGTTACTGCTTGGATCGACCTACTGCATAGATATATGCTCTTAATACTTTCTTTTACATTCCTTTTGCTCATTTTCCTTCTTTTGAGCTTTAGCAAAAAAATTTTTCAAACCCAAAAGTGAAGTTGGTCGCCCTGTACCAGCTCAAAAGTGAAGGTAGGCGGAGAATCGGCTCCGACTATCGCACCTCTGGTTACAACTCTGTAGAAGGCCCGTAAGAAAGCTTTTTCTCGTGAAATACCGTTCTGGACAATCGTAAGGCAGCTCTTACGTATGTCGCTCTGTAGGCGGTACGCGGAGCAGGGTTTATTCAAAAAAGTGGTCTGTAAGCGACACGCAGGGCATGAGAACAATGCTTGTTTTTGCTGCCGAAATTTTTCGGGAAGTAAAGTATGTTTTCAGTTTAGCTGAGGTATTGTAGACTACATCGTTGTTCTGAGAATCGACTGCTTGGTGACTCTCAGTGAAGGTAGGTGGAAAAATTTGGCCCAAAGAAAATTTTTAGAAGGGACTCAAAAGATATCGACTTTCAACAATGAGATTCTTATATTTAGAGGAGAGTCAAAAGTCATTGATTAATCAGTTTCGTGTTGCCCACAACTGAAAGGTATAAAACGTAGGTGTAATTGTCTTGACAATCATACGGCTAAATTGTATTGCCCCAACCCACTTGCAAGCGGCCCTTAGGGTCGCTAGTATTAGTGACATTATGTCAGTCAACAATGTCTGATAGGCCCATTGTGCAAGATACCAGCACTGATGTTTCGGCCACCGTCGTACATGCACTGTAAGCATATTGAAAAAAATCCTGAAAGCATAAGAGCATCATTTTCGTGATTAGCATGTCAAATAACCCCTGTGGGCCAAGTTTCAGCGAATTTTGAAGTCTCCAACTATTGGGACACTCAGGTGAGGTGGTCATTTTCGAACATGCTGACTTTGTTCCAAAAGTGAGTGAACTACTTCTTTTGGCACTCATTACAAAGTACCACTACTTCTTCGGTCGCATTAGGAATCCCACTTCAACTACGTCCAAACTCTGGAATCATGGGCAAGCCAAAATCTCGTTTGTCCCATTTTTCATTTTCAATTTATCAGACTAGAGAAGACCAATCAGGCTCAAATCACTTTTGTAAAAGTTACGAGGATCAGGTTATCGAATATACTTGTTCTTGCCGCCTTTCGCGATGCACGTAGGAGCGCGGACTTAGCGTAGTACCGTAATCCAATATTTTCGCAATGTTTTCCATTTGCTTAGCTAAGGAAAAACGACTATATCTTTCCCTAGGAGAAACAATTTTGGATGAAATTCCTGCTATATGGAGGAGAAAGTTTAGCAGTAGCAACAATATAAAAAAGACAAAGATTTGAATGCTTTGAAGGTAAGTTAATGGGGTGTGGCACAACCCCTAAAAAGCTATGGCGGCCACAGCCTATTAAAGGCTGTGCCACACCCCACTAACTTGCCTCCGAAAAGAATTTTAGCGAATAAAATACATACAGTTTGAGAGCCTGAGCCTTGTAGTTTTCATAAGAGTAATCTGGGCCTGATTCATTTTCTTTGCTCTGATAAGGGAGGTTCATTCATTCGAAGTGACGATTCGGAAGGTGATCTATACCAATGGATAGAGCTTAAAAAGCTGATCTCAAATAAGCCTTCTATATCTGCGACGCATTGTTCTGAAAAAAATTATGAGCTTTTCTAAAGCCAAATTTTCGTGCATTTTGAGTCGCAAAATCATGATAATCTCTACACAAAAGTGTGCAAGCTTAAGCAAACCACCTAGTATTGTAGGCCTAATTTGAGTTCATCTAAACGTTTTCGAGCGTTTTCCGGCTATGCTGTTCATCCACAGGTCGTTATTTCCTTCCTAGCTCATACTTCCATCTTATATATAAAGTTGAATGTCTGTTTGTATGTCTGTATGTCTGTATGTCTGTATGTATGTCTGTATGTACGTATGTTCCGAATAGAAAATTCCATTTCTGAACCGATCAGGACCAATCTTAGCACACATACACTTCGGGCGCCGGCGGGTGTCATAGGCTACTTTTCGTCATCGATCGATATCGATTTTTTGCAAAATTTGAGCTACGGGGCTGGGAGTTGGCACAGGGGGGTAACCCCTCTGCCAAATTCCAGCCCCCTAGCTCAAATTTTGCAAAAAATCGATAAAATCGATATCGATCGATGACGAAAAGTAGCCTATGACACCCGCCGGCGCCCGAAGTGTATGTGTGCTAAGATTGGTCCCGATCGGTTCAGAAATGGAATTTTCTATTCGGAACATACGGCGGAGCCGGGTAAGCCAGCTAGTTATATATATACAAAAAAGCCCATAACCTCCATCTCGAAAACGCGTTGCAGGTATTGAAGATGTATTTGAAAACATCGTTTTACGTTCTACCCATTGGTAGTTTCCAAAGTTTCCGATGCGACGCGTTTTTCGAGATGGAGGTTATGGGCTTTTTTGTATATACAATGGAAGTGTGATTTAGGAAGGAAATGACGACCTGTGAATAAACAACATGGTCAGAAAACACTCGAAAGCGTTCGGATGAACTATTAGACCTACATGACATGCTTACTAGGTGGTTTGCTTGAGCTTGTACTTTTGTGTAAAGATTATCAAGATTTTGCGACTCAAAATGCACGAAAATTTGACTTTAGAAAAGCTCATAACTTTTTTCAGAACAATGCGTCGCAGATATAGAAGGCATATCTGAGATCAGTTTTTTAAGCTCTATCCATTGGTATAGATCACCTTCCGAACCGCGACTTCGAATAAGTGAACCTCCCCTGTGAGTAAAAGCTGGTGAAGGCGCAGTCACTGGAATCGAAAAATGGGACAAACGAAATTTTGGCCTGCTTATAATTCCATTGATGATGGTTACTTGGCAGGATTTATGATGTGGGAAAATGGGGAGTATTGCTTTGTATTGAGCACAAAAAGAGTTAGCTAATTCACTTCGGAAACACAGTTAATCATGTTTGAAAATGATCCCTTCGCTTAGGTGGTCCAATATGCGAACCCTCAGAATTTGTTAAAACTTGGCCCATGGTGTTTATTTGATATATAATTACGAAATGTGCCTGATTATTCCAGTAGAGCTTTTACGTATGCCTATGGAGGGCAAACGATGATGCTGGTTGGGGGGGGGGGGTATTGAGACAGAAAATGGGAGAGGGGGGGGTCGTATCCGGCGCTTGCGTGCCACCCTCTAGCTCGACCCTGGTTGTGACTTCGTCCGAAGGGGGCGGAACGCAAAAAAAGGGCGGAGCGCAAAAAGAATCAGATTCCCCCCCCCCCCGCTTAGAAGCAACATTGGGAGAACGCCAACGTAGTTGGTCTCCATCTGGGTCCTACATATCACCGTATAGAAAACTTGGTAGCATAGATTCTGGGTATACGCTGCCTTTAACACATTGACGACCATGCAGATTTTTAGCTGTCTGCCTTCTGGGGCCAAGGCCTTTTACGGACCAACCCACATCTTTTAACTATAATGCGCATGCTGCCATCTACAGTATACCTACAGTAGTTCTGAAAGGCTGACAGAAAAGGTAGAGGTCATTCCTAGATTCAGTGCAAAAGAAAGCTCATGGAGTGAGTTTATGCCAGGATAATAGTCATTTAATAAAATTCAAGTCTTGATACACATGGTGTGTAAGCAGGGCCCGGCACGCGTTGGTTTGAAGCGTTTCTGGAAACGAAGTCCCCCATGACTTCGCGAAAATTTACGAAGTCCCTCTTGACGTAAAAATCAGTAGGGAAACCCTTAATTAGTCAAAATAACATTAAAAAGCGAAAAAAGCTCATTTTGAGGTAACTAATACAACAAAAAAAGCAAAAAGAAAACATTTCGAGTTGATTAAAGGCTATGTCATTGAGTAGTGTATCATTTTAGCGCTCAGAATGTCGAGAACCTCCTAGGCTAACCAAATCTGTGGCCTCAACTATCTGGCAGTGCATTTTTCGCCACATAGTTCAAAGGACACAACGTGTGATTGGGGCGCAATATCTATCAAAGCGTATAGATTTGCACTACTTTTGGCTCAAAAGAAGAGGAGAGGCAATAGTTCTATTCGCTCTCTTCACTATATAATAGATTTTTGTGCGTTTTAATCGTCCAAATCAAAAAGGTCCAAAACTTATGTGAACTCTCCGAAATTTATGCTCCGAACCAACCCAGTTGGTTCGGTGGTTGGTCTAGAAACCAACAAATCCGGAACGGATATTCAGACACATAAGTTTTGGGAACTTTTAACATAACATAGTTTGGAGTAATATTGTATACTCATAGCCCAAATTCGGAGCCATGTGATTGTTTGTGCGCTGTAAACAAGCCATTTGTTTGTTTGAGTCTTGCATTTGAAATTCGCGCGCTTGCGAAAGAACACGTTCAACTCGTGAAACCTGACATGTTCGTCGTGTTTTTTGGCGCTTCCTCCAGGACCTCATAAAAACGATGTCCCCGTTGCTTCTAATTCCAAAAACGAAGTCCAGTTTGACTCCAAACCATCGGTGCCGGGCCCTGTGTGTAAGCGGTCCTACGCGGTAGTCATTGCTTAACACCATGTGTATCAGCGGTCGTCAATGTGTTAAAGGCATGTCCACAGAAATTTTTGGCTTCCATGTTTTTGCCGCTTCGGGGCCTCCTCATGCTCCTGATTCCGAACTTGAGATCGAGAATCCGCAAAGCCCCTCAATCTCCGTCTCGGAGAACACGCGGGGTTGTCGAGGTGAACAGTTGATTGGATGAGTAAGCATGGACGGGGGCGGGGGGGGGGGGGCATTACTGGAAGGGGCGTTGCCGACACGGGGTCTTCGCAAATCTTCGTTATTCCGGGACGATTTTCTCGCTTCCGAGACATTTTGAGACGCGACTTGGATACTGGCTTCATAGGAAGCCCTCCTATAAAGCCAACACCCATACTATCGCATGATGTCAAAGCTGAAGATCCCTAAATTAGGGTGGACGGCGCCTTTAACCCAATGCACAACCCTGCCACAGATGCAGGCTATGTCTTGCCCGCGCCGTACATTGCGCACCAGCATAAGCGAGCGTTGTCCCAAGAAATTGCAGACTTTCAGCTTCGATCAAGAAATTGCCGGCCATTTTCGTGTTTCCACATAGCAGGGTACGTATTCCCCAAAGGTTCCTTTTGAGAGGTGCGCGCTCACTGTCGCTTGTGACAAGCCCAATGCACTTCCGGACAAAGCGCTTTCAGTCGCCTATCTTTCAACACCATGCGTTGCATACTTTGGAATGATCATTCGATTATTTAAATAAATCATTCGAATGCGAATGATTCGAAAATTTGCATATTCGACAATCTAAGATTTCGAATTAATATCGATAGTCGAATATTCGAAAACTTTCATTTTCGAATATTACTCGAATTTCGAATATTCGAAAATCTTAATTTTCGAATAATATATAGTCAAATATTCGATGGTCATTTATTCGAACATTCGATTTCCATGGAATATTCGAACATTTGATGAGCACCGAATATTCAAAAATTCGATAAGAACTGACTCGAAAATGCCATGAGTATCGAATATTTGGAGATATCCACAACATATACGGGGTGTCTCAAGAGTTCTACACACTGTTTGATCGCTAATACTAATACCCCTCACGAAGTCTTTTGCCAATCTTAGCGTTACATCCATAGGGATGGCTTCAGCTTACAAATGCAGCAGAAAGCAAATCACCCACGTTTTTCTTACTGTGTTATCACGTTAGGAACTTCCAGATAAAGCAACATAAGACATCCGAAAGAATCCCCAACCTCCCCCCCCCCCCCAAAAAAAGACCTGAAATCTGTGTAGCAGAGTTTTTATGTATGATGATTTAATACAAACGAGTGTTCAAGCTTTTCAAATGTGCATTCACGTTTTTGAAAGGCATTTGTTACGGAGTACCTGGCATGAGTTGAAAAAAGCATTACGGTTAGCAAATTCTATATATAGTGAGTGTCTTCAGAAGTCTAATGTAAGACTTTCGGCCTTTTTGATTCCCTTTCCTGGGCAAACGGCATGTCTCCAAACCCTCTTCAATTTTCCCACGGTAATTTTACAACAGTGAAAAGCGATCGATAAATCGCTCCATAGTATAAGTTTGCGTTGATGTCAGCCCAAGACCTACATACTGTTGGGAACCCTGTATAACAATTCACACTCTCAATATGATCTTCTTTGAAGTCCGAAAAATCGTTTCACAACCGTCACACTAGTATAGGCCGTCCGCGCTGCGCACGGAGAGCAACGCTGTTGCGTAGATTGAAGGCAGTTCACGACTGGAAGAAGCGCAGAGAAAAGGAGGCGGCGAGAGTGCACGAGGAAAGAGGAGTGACGCGCAATACACACCTTGCGCACTCTCCGCGCCCTGCCCGGACGGCCTATACGCTCTTCAGTTCCTAAGTTTATTCACATCACCATTAAACCGTTTTTTCATCGTAAATTAAAGTATAAAAAGTGTCTTTTATTGACCCTTTCATGATAAAATTTATTGTTATATGTTTTGGTCTCTCATAGGCAGTCTCACTGACACAAATCATTCGAACAGTATTCGAAAATCGAATAATATTCGAGAACCGAATAACATTCGAAATTCGAACAACAAATGATCTTCGATATTCGAATATTATTCGATTCGAAAATTTCCATTTTCGAATAATATTCGATGTCGAACATTCGAAATTTTCGATTTTCGAATGATATTCAATAGTCGAATAATCGAAGTTATTAATTTTCGAATAATATTCGACAGTCAACGAAAAAAAAATTTTGACTTTCCCTAAGGATAATGCGTTGGTGTTCAAGGATAGGCGCGGGCGATTGGTTTTTACATGACCTGTACATGAATGACTCAGTGCCATTCGTAATACTGCGCCAAAAGTGCTAGCCCTTGTACTGGTTGACGTCGCCTTGCAGCAGCAGCGGAAACCCCGCGCATATTGTGAGTCCAGAACGATACCGGAGCGCGGATGCAATGGGCAGAATACGGCGGCACGGCTACCTCAACAAGTGCCCAAGCATTTCGCAGATGGAGGCAGGTCCCGGCACACGTTGGTTTGGACCATTTTTGGAAACGAAGTCCCCCAAGTGAACAAAGCGTATTTTGAAGTACCTATATACAAGCAAGCAAGAAAAACATATTTTGAATTGATTCCAGGCTTTGTTATTGAGTATGATACCATTTCAATGCTCATTATGTCGAAAACGTCCGAGGTCAACGTCCAAATCTGTAGCCTCAACAATTTGGCGATGCATTTTTCGCCACACAGTTCAAAGGACACCGCGTGTGACTGAAGCGCGATTTCTATCAGTGCGTAGGTTTATGCTAATTTTGGCTCAAAAAAAAGGGAGAGGCAAAGTTTTGATCCGCTCTCTTCACTAAATGTTAGCTTTTTGAGCGTCAATCAGCCAAATCCGAAAGATCCAAAACTTATGTCAACTCTCCGATATTTATGCTCCGAACCAATCTAGCTGGTTGTTTTGGTTTAGAGACCAACAAGAGAGCGGGTATTAGGACACATAAATTTTTGGGGCTTTTACATACTGTTGTTTGGAGTAATATTCTACACACATAGCCCAAATGCGGTGCCATGTGATTGTTTGTGCGGTGTAAACAAGCCATTTGCTTGTTTGAGTCTTGCGTTTAAAATTCGCGCACTTGCGACAACTGCTTAAAGGCAGCGTACACCCAAAATCTAAGTTGCCTAATTTTCTAGATTTTTCCACACCGTGTATATACTGGGCCCAGAAGAAGACCAACTACGTTGGTCCGGTCTCCCAATGTTGCTTCTGAGCGGAGAAAACCCCCCTCAATTTTCTTCCACGCCTCCCCTTTTCTTTCGCTCCGCCTCCTCCGGACGAATCCATAACAGCGTAAGCTGCAATTGCAGTTGCAGTTGCTGTTGCAACATCTGTTGCATTTGTTTTGGGTGTACGCTGCCTTTAACTTGTAAAACCTGACATGTTTTTTGATTTTTTTCGGGGTTTCTCTCAGTCGCTTCTGACCCCAATAACGAAGTCCAGTTTGACCTCAGACCATCTGTGCCGGGCCCTGGATGGAGGGTCATGGATTAGCATAGAAACACTACCAGATATACAGCACATATCCACAGTGATATACCTAATATACCTCCTTAAATACTGCCATTACTATTGACAAGTGGTGCGCTCTGTTATGCATCATGTGCAAGATCATCCTATCATCATACTCTATTTTGGCTTTTCATAGAGCAGATGATCCGTAGGGAGCTGCTAGGGAGTACAGATTGTGTATTTTCGTAGGGCAGTTCTTACTTACAGTGACGGCTGTGGGCTCCTCATAGGGCACTTTTTTAATTATGGTCTGTGGGGGTTAGTAGTACAGCTATTTCTCGGAAAATCGGTCTACATGCATTCCATAGAGCACTTCCTTTTGTTAACAGGTCTAGGTGTTCCATAAGACTGCTTCTTCTCAAATGTTGTGGGGGGGGGGGATTCTAGGGCAGTATTTTAAAAGTTGTTCTGTAGAACCCCCTCTTTCACAAGTTTGTATTTGAAGGTATGACTGATTTGGGAACTCATTGTTTTGCGTAAACATTCTGTAGTAGTTTCTCAAGTATACGCCTTCAACTGCTCACATTCTCATCTTCCTGCTAAAGTTCATTGCTGCCCATAATTGATGAGAACTGATGAGAACAGTTCTTTGTTATTGAAGTAAAAGTTGGTATGCTGCCCGTGGGGTGATTTTTGTAGGTCTCTAAGGCTCATAGGGCAATTCTCAAAATCGGTCTGTTTGCTGTCCCGTTCATACTTATTTTTTGTTAAAATACTGCTTTTTAAGGGGCTCCCAAGCGGTTTTTTCTCAAATATCGGTCTTTGAGCGGCTCTTAGGGCAGTTTTTTTTTCGAGATATTGGTTTGAGGATTTGCAGCTCAGTTCTTTTTTGATATGTTGGTCTGCAAGAGCCCATGGGGCAATTCTTCACCAAATATCGGCTTGCGGGTCTTCGCCCTCTCCCTATAGCGCGGCTCCTTCAAGTAATTATCGATTTCGAGACATTGGTTTGAGGATTTGCAGCTCAGTTCTTTTCTGATATGTTGGTCTGCAAGAGCCCATGGGGCAATTCTTCACCAAATATCGGCTTGCGGGTCTTCGCCCTCTCCCTATAGAACGGCTCCTTCAAGTAATTATCAATCTCGAGATATGGTTTCGAGGATTTGCAGCTCAGTTCTTTTTTGATATGTTGGTCTGCAAGAGCCCATGGGGCAATTCTTCACCAAATATCAGCTTGCGGGTCTTCGCCCTCTCCCTATAGGACGGCTCCTTCAAGGAATTATCGATTTGCGAGTGGCCCATACGGCGCTTTTTTTTGGAATATTGGTCTGTAGGACAGGTCATAAGACAGGTCTTTTTTAAAAGTTTGGTTTATAGGTGGTCCGTAGAGCAGTTTTATCACAATATGCTGTGGTTTGTATGGATTTCAAGGCACTTCTTTTTTAAAATATCATTGTGTAGGTCTCTAAGTAGCTGATAGCTTCGTTTTTCTCAAAACTTTGGTTTGCTGATAGAGCAGATCATACGTGGCGCCTCGTAAGCGTACAGTTTGTAGGGTAGGGTTTAGAATATCGAGCTGATGGCCATAGGGCAGTGCTTTCTCATAATTAAAAACCATAGGGATCTGCAAGCGGCCCATAAAACATTTCCTTCTAATAACTAAGTACCGTTCGCGAGCGGCCCTTAGGGCAGGATTTTTCGTCTGTTAGCAGCCCATATGGCTTCCTTGCAACATTAGTTTGTAAGGAGGGGGGGGGGGGGCGTACGGCAGATCTATTCCAGAGATGCATTTGTAGGGGTTCGAAGGGTTTGTTATGTTTCCAAATTCCCTCTCTGTAGGAGGCCGTAGGAAAGATTTTTATCTTGTAATTACCTTCTGGAGGATCAAAGGGCAGCTGTTACATATATCGCTCTGTAGGTGGTATACTTTTCATAAATAAACAGTGCAGAGCACTGTTTATTTATAAAAAGTAGTCTGTGGGCGACATTAATCATTCATAATCATGAGAGATTGGAAGGGGTAGAGGATTGCCCAAATTATTGGTCTATAAGCGGTCCATAAGGCACATCATTCCTACATTATTGGTCTGTAGGCGGTGCAGCAGCTTCTCTTCAAGATATTATTTGTATGTAGCTTGATATATGGTTTTGTAAGGTTACAGTTTCCTCTCCAATGGTTCGCAGAGTACTTGTAAAGAGAGCGGTTCTTGAAAACATCGGTCTTGAAGCTCCTAGGAAAGCATCGGCTCCTAGGGTCCTCTCAGAATATTGGCTTGAGTGTTTGTAGGGCAGTTCTTCCTCAAAAATTCGATTAAAAGCGGCCCATAGGGCATTTTTTTGAAGTATTGGTGTGTAAGAAGCTCGGAGTGTAGGTGAATTATCGGTCTATAAACCCATATAGCATTCTCAGGATGTCGGTTTGTAAGCGGACGGTGTCAATCTCATCCCGGAATATAGGTTTGTAGCGGCTCGAAGGGCAGTTCTTCCAGAATTCTTTGTAGGGGGCCCCCATAGGAAAGTTTATTCTTCAAAATTGGTTTGTAGGGGTTTACAGGGTAGTTCTCTTCGAAAATATTGATCTGATGAGCGACCCAATTTCTATTTAGAAAATTTCAATAAATTTCGGCCAGTAAGCGGCTCTTATGGCTGTCTCTTGAATATGAGAAGATCTTAGGGCAGTTCTTGATATTGCTCTGTAGGTTCGCTGGCAGTTCTTATTCAAAATGGTCTGTAAGCGGCACGTAGGGCATAAAATCTCAATAAGTGTGATAGATAAGCTGCCCCCTTGGGTACCTCTTCTCAGAATATTGGGTTCTGAAGGCTTACAGTCCAGTTCTTTTCATAATTATTGGTTTGCAGCCCACAAGCAGTGCTTCTTTCAAATATGTGTGTGGCCCGCAGGGAGCCTTTGTGAATAACACTTTGTTGGAAGAGGGGGTGGGGGAGGGAGGCAGTAAGGCAGTCCTTATTAAGAATATCGGTCTATGAGCGACCCACTGTGGTTCATAGGGACATCCTAAAAACGGCCCACAGGGTAGTCCTTTTATACAATATCAGATCAGAAGGTATGGTTTGTAGGATATTTATGCATTACTTTTATTCTTATGGACATAGGAAAGCTTTTTTTAGTTAAAAGTTCGTAATGTTGAGTGACTATTCTTTTGAACCCAAATGAATTTGCCTTACCAGCTGTAAGCGGCCCTTAGGGTCGCTAGTTTACACAAAAGAATAGCACACCGCATAATGGCCGAGCTATATCTATCCTCTTCACCACCTTATTCACTTCGAAACAAAACGCATCATCACTAAAAGACATGACTCGTCCTTGTTGATGACGGCTACGACCGGCTAACGGCGGCTGTCAGCGCGGTATGAAGGCACCAGTGTTAGGTTAAATTACCACCAACTTTTCTCAACCCCCAAAGCTAATATAAGAGTGTGCGAGGTTGAGCCATGATCAAGAGTGGGGTGTGGGCTTACTTCATGAAAGACTAGCTGGCAAACCCTGTAATAATATATTCGCAATCAACATGCTCACTTACCCCCCCCCCGGTGCCAACTTCCAGCCCCGTAGCTCAAACTTTGCAAAAGATGGAAAAAATCGATCTCGATCGGTAGCGAAAAGTGGTCTATGACACCCGCCTCACCTCGAAGTATATGTGTGTCAAGTTTGGTCCGGATCGGTTCAGAAATGGAATTTTCTATTCGGAACATACGTACAATGCATTTAGCGAGGCCAGCGCCGCGTAGTGCAGTCATGCATCCACGCGCGAGAATTACCCGCGCAGCGTGCTGCGCACAACGTCGCGGGCCTTGTTTTTACCATTGTAACTCGTGATCTCCCGTTTTTTTACCAGTGGTTTCCCATCTTTTCTCCTATTCTTCACATGCGATCTGTCTTGATACCGGATATGAATTTCTTCGAAGCATAGGACGGAGGTATCAAATCTTTGAGCGTTTTTCCTCATGACATCTTTTATTTCATCCAGTCTTCTTCAGATGGCTGATTCCGGATGTTATATTCATTATATCAACTTCTGTTTCAGCGGACATAATCGATACCGTTTAGGATTGAGTGAACAACGCGTTGTTACTCAAACTGTTCTCTCAACATGTACGTATATGATTAAACCTCACATATCCATCTTTAGCTGTAAGGAGGAAGAGCACCAGCTGTTCTCAGAATTTTAAAATGAAAGATTCAGATTACATCTCCTTTCAGACCTCAAACCTCCATTTTTTCGCGCGGTGATACTTTGAGAGATTTCAGGAAGTACCGAAGTAGAGTTTTAGACAGGAAAAGCTCGGAAATTTGGAAACAGGACAGCGAATAAGCTAAGAAAGAAGCAGGAAAGGTGGCTAAAACAAGGACCACATCGCTTTGCGCGGCATGGTCCTTGCACGCTGCAGCACACGGTAGCGCTCGCGTGCAGGTGTGTGACTGCACTACGCGGCGCTGACCTTTTCAAATACACTTGTAGACACGTATACACATACATGCAGACAGACAAACAGATTTGCAGCTTTCTATATAAGATAGGGCCAATGCCGCAGGGACTGATCCACTTGCGCGTGAACATCCACGAGGGCAAACCAATCTCAAAAAAGGAGTCAGGGTATGTCACACAAGTTCAACTTAAAAGCAGTGTCCCGGCAGATTCGCGTCCTGGGAGATATTGCTGTGGTGGGGTTCCTGGTCATCCCACTGACCTCCAGGCGCAGTCCGGCTGGTATGTTCCCCATGGGTCGAGAAAATAGCCCTGGAACCGGCGCGCAACCCCAGTCGGCGCGCGCTCGGACGACTTCGCTTACGTTCGGCGCGGAACCCCACAACCACTCTCTCGCGTTTGCATGCTATCCAAAGAAAGAAATTACAGAGGGTCTTCGTGCCAGGGCCAATTTTTCATCGGAATTCTCGTCCGAGCTGACTTTTAGAAATTGGGTAAACTCCCCGAAAAAGGTCTTTTTACCCGTTTCAAAGCTCATATTAGGGGTCTACGGGTCGAAAAGGCCCAAAACATGCAAAAAGATGGAAATGCAAAATCTGCCGGGACACTGGCTTTGACGGCACGCCAGCAAACGACCTTTCCCGAGCGGCAAGCAGTGGTAACCGTGCATGCGCTTCGCCTATCGTGCAACCTGTGTCAACGATGTGCTCCCTGATCTCCTCAAAGGCAGCATCCAGGCAAATCTGGACCTATGGGGCTCTCACGTGGAAAGTAATCTTGAGGCCCTAAGTAAGACTCGTGCCCAAGAGGTAGTTTAGATAGTGCACTCACGGCTAAGTTGGGCTCCAAACTATGCCCCGTGACCGTATTTGTATGGATTCGTGGCGCTTCCGCGCGAGGATCCATGCGAAACTGATGTGCCGAGCCATGAATCCATGCGGATACGGTCACGGGGCATAGTTTGGAGCCCAATATCTTAGCCGTGAGTGCACTATCTGAACTGCCGCTTGGGCAGTCTTACTTAGGGCCTCAAGATTACTTTCCACGTGAGAACCCCATAGGTCCAGATTTGCTGGACGCTGCCTTCAAGCGCAACGTTGGAGCCGCGTGCCGCATTCGCGGGTGCTCGAGCGTTCAAATTGCCGCATCGATCGGAGATCGCTGCGCAGTGCTTACGCTGCGGATACGTAACTGCGGAAAAGGGAGCACGTTTTGACACAAATTATACAATCGGACACCAACGAGCGTTTGTATGGCAATCGCTAGCCATCAAAGCAATTAGTGATTCCTAGCGATCCAATTCATCTGCAGTCCAGTATGCATCACTTTTGAATTTGCCTCTTCAATAGCATTTCTTCCGCGAAAGTATAGAAAAGTATGGACCTTGAGAATACAGTGTAAAAAGTCGACTACTGATAATGATTGAAACTTGCGCTAGTAATGTGCTGCATTGAACTATACAAAGCAGACGTTACGGTATGAATGGAGGTGCTTAGAACAAGACAGTTTTTACCTAAGCGTTTTTACGGCATCTAAGAGAGTTTCATGTTCCTTCAAAAAATTTTTAACAGTTTAGGTAATCACCTTTTTGGCCACTAAGCCAGCAGCTAGCATCACGCTAGGATTACTGGTATTTGTGCATGAAGTTATAGCAGCGATAACGACCGAACCGTGAGTGAGATCCCCTTCTTTGCCATCCTTGCTCATAAAAGCGTGTCTCGTCACTTCTTCGGTTTTCAAAGCAAACCCCTGAAATAAATGATGAAGAAAAGATGAGCACCACAGGACAACATGTGCTTTTACTATACCTTAAAAGAAGGCTTAGCAGTAAGATTAGTGTTGAAATCTTCATGCAGCATGGGCAGAGGAATGCGATCGTGCGGTCGCTTAGGACCGGCCACGGAAGGTACAATCGTACTCATATCAAGAGTCAAAACCTGTGAAAGTTACACATAGAGTCAAAAACGAAAAAAACATGACTGACTTTTGTGTATGCAGGCCTAATTGTAGAATCTTCATAGTCAACAAACATTTTGTTGGCTTTCAAGTAACATTCCACTCGTAGACAATAGTCTTCATCACGACCAGTCTGCTTGAGATACCTGTAGTATTAGGAATATCTGTTCTAGCACCATCCAATCTCTCTCAGAAAAGGTTATCAATATTCCCAGTATAACGCAACATATGGAAAAGTACACGAAGTCTAGATAAGGTAAGTTAGTCTGCAAATAAAGCTAACTCAAACTGAAACGTACTGAAGAGTTCTTTTGTCGACGGGAAAAAAACCAACAGTGGCTCCGTATTCTGGACACATGTTGGCGATGGTGGCACGATCAGCTATGGAAAGCCATGCAACTCCTTCCCCGAAAAACTCCACAAACTTTCCAACAACCCCAGTTGCACGGAGACTCTGAAGAATAAGCACGGAAACGGTGAGAGAAGAAGAGAAACACAGCACTTCAATTCATTAGATGTTACCACCTGCAGCAGCCGTGATTATGACCGGCCGTATTCATTCGGTGCTGTCTTCCAAGACGACAAATTCATCAAGAGCGGTGAGCACAAAAATCTTACCTCCGTGATAGTCAATACCAAATCGGTGCTAGTTACAGTGTCAGCCAACCGTCCGACAAGTTCGTAGCCGATAACCTCAGGAATGACCTTGAAAAATGTTACTGCTTCCGCAAGTTCATATGATTGAGATAGCACAGCTAATTAGCGCAAATAAAATCTTTTCGAGTTAGAAACAAGGAAGAAGAAGCTCGCGAACCATGGAGATAGGCTGACCGAGCATGACGGCTTCGGCTTCTATGCCTCCCACTCCCCAACCTAGAACACCACTCCCATCAATCATTGTTGTATGCGAGTCCGTTCCGACGACAGAATCCGGGTAGAGAATGCCAGCCTAGCAGCAATTCAACAGATCAGCTTGGTCATGTACCAAAACTGAGTACTTGTAATACCTCATTGACGAATACCGTTCTGGATAAATACTCGAGATTGACCTGATGAACAATCCCCACGCCTGGTGGGACAATGCGGAGGTTTTCGAAGGCAGTTGACCCCCACTGAAAAATCACAATTCAATTGTTATGATTTTGTAGAGGTAGACAGAGAAATGCTATGAGTTATGAACTCACTTTCAAAAAGTTGAAACGTTCCTTATTTCTCTCAAACTCAATTTGTTGGTTCCTTTCGAGAGCGTTTTTGCTGAAATTCAGTTGGCTATGTCATTTGCATACTATCATCTGTCCCTCAGAAATGTTCCCGTAGGTACCATGTCAGCTCGCTGCCTTTTGCTCTTTTTAACATGTTTAACTTCAGCAAATTCAAGGCATTTTTTGAAGTGAACGTGTTAAGCGTTCGAGAGGCAGCGAGCTGACGTGGTACTTATGGGAAAATTTCTGGGAGACAAACCATACTTTTAATGATACAAAATATCAAATCAAATAACAGACATCAGCGTAAGTAACAATGACAGCCAACATCTACTTTGTTTCCCTCAGCAGTAGCGGAGCCAGATCTTGTTACGTACTACGCTTTGATAAGTCAGAACTCATAAGAGTGAGGAACTAGGACATGCCAAATGGACGTACTCTCCATAGTGGTCCACTTGGACTGAGTGGTCGATGACGAGATCCACTGGACAAACAGGGTTGATACGAGACGGATCAGCCCCGAGACTTTGCACAGCATCCCTCATGGCTGCCAAATCAACAATAGCCGGAACACCACTATAAAAAGTCAAAAACTACAGAAAGTCATAGTCAGGAGTTTCTGTGGTAAAACAAACTCACGTAAAGTCTTGGAGGATTACACGAGCGGGTTTGAAAGGAATCTCAGAATGGGCCTCTTGGCTACGCTTCCAGTTCAAGATGGTTTCTACGTCGGATTCCGAGACGTGGAAGCCGTCGCAGTGACGAACTGCTGCTTCCAGCAAATATCGAATAGAGATCGGCAGTTCATCTTGAATGATTAATACACAAAGTAGCAGTGGATACTAAAATCTAAACAAACCATATCTAGGATCGTTGAGAGCCGTAAGATCGTAATACTTTAAATTAGCACCATTCACTACAATGTCTTTGAGCAGATGCTTGTATGCCATGTGAAAAGCAGTATTACGCACTGTGGAGGAGTAATGCCACTGCCGTCCAACGACCTTCGAGAGGGCGATAAGAGCCCGCAGACCGCACGAAAGGTTGCACGATTTTATCAAGAGAAAGCAGCCACAATTATTCAAAGAAGGGATATGCAACAGAGCGAAAGCGTAGAAAAAAAACAGCTTTTCAGTTTCAAGGATTGAAACAAGGAATAGCACATTAACATTTGCTTAAGCTGTGCGGGTTAGCTCTATGGGTTATAACGTATGCGGTAAAACTACAGCACGTTGGACATCACTTTATAGATTCATGTTGAGATGTGATGATCCTGATTCGAGAAGGCAATATTTCCGTCTTCGACAACTCTGAGGGACAGGTCTATTTCGCCAAAGAAAGCCCAAAAGCGCCCAAAAAGCCCACAAAAATCCAAAATCGTCAGAAAGAGCCGGAACGCCCCCTCGCAAGTTTTGGCGCTAGGGCATGTGTGTTGTTCGCAAGGCGGTCCTTTCACTTAATTATTCTTTAAACCTAGTTGTTCTAGTATCCAACATGTTCCCGAAACTAATGCTCCAGCGCCAAAAGTAGCGCTCGTGAAGTGGGCGTTCTTGCGCTTTTGGGCTTTTTGGGCTTTTTTCGGGCTTTTTTGGGCGCTTTTGGGCTTTTTTCGGCTAAGTATGACAGGTCCCTGACACGCTGCGTCTCAAATGGGTTTATGCGCTTCAGAAACAGCTGGAAAAATTTGCGACGTGTATGGATAGAATGCTGTACCACCTATAAACTACTCACAAGTGCTAAAATTACTCAAAAACTCATATTACAAGCTTGTAGGTCTGGTTTCTGACATCTCTCCGGCGCCAACGTTAGGCATATAAGGGCTCCCTGAGAGATCGTCAAACAACACAGAATTGGGCCTAAACTGAGTTAAAACTTACTACAAGTGCTTAAAGGCAGCGTCCAGGCAAGATCCACACCCCAGATTAGCACATAGTTGTAAAGAGGGGTTCATGATATATTCGATCTGCGCTGGTCCGATCCTTTGACGTGACCTCTAAAAGGAGATACGGGCCTGTGATACGTATCACACCGCCCCTCCGTATCACAAACCACCTCTGAGGACGAGTGCTCACGCAGGTGTGCAGTTGCATTGCAGTTGCACTGCACAATGCAATGCAGCTGCATCCGTGCAGTGCAGTGTGCAGTGCAGCTCCTCAAGCTGGCATGCGATGGGGACGAGCAATCCGAAATTCGTCCGCTCCTTGAGGAGAGGGTCCCCAAGAATCGGGTTTTTTGAGGGTTTTGAACAATTAGGACTTCACAGCTGTAACCAAGGCCACAGAAAGGCCCCAGAATGGCAGAAACATGAGAGGCGAAATTTTGTCCGGACGCTGCCTTTAAGTGATTGGTCTGTTGTTTTCGATTGTTGTCAGGCTTTTTGAAAAATTTTTGTTATGATTCAATGATTAACGTGAAAAACTGAGAGAGAAAGAGATGTCGAAAATGGATTCGCCTTCTCAAAATTTTGGCTTGCAGCCGAATATTTTATTACTTTTTGCAAAATGAAAAATCAATGATAGTATGATAGAGCATCTAAAGCTTTTGAACGCATACACACTCACCAAATGCTTTGCGAAATAATGAGAAAAACTAAAACCAAAAAAAGGTACTATTCCACATTAGTTGCAAAAAATGAAAATCGTGAATTTCGCTAAAACTTCGTCTAGGGCGGTTATTTGGTACGCTGAACACGAATATGATGTTTATTTCGTGCGACAGCGCCATCCGGTGGAGTTATTACGGTAGGGGTGAAAATCACGGAATTGCCAGAAACTTCGTCTAGAGGGGTTATTCAGCATGCTGAACACGAATATCACATTGATTTTGAACCGTAGCGTCATTTCCTCGGGTTACGGTAACTACACGGTAACTGGTGTAAAACATAGTTCTGCCTGAGACGGGTGTACGGCGATTCGGACGATCGTGAAGCTTTGCACACACGTCCACCGCCGCGCGCTACACACCCTGCTGCGGCTTTTGGCTAAGCAAAGCACAGGGGAAAGATACATTTGCCGATTTTTGATTTTGACCCCTACCGTAAACCTACCGTAATCATGCAGGGAGACGTTTTCATGCGGAGAAAGGGTGACATTTCTAATCAGCATGCCGAATAACTCCTCTGTGCGAAGTTACAGCGGATTTTGAGATTTTGACCCACTACGGCATACCTACCGTAACCCGAGAAAATGACGCTACGGTACAAAACCAATGTGATATTCAGCATCAGCGGGCCGAATAACCCCTCTGCGCCAAGTCTCGGGCAAATCCGTGATTTTGACCTCTACGTAATCGTACCGTAACTCCAATGGGTGGCGTTCTCGTACGAAATAAACATAATATTCGTGTTCAGCGTACCAAATAACCCCCTAGACGAAGTTTTAGCGAAATTCACGATTTTCATTTTTTGGGCCAACTAATTTGGATTACTTACTTACTTAGATACTTAGATGGCCCGTCCTCACGTGACGTGCGGGCCCCAGTACAGAAGTTGCCATTGATCCCTGTCCCTCGCTTCGGACATCCACGATCTTCTTGGCCGTCGTCGGTGGCTGCGTCCACGAGTTCCAGGGGCGAAAGTCGTATCCAGCTGATTTCTCAGCTGGTCCATCCGTTCCACGAACACGTCTGCCCATCTCGTCGGTGGTCTTCCTCGAGGACGTTTTGCTTCGCGAGGAATCCACTCCGATGTTCTTAGTGTCCATCTGTCGTCTGTTCTTCTCATAATGTCATCGGCCCATCGGTGTTCCGCTTTCGCGACGTATTCCGCTGGGTCACGAAGACGGGACATTCTTCTCATATCCGTGCTGCGAAGTCCGACTAGATGTTGCTTGCGTCGGGTCATCTTCAGAAGACTGCGCTCGAGCGCTCTGTGGGTGGTCCGTAAAGCTTTCGACGTGGCTACAGTGTCGGCCCAAGTCTCAGCTGCGTAACAGAGCGCCGGGAGAACGGTTGAGTCGAACAGGTGGGCACGAAGCTCCGGGTCCGTCAGTTAGTCGGTGGCTTCCTTCAGAGGCCCGAAGTCGGCCCAGGCTGCTCTTCTTCTCCTGTTAAGTTCTTCCCTCAAGTCGTTCTCCATGTTCATCGAACGTCCGAGATACACGTAGGAAGACGTCTCCATAATCGGGGTGCCTTCCAATTCCATTTCTGCATCTTCGCAAAGGGCGTTCTTCATGAACTGAGTCTTCTTCCGATTTATTCGCAGTCCGATCTTCTTCCCTACTTCGTTTAGTTCCTTCAGCATCGTCTCTGCTTCAGTGATACTGCTCGAAAAGAGAACGATGTTGTCCGCAAAACGAAGGTTAGGCAGAAATCTCCCATCAACTCGTATGCCTCTCTCTTCCCAGTCTAGTGACTTCATCACCCACTGCAAGGCCGCTGTGAACAGCTTCGACGAAATTGTGTCGCCTTGTCGGACCCCCTTCCCTATTGGGATGGTTAGGGGGCGATGGAACAGCTGCATCGCCGTTGTACGGTCCTTATAGCAGTCGGCTAATGTCCTCACGAAGCTGGGTCCACTCCTTGGTCGACTAGCGCAGACAGGATGGCGTTGGTTTCGACGCTGTCAAAGGCTTTCTCGTAGTCGACAAAGGTTAGGACGAGAGGCAGTCGGTACTCCCAGCAGACTTCTATGACCCTCGAAACCGTCTGGATGTGGTCCATGCAGCTGAATCCTTTGCGAAATCCAGCTTGTTCTTGGGATTGGGCTTCGTCCAATGTCCTAGATATGCGTGCGAGGATAATCTTCGTGAAAAGCTTGTACAGCACACTCAGCAGGCATATTGGACGGTAGTTCCGAAGATCCTCCCGTTCACCCTTCTTGAAAAGAAGGACGGTTCTTGACGTTCTCCACTGGTCGGGAATCCTCTCCTTCTGAAGGTAAGATGTCAGGTGCGACGCTAGAACCTCGTGTAAACGGTGTCCTCCGGCTCGCAGAAATTCCACGGAAAGATGGTCTAGTCCTGGAGCGGTGGACGTCTTCATGATCTGGATCGCCGTGCGCACTTCAGCAGGTAGAATTCGTGGTGTTACTTCTCCAGTGGGAACAACGGGAATCGGCAGGAGTGTTGATGAGCGGAAGAGGTTAGTGTAGAAGTTCTTCGCGATAGATTCCATCTTGTAACGGGAAGAAGTCGGAGTCCCGTCTTCGTTCAATAGTGCGGCCAGCGATACATGATATTCACAGAGGCCCCTTCGGCACGTCTTGAGACTTCGTCTTCCTTCGACTGCTTCGAGTATCTCGGCTTGCCTGTACTTTCTGAGATCCTCCTGCAAAGCTGTTCTGCAACTGGCGTTGGCTATCAGTCGCTCGAGATGGGTTGCATTTGGATCCTGCCTCAGAAATCTTCTTCTGTCGAGCAGTTCTTTGGTGGTCTTCGAGATGCGGTCCAAGTTCTTCTCAGAAGTCACTGAGGCGCACTCTCCGCAGGCTCGCAATCCTTTCAGAAGCCGGTCGTAGTCGTACGTTGGGTCCTCCTCGATGGGCCAGTCACATCTTGATATGAGCTCTTCCAGCCTGTTACTGTCATAAACGACTTCCTTCCTTCTGGTGGCAGTGTGACAGACTTTCTTTTCCACCTTTCGACTGAATCGTATCTAAGCTCGAAGGAGGCGGCGATCGGAGCCACTGCAGAAAGATGGAACTACTGAGACATCGAGCAAGCTCCACCTTCGGTTGGTGAGAATGTGGTCGATCTCCGCGTGAGTCGTTCCGTTGGGCGATTCCCATGTCCACCGGCGATGTTCTTTCTTCATGAAGATGGAATTTCCATGGAAGAGTCGTGCGGCGGAGAAAAGCCCAGCGAGACGGTTGCCGTTTTCGTTCCGGAGCCCATATCCAAACTTCCGATCCTATATTCCTTTTCTAGTGGCATCCCGATTTTCGCATTGAAGTCGCCCACAACATACTTGTAGAAGGACTTTTCGTTGCGGACGACCTCCTCCACGTCTTCGTAGAAAGCATCTAGTTCTGATTCGTCAGCTGCTGATGTTGGAGAGTAGCAGTTGATGATGCTGATGGTCTTCTGACGTGGAGGGCGTAGTCGTAGGATGGCTAGTCGGGGTGATAGGATCTCGTGCGAATCGACAAGATGGACGATAGATGGGTGGACGACAAAGCCAACGCCTCCCACGTTTCGTGATGGAACCTTCTCACCACGAATGATGAGCGTCCCATCATTCATCTGTCGCACGTCATTCTTCCTGGACTTCGTTTCCTGCAGAGCGATGATGTGGTACTTGATGTGCTCTGCAGCGTCGAGAAGAGCGTGGAGGTCGGCGTTTGTGGAGACTGTCCTGGCGTTGTAGGTGCAGAGCATGAAACAATTTCCGTGGCGTGTCGTCCGGGCAGACGTGTCGTTTTTGTCCAATCCAAAAGGCGCCCTGAGGACCCTGACATCAGTCTTGCTACCACCCGGCGCCGTAGGCGGGATCCGATGTGCAGGGTTTCTTTCTATTCTTCTAACTGGTAGAGTAATGAAATTTTTTCCCCTACAAGAGCAGACTTACTAGGCCAACTCTTGATTTCCACGGGGCGATCGCTGACCCCGGGCTTGGAGCGGGGAGAACCGCCTAGCGACCTGAAAACCAGACGGCGGTGGATCTGGCCTGGCCGGCACTTAGCTAGGCATCCGGCCGAAACCGGAAACGTCGAACTCCTTCACAGCTTGGGAGGCCCTGCCAGAGTATACACTCGGCTGTGCATCGCAGTTCGACACCCAGTGTCACCCCCACGCCACGATGAGGCGGCCGACCATTGTGGGGGACTAATGTGGAATAGCGCC